>SMGT01002963.1:38849-58032 GCA_004794575.1 Lanistes nyassanus
TATATATATATATTAATATAATTATAAATTATCTAAATGTATATTTATATATATTTATAATGCTCCTCTAATTAATCATAGTTTCAGATAAAAATCTTAATCACCACAGATTCGTAAACGAAGCTTGGACCCCCCAAAATAAACAATTCACAGTGTAGGCGACTATGACGCTATGTAGGAATGAGTAGGGATGAGGCATGGTAAGATGGCGTCGCCGCGGCGTCACTCTGCAGGTCTCAGCGCTCCCTCTATTAGTTAGGAACTCTGTGGTCACAGAGCCTGCTTTTTTACCTTTCCTGACGGATGTTTCAGAGCACCATAGATATTAGTGAAAGGGAACAAACTCGGGGTGACAGCAAGGAAACTGAACCAGCTGCTAAACAAACTACTGCACTGTCGTCAGGGGCAGAACGTTGCAGTTACTTCCCTTAGCCTGTGGATGCGTACATCATGGGGAAACTACTCTTCCGTCTTGTACAACTTCCTCTTGACTTGGCCAACATGGCTTCCAATCGACAGTATCCAGGTAGTTTTCTGGAAAACATTACTTTTACTGCCACCGCATATTAGATATTGTTGGGTTTTAAAATTTAGTTAAATTTTATGTAACAAAAATTTCATACTTGAAAATGGTTCGTGTAGATTGTATGCATTTAGCTTTCTTGGTGGTAAATTAAGTAACTTAGCAGACGACACCCTATCAAAATAATTCTATATTACTAGTTACTCATAGTAGTATCAAACTATTCATCATAGTAATTTATATTCGTAGCATCAGTCAGAGCTATGTCTTGTTCCAGCTTGTAAGAGTTAGAAGTGGATCAATTAAATATCAAATACATTTGATTTTCTGAGAATACCTTCAGAACTTGTGGCACAAACAGAAAATGGCAGTAATTTAGTATAATAATAAGGCAGTGAGTATTTTCAGACTGTGACTGGTCTTCTTCATCAGGACTTCCCAAAGGGGAAGTACTTGACACCAATCTGCTGTTTGAAAAACACACGATAGAGGAGATCAGAGCTTCAGAAAAAAAGACACGGTAGGCCATGATGTTGTGGTAGAGTTTTTGTTGTTGGTTACAATCATAATAATGTTTCACTTTATTGTCACCTTCATAACAATAATGCTTAGACTGACTGCAGTTGTTGTATGGCAAAGACTGTTGGTGTATGACAATGGACACGGAGCCTTGTAGACTTTACTGCTGCATGTTTTCTCTTGTTGATCATTGATGGCTAACGATATGTAGTAATATACATATGCAAAACAGTATCATTGTGATGAAGCGGGTTCGCTTCGCAACTTTTCTCTCTCTCTCTCTCTCCTTCAAACAAAGGCAGGTTTGTTTTACTTCCACGCACTCTGCGTACTTTATTTTGGGCCGCTACTGCTGCTGCCACCCTAATACTCCGCCACCCCACGGTTTACTGCACTTTACTGTTTTGCTACGTCTTTTCCCTCGTCCTCCTCCTGCTTCACCCTACTTCGGGACTCTGCTTTGTCTGGCATGCACCCCGCTTTTACTGGGTGGGAGCGAGCCACAACGGAGCCATTGCCAGCTACGGCAGAAGTTGGCGGGTGGAAGTGAGGTGGATACCTCATTTTGTGTTTCTTACACAAACAACATTTAGAATAAAAAGTGAAAGAATATACCTACAAGGACATGAAAATATACAGTGACTAGAGTGCGCTTTGCTCTTCCTGTTAGTGTTAAGAAAAGTTAAGTAGAGTGAGAAGGAAATAAAGATAATTACGTTAAAAGGCAGTTAAACTAGCTAATGTGAATAGAAAAAGATAAGAAATATGCCTACAACCTAATCTATTAAGACGTTGGGTGAGTTTAGTATCTACCGAAAGAGTATATCGAGTAGAATCCGAATATGTTAGTTGTTAGTATCTGAAGCTATCCTAGAAGGATATAGAAATGTTTACAGAGAGTGAGCCTAGCACAGCACGCTGTAAGATGACAGTGCGCCACAGCCACGTGTCGCTGGCAGTACTCGACCCATACCGCCCCCGGCGCACGCTGTGGCTGTGAGCGTGGTGGCGAAACCGTCTCCGTGATGGCTGCCCCCATCACATCATATACTGATATAGTAACTCTTCTGTTCTGTTAACACTGCCATCATCATAAATCTGTACAGTTGTTTGCCACTAACAGTTAACATGCATGCTGACACTGCATCACTTCCTTTTCAAGCTCTGTCACATTGATGCTTATGTACAACTGTATATGTTTATTATTATTTTGTGGGACATATATACAGGCTTGGGCTCACTACAGAAAAAATTGTAGTTTGCTACTTTATTGCTACTTCCAAAAAATTTATAGTTCGCTACATTTTTGCTACTTTAATAAAAATGTAGCGGCTACTTTTCACTACTCTAAAAAATGTAGCACACAACTTTTTTGCTACTTTCCAAATGTCCTCGTTTGCAATGTGCAAATATGAACTGAATTTCAGACAAATCATGATCGCAGAGAGAAAGATTAGGTGAGCCACTTATATCACATATTATTGTTATCAACAAGCCAAAAGTATGCTTTTGAAAATGAGAAACAATTTGATGAAACACACGTGCACCCCCTCCCCCCATCTTCCCACAACCACTGCACACAAAATATGAACTAATTCAAATAAATGATGGAAGAATCATTTAAGAATCAAACACAATGAGGAAAACAAGGTGAAGCAATAAAAAAAATAGTGCAGCAACATGACAACAGCAACGTTTTTCATTTGCCATTATGTTCTTGATTTAAAAATAAGATCCCCATACACAAAATATCTTTTCATTTACTTCACAACTGATCGCGATAAAGAGTTAAATGCCAACATTGAAGAACAGTAGGAGTCAACAAACAGTATTTTAAACTATTCAAATGACTGAAACACCACCTCTAAGTAAAAATATATAAAATTTGAAATGAATATGAAATTTAAGCTGTAGTAGAAATGCAGACACAAAATTACCTTACCTTAATGCGCAGTTTCAAACTGTATGCCAAATTCTTTGGTCTCATGTACTTTCACGTATACAGATCTCCTTATTAAGTTTGTGTCCTGAGCCTTGGACCCCATATTACTGTTGACTAACCACCCTACAGGTGGCTCCCAGACACTGACCGTTCCCTCATAAGTACAGCTGGTGGTGGTCTTCCCCTAACTCCACTGACCATCGTCTAGCATCCTGCCCATAGCACTACCCCCACCCCCCTCAAGGTAGTCCTGCAATCGCAGCTGCAACTCAACTCAAATCTTCCTCTGAAAACCAACCCCATCCTCAAAGCTTTTGGTCAGGGGCCAGTCCTTTTTAGTTTTGCTGCCCCTGTCTGGAACTCGCTGTCAGCGCCAGATAAACTTAGAAATGCTCCTTTGCCTGCTTCATTTAAAGCACACCTCAAAAACCGTGTTTTCTTGCGTTTCAGTAACTTCCAGTACTTCCACTGATTTCACTGAGATTGTTGGTAATGCAGATGGTGTGCCATGGCTCTGAGAGACAGAGAGGGTGGAGGGAAGGAAGATGGAGTGCATGTGGTGTATCTTGTGTGAATCTAAACTTTTTGTATTGTGATTGGTTTGTTAGTTTGTGTAAAAGTGTGTTGAGGCCTTTGAGTTAACTGCACTATATAAAAATGCTTTATTATTATTCCTTTAGCAGCTCAAAAGATATTTGCATGATGGAGTCTATAAGTTCTATCATGTTGTCATCGTGTATTAACTCAGTTTTGTTTCCATGTGGAGGAGTGTTGTTTCCTGCATGACCTGGTACGTGAACTGTCAACTGACTGTCTTACTTGTGGGGGGCAGCATTGGCCCCCTCCTCCCTTGAGCCTGGTATCACAGTATTTCCACTGGTGGTGGTGTCGGGTGCCCGGTGTTAAAAGCCGCGTCCCTGTCTTCTCTTGCCGGGCTCTGTACCTCCCAGCTGTTGGCATTCATAGATCTTTGTTTTGCAAGCCTCTGTCAAAAGTCTTCAAAGGGCAAAGGCCTAATTCGTGACTGATTGTCCATGATGGTCTGTGAGACACACTGTCACTCAAGTTTTTTTTTGAAGCCATAAAGCTGATGCACTGAAATTTCTGTAGTGAAAACATTTCACTATTAGCTACAGAAAATTTTGTAGTTCGCTACATACTTTGCTACTTTGCAAAAATATGAAGCAACTACATTACTTGTTACTCAAATTTGTAGCAAACTACAGTTTGTAGCATGGTACTGTGCTACTTCCCTAACCCTGCATATAAACTTATATTTACCCAGTAATATATTTTGCTAGTAGAAATCACTTAAAACTCACTGTTCTGTTTTCTCAGTGCCGAAATTGAAAAGAAAAAAGAAGACCTGCGTATGATGGTTGGGTGAGTATTAGAAGGCCAAGAGACTCAGATTGAATTGTATTTCTTCATTCTCCATTCCAGACAAGTAAAATAACCAGGCTAGTTCTAACTTGACAAGTATAAATAAATCTTTGGCTTTACCAGATGCATTTAACTTTTAAAAGTCCTTTGTAAGTCATAAATGGTAAGGTATCCCTTTTAGTAAAGCTATTTATGTCATTTTACAAATACATTCTTTGGATAATATATCTTGCACATAAAGATTTCCAAAGTTTTTCTTTATGCAGACCAGAAACTGCAGAATTATTTGCGAGAAAGACTGTATCCTTCATAGATAAGAAATTTCAGAGGTCTAGGTTAGATCCTTACAAATTAAAATGAATAATGTCAAGTGATTATGTGATGTGCAGAGAACGGTACAGAGATCTGATTGAAGCAGCAGACACCATAACAGCCATGAAAACAAGTGTTGAAAATGTAAAAAAAAATTACTCCTATTTGCTCTCTTCACCATCTAAATAAATTTGTGTGTGTGCTTTCCATATAATTATGTGTTTAATATTTTGTGCAGTTTAATGTTTAATCTGAAATGTTACCCATAGTGTGTATTTTTGGAAAAGATGACAGGGCATGTACACCCAGAAATATAAAGAAAGGGGAGAGAAAATTCATGAAAAACAATTGTTTCTTGTGGCCCAATTTTCAGAAGCACTAACTACCCTTGTAAATGGGGAACTCAAGACAGATAATATCTGAGATGTTTCAACTTTGGTATGTCTTTGTGTCAAGAAACAAACAATTGACTTTGAGAATAAGATATTAGTGAGGTTTATAAGATATTATCACGACAGGTGATGAAGTCCATCACTCACATGGAGGAGTTGTGTCAAAACTTACATCACAAGCACATGATCAAAGGAGTCTCATACCAACAGCCTGTAAACCCTGACAATTCCAGGTGAGGCCTCTATGTGTGCGTACAAGCAGAGCAGATTACCGCTTGACATTCAGCGACAAATTCATGGCATATTCACGTGCAGATAGGACACTCTCTTTATTTAAATAATTAACCACTGACAGTATAACTATTGGAAATTAAAGTAACTTGATCATCGAAGAAGTTTGTTAAGAAGTAAGAGCAATGCTATGATTGACCACACAAAAAGTTATCTTGTTGGTGATTTTTATTGTAGTCTTAATGTGTGTGTGTGTGCATGTAGGTTTCTCTGTCTCCCTCCACCACAACCACATTTTGTGCACATTAAATGTGTGTGTGTGTGTGTGTGTGTGTGTGTGCGAGAGAGGGGTGAACGGGTATGGTTACTGTATATTCAAAGTAGGACTCCTATCTTTTTTCTTCAGAAAACGACAAGAAACTGAGTTCTTTGGTGTTGCAGCACAGATCAAGTTGCTGCTAGACATGCCAGAAAAGGTAAATCTACCTTTTGGCTACCTGGTATTGACTTTGTGATCTATCAGGATTCAGGAACCATGTGTTGATTTCTGAATGGCTAAACAGGATCAGTATTATTAACATTTAGGTTTCTGTCACTGTCTTCAGTCCCCAGTCAGTTCTTTCCTTTATTTCTCTCATCGACCTTGTTCTGATTTACATAGGTTGTTAACATTATCAACCAAAAAAGAGATGCATTCTGGGTTGGTGCCTAGTGTTTGATATAGCTTTTTGTAAAGCTGCACTTTTTGTATGTTTTTCTGTCGTCAAATTTTACTTTGGAAATTTGTTGGAGAAGTTTTGTGGTAGCATTAAAAAAAACTGATGGATGGGTATCATTTGAGTTTTTTAACTGTTGAACTCCATTGAACTGTTGTATGGCTTCAATAAAGCAAGATATTCAACGAGAAGGTGATCAACAAAAACTGAAAAATAGTAAAATGTGACTACAATGGTACAAAATAAAGAAAACAATTTAAAGTTTTAGGAAGAGGTTGAAATTTTTGTTTTGAACAGCAGTCCCAAGTGTAAAATTTCAGAACTGTTCAAGGAAAGAACAACTGGGTAGACTGTTTAATTTAATGTATATGCAAGCACACATGAATGATTAGCTGTCCAACCTAATTCAACAGCAGGGAACAGAGAAAAGCCTTAGGAATAATACAGCAGTCTAAAGGTTAAAGATGGTTAGTGCATGTGAAAGTTCCCAGACACTGAGGACACTTTACTCAAGCATTAAGTGTCCATCAAATGCTGTAGGTAGCCACCTTGTGCATAATCAGTGGGTCTAGATTTGAGGCAATGATTACATATCATGTGTTTGCCTTGTCTCACTTGTATACATCTAGATCTAGAGCAGTGTTGACATATAATGTGTTTGCCTAATCTCATTTCTGTACATTTAGATCTGGAGCAGTGTGGACAGTGGGCAGTACCTGGCAGGTACACAGCTGTACCTGCTGGCTCGCCATGTCAATACCAGCTTACACCTGGACAGCCGGCATTCAGCCAAGGTCTTGTCATGGTTTCCTGTCCTCACTCGTCAGTGGGCTGCCATCAGTCATTTCAGGTCAACTATTTTACAGGTTTGTTAGCAATTTGTCTTGATCGCAACAATGAGTTTATCTCTATGAGGAGAAAAAGCCTATTTCAGTAGAAAATTAAGCCTTCTTAGAATTGAGTTTTCTGCAGCCTGTCTCAGTGTCTGCCAGGCATTTTTGGAAAGCATCTTTTTTGTATGTTTATTGAGAGAAGAAGATACATGTGTCTCCACGGGCAGTTTAAACGGCTGGTTAAATTACAGAAAAGGTTTGACATTATCATAACAGCTTTCAGTCTGTGAATTTCCTTTGTACTGCTGGCATACATGAAGATATTCACCCATCAGTATGTAAAGTTTATACATCACCATGACTATCTTTTCTTCTTGATGTTTTTATCTAACTGTATGTTCCCACAGATGTAGAAACGGTCGTTGTGCTTAATTTTAAGAAAAAGCAGTTTTTATGATTTATGTTCAGAAACCGTTTGCATTGTAATCAACAGGGTTGCCGAACTCTTTTGTCTGACACAGAAGCAACATTTTCTGATCAGGTTTGTGCTTTCTATATCTTGCATAGCTTCCCAACAGCTGTCTTTAAAACCTTATCGTAAGTGCTAGATCATGTATTTTTTCCATTCCTATAGAATTAGACAACAAAAAACTATATGATTTATGTGTAAGTTGGTTTTTTTTTATTTTTATTTTAACAGAAAATGGCTGAGATCCTTTGCTGTATTCTACTTTTAGAAGACAGCAACCCCCGACAGGTGTTCAATGAATTCCTTCTGGCTAGAACTGTGAGTATATCATAATTGAAGATATTTGATTATATACAAGTGACACCTGTTGGTATGAGAAAGTGGTGATTCTTGCTAAATATGCCTAAATATGTGGCACACATGTTTTCTGTGACTAATTGCCATAGCAGCTATAGGTTTGAAGCCTTTGATACCTGCTACAACAGATTTTTAAAAAGATACGATTTTTAGTGGTGACTGAGCTCCAGAGTAATAGTAGACCAAGAGCTGTCTGTCTGTGGCTTATCGTCAGTTTTGTCTGCCTGTGTCCTTTGTCAATCGCAAAACTTCGGCTGGATGAAAATAAATGTACTTGGTATGTCTTGAAAATAATTGATGATAACGAGTAGTATCACTTGAGAATATGTGATGATAGTATCACTTGAGAATATTTGATGATAGTATCACTTGAGAATATCAGATGATAGTACCATTTGAGAATATTTGATGATAGTAAAACTTGAGAATATTTGATGATAGTATCACTTGAGAATATTAGATGATAGTAACATTTGAGAATATTAGATGATAGTAACACTAGAGAATATTAGATGATAGTAACATTTGAGAATATTTGATGATAGTAACACTTGAGAATATTAGATGATAGTAACACTTGAGAATATTAGATGATAGTAACACTTGAGAATATCTGATGATAGTAACACTTGAGAATATTAGATGATAGTAACACTTGAGAATATTAGATGATAGTAACACTAGAGAATATTAGATGATAGTAACATTTGAGAATATTTGATGATAGTAACACTTGAGAATATTAGATGATAGTAACACTTGAGAATATTAGATGATAGTAACACTTGAGAATATCTGATGATAGTATATCCTTAGAAACTTCTGAATTTTTTCTCCTCCTCCCCCTGCTTGCCTGCATGCATGTGTGTGTGGGTGCATACGTGTGTGTGTGTGTGTGTGTGTTTTCACACACGTTTTAGAAAGCTTTGCAGCAAATCCTGCACTGGGGTCAGCAGGCCAACGTGAAGGACCAGGTGTGTGGGGTGGTGCGCCTGCTTACCAGTACTGTTCACCAAATCCATGCAGTTTTCTTTGACCCAGGCCACGGTGCTGCTCAGAACGAAGGAGGTGAGCTGTTGTAAATGGAAGGTTATGCATGGCATCGTTTAAATTTTTAAAAAAATACCTGTACATCTTGTTTTTGTACAAAACCACTTTGAGGTTTTACTTTTGTAGTGAGAGGTTGTTAATGTACTGAGCATCGAAAATAGCATTCTTAAATGATTAAAAGCACATTTTTCATGTTTTTTTTAAATCTACAGATTCATTCAATTTGCTGCAGAAGACACTTTCAGGTGTTGTCAGTGCAGATGCCTTGAGCCAGAGTAAGTGTGGGATTTAACAGTAGGGTTTTTTGTTTTTGGTGAGGGGAGGGGGAAAGTGTGGGATTTAGTACAGTAGGGTTTTTTGGTTTTGGTGAGGGGAGGGGGAAATTGTGGGATTTAGTACAGTAGGGTTTTTTGGTTTCGGTGAGGGGAGGGGGAAAGTGTGGGATTTAGTACAGTAGGGTTTTTTGGTTTCGGTGAGGGGAGAGGGAAAGCGAGGCATTCTTCTTTGTGTTTGGAAAAACATTTGCAACAAAAAAGAGGTGTGGGTGGATTGTCATTTGTAAAAAAAAAAGTATTTCTACAAAATTCTGAACGATTTAGATGCCCATTGTGTTCACTCTGTTTACCTGTGCTTTATTTATGTTCCAGTTTTGGTTGGCTGAAATCATTTGCATTTTCCATTTATATTTTCTGTTTCCGTATTTGTTGACCAGCTTTGTACCATTGTTACTTTTTTTTTTGAGGGTGGAGAGAGGGGAGTTGCCTGTTTGATAAACTATTTTTCTAAGTGTGTGTTTACTTCCTGTTTTTGTGTTCAGCTTTATATACGGGTTTGTTGCATTGTTTTTGGGGTTTTTTTTCAGTTTTTGGTCTGGACGATGTCCAGGGTTCTGTGTCATTGAAGTGTCTCCCCAAGTCTGTGAAGGGTAAGATTTAAAGAAGTCATCTGATCTTGCTGTGCATGAGGAAACTCATTGTAAATGTCATCAGTCATTAGCACATCTCTGACATTCATTGGAGCAGGCTGAAACATGAAAATATGGTGAAACCTGCCTTGTGGGTGTAGCCGGGTGGCAGTTACGTACACCCAGGAACCCACCCAGCCGGCCCCTGAACTCTCTTAGCCAGCATACCTTGGTTAGTTACATCATGCGCCTGACTGGTCGTTCGTTACTCAAGTGTGGGAAACATAAAGAGTATCATGTTTCTTTTGATCCCCTGACCCAACGGTGGGTAGAGAAGGACCTACAAAGTCTCACTGTCCGAGGCCGCCTATAAACGATTAGCTGTAATTTAGGTGGGGCCAGGTTTTCCCCAGGGAAGGATGGGACCGCGTAGAGATTTAGGGGTGGTCAGAGTCGCTCTGGAACGAGAGTGGACTGAGCATCTCAGCAGGAGACGAGGGCAAAAGGTTAAGGACATTGTGCAAGGAGTGTATTTAAAGAGCGGAGGAAAAGCGGACAGGGGAGAGATTGGAGTCAGTCTCTTGAGCATCTTCATTGTTGGAGCTCTTGATCTTGAGTGACTTGTACATGTAGCACCGGCTAGGAAGGTCCGTCCTGTGTTCTCACAGCGACGTGAAATGTAAACGTATTAAAGTTTGCAAGTAGAAGCGAAGACGCCTTGTTGCTGTGTTCGGAGTGGAAGGATGACAGAGTCATGGCCACGACTGCAATAGTAACCGCATGGCTACCGCTCGGACCCTGTTACATTTCCGAACTGCTACCGCTTGGACCCAGAAGTGTACCCAGAAGGTTCCCTATATGATGGGCATTCCTTCGTCGGAGGTTCCCTTAAATTGCAACCCAAGAACTCATTTAGTTGTACTCAGCATAAAAGAACAATTTTAATGGAGAAAAAGTCCCTCACAAAGTCAAACTGACTAAACTACGTACACAGCATAAAAGAATGGTTGTAATAGGGGAAAAAACCCTAATAAAGTCCAACTGAATAAACTGCACATTTTCAAATTTTTAATGGATTCTTTAAATTTAAGATTGCAGATTGCAAAGTAAACTGTATGTATATGTATTGACCAGTTTTTGTTCGCTAAATGTGTTTCCAAGGAAAAGCTGACATAAAACCCAGATTTAAAACAGATTTAAACCACAGTACATTTATTTGTGATAATAGCCTTTAAAATTTATGATGAATTATTTAAAATTACTTTATCACACATCATTTAAAAAACCCAAAATGCACATTGTGAAGGATTGCGCGGTACTTGAGTTAAAAGTGATGTCGTCCACGTTGTGGGTCACTCTGTTAAAAGGGCCACTAGAGACTACCTGGTGTGATAGAAAGAATACTCTCTATCCCTGTTGATAAATTCCTAAATCAATTGTTAGAATTGTCCTTTTTCCCACAGGTGATCCAATCTTTATTTCCCGACTCGCTGACCCAAGCAACCATGAGTATGGGCAAACTAAAGATTTGAAAACAAGGTTGTGGGTGTAAATTCTTGGATGAAGTCATGTGTGTATGAAAATGTTAAAAAAAAATGGAGGTGGTGGAGACCTGAAAAGTATTGAAAGCTATCCCCTTATCGGCCTTATGACAGGTAAAGCTTAAGTTAAGTCTCTAAAGTCACCGTTTCCATCCATGTTTGGCAGGTGTTGATCTGTCAAAGTTCATTTAGGATTGGAAACTAATTCGTTCTGATAAAAAATGTCCCAAAACAGGAGGTGTTCGTGGATCAATCAGTCTGCACAAGGCAGATTTCACTGTAGCTGGGGTGGGAATGCCAGTGCTTGGATCAGAAAGAGATTGCTGAGATTCCTTATGTATTTCTACTTATGAACTGAGATTTCTTCCTCTGAACTGGAGCAGTCATTCATTCTGAGCCTTCAAGCGACTTCACGTAGTTTGAAACATTGAGAGAATAAATGGTTGATATATTTGTCTTTCAAATAGAGTTCCGCCCTACTCTTCGCACTCCTGCAATGTCCATATCAGTGGAAACTTTGCAAGGAAACTGCCAGGAGTGGATAAACACGTAAGCATCTTGATCTTATCAATTGTCCCATCATAGTATTGACCCTTTCATCTGAACATGGCTAGTTTCTTTGTAATAACTCTCATATTGAGCTGGGGTAGGGGGAATGAAATGAAATCTGCATCAGAAATGTACAGAAGTGAGATCTGAGAGGGACAAAATGTTATTTATACAGGGTAGAAATAGTGATGGAGTTAAGTTAAAAATGTTCATCCTTGAACTTAAGTGTATCTAACTTGGGATTTGTCATCAGAATAACTTTATGTGGGGACAGTATGTGAATATGCAGTTGGCATGAGAGGTCATGAACAGCATCTGCAGAACAACAAAAAAACTACTGTTGAAAACTGTCAGTGTTGTCCTTTGTTGTTTTCAGATGTTTGCAGGATGTTCAGTCAGGCATGACCAAACTACTAAATTATGTCAACTCGGTGAAGCGTTTGGCAGATATACGAGATAATGTTTGGAATATTTTGGCACAGGTGGGTTACATTTGTTCTGTTGTATAAATTAACTTGTACTGAGTGAAGTAAGGTCTGCCTCTTACTAGCTGAGTGAATTAACCTAGAAAATCAAGTTGTGCTAAATGCTTATTGAGTCTTAAGTAAGGTGGGCCTCTTACTAGCCAAGCAAATTACAAAGAAAATCCAATTGTGAAGTAAGTCTGCTTCTTGCTAGCTGAATGAATTACAGAGTAAATTACAAAGAAAATCCAGCTGTACTAACTGGCATATCTGTTATAAAAATAATTCCAGAAATGTTTCTGTATGCTCTTACCCTCGCAAGGCCTGACTTTGTCTCCTACTGACATGAAGTGTCTGTAACATGCAGCCTCTGAATTTCCCGCATGTGCAAAAGGCTCCAAGCAGAAAGTGAGGGTGGAGGGTACATTAAAGAAGAAAAAAAAAAAACAGTAATAACCCTGGTGTGTGCCTGTGGGTCTTAAAATTATTCACCTGGTGGTGACTGGACTTTCTGGGTTGAAAATGTTTTGAAATGTTTTCTTCCGTAACACCTGCTGAGGCTGGATAACTCTTCCTGGTGAAGAGTTATTGTACGCAACTAGGCAGACTAGAATTCTCTGAGTAAAGTATCTGTATATGTAAGGTCTGTGCACACATTTCCTAAAACAGAATTTCTCATGTAGACAGCTAGAACAATTCTGTAACATAACTTAGTTACATAAGTGTTGTCTGCGTGAATGAAACTTGAGCTGACTTTACAAAAATAAATCTGGTGACAGGAAGGGAACACAGACCAGTGGGATGTAGTGTGCAAGTGTGTTGTTAACAAGCCTCTCCACCTGTGGCAAGAGTTTCTACAACCGCTGTTTTTGGGCAGAGTGAAGGTCAGTAGGGCAAGATCAAAACCCGAAGTTTAAGAAATAACACACAGAACATAATAAGAGAAAAACAGATTGATTCGTTGGATGGAGGCATTTATTTAAGTTGTCACCTGGTGGGAAAGTTGTCACATTTGCTGTTTGTTCAGGCTCTCATCCAGTGTCAGCTGGACAGCACAGCAGAAATGACCAAGCGCAGTATATCCAAAATTATGATGGAAATGTCTTCCAGCATCAAGACAAGGTGTGTTACTTTACAAATTGTTATTTTTCAGAATCGACATTAGAATGAATACTTTGTTTTTGGTGTTCCTTGTTCAGACATTTTGGAATTTAAAGGAAAAAGAGTTTTATCCTTTTTTTAAAATTAAAATACAGCCAGATGATATATGAGGAAGACTTGGGGCAGTTCCTGTGGTCAGAGGGTGCTGGAGATATACAGATGAACTTGGTGTGGCAACCTGCAGCAAGTCGCAGCATCAGTGAGAGTGGAGGACTTGCCTTCAAGGCACGAGCATTCACACCTTCTGTGCAGCGGTAAGTTATTCACCTTTTTAAAGCATGCATAGGCAGGTGTAAATCATCCCCAGTTCCCCACCCCCAGCCAGCATTGGTAATAATCCTATGATTTGAAGAAACATTGCTTTGTGAAGTGGTGTTCGGTAATTCTAGATGCAGATAAAGGAGCATGTAACTCCGGACTTTTGTTCTACATAGAAGAAGAAGAATCTGTTGCAAATAAATTCTTTTGCCATCTTCTCTGCTTTCATAATCGTATAAACATGAAACCTGTTCAAGCCAGTTTTGCCCAGAATTGTGCTGGAAACTGTGTAGATGCCATACATGTGTGTGCAGTTTGTGTCAGAGTATTGACAGCAAACTGAAGTCCATGCTGGAAGACAATCAGCTGTACCTCCAGGCGTTAGACGATGTATCAAAGCAGCAGCAGGCTGCAGGACCTTTTGATCGTTACATGGACACGGTGGACATTCTGAAATTCTGTCAGGATGCAAGCTCCAGTTGTGTTCAGCAGTGAGTGATTAAAAACATTTCGTGTCAACTAAGATACTTGATTTTCTTAGAATTGCATTTTATGAGCTATTTATAAATGGCAGTCTAGTGTAAACAGGAATCATGGGAAAACTTTAAGTGGTAAAATGCTTTGAAGGATATGACAACATTGTTAACACTTAGCTGCCACAGGGCTCCGAGCTCGAGCCACCCCTGCTGACGCGGCTTTTTAGCCTTTTTTCAAAAATTCATAAAAAAATCCCCTAGAACAATAGAAAAGTTATTTGAACTTGGTTGCAAACATCAATAAACAAAGAACACTCATGTCTTACTGTGTTTCTTGGACCTTGTTCAATATATTATAAATCCTTTGATGGCAACACAACTGAAGTTGAAGTCATCAAAAAGTCCTCACAATTCCTTATACAAACTCTGTTTGCCATTGTTTACACCACGTGCTCGCTCGTTTTTCTCTTCATAATCACTCTCTTGGGTCTTTCAGGCACAAATACTCTTGTCTTCATCCACTTTATCATAGTAAATTTGCAAAATAATGTCATTTTCCTCATCATCGTGTCATTTGAAGAGTAAATCTAGCATTTCTCAAGTGACAGGGAACGTGTGGATATGCACTTCACAGCCATTTGGAATTGTGGTCGGAAACTGGTTTAAACACAGTATAAGGGAAGTAGCGCATAAAGAAATGATTCAGCTTTCGAATGCAAGAGTTCTTTACCTTAGAACATTGGGCATTCCCCGCAAATAAATCGTCAAACATCTTGTCAGGCCGGCTTGGCAGATGGGATAAAAGCAGTGCATGCTCTGTCCAGCCGCCCTGACAAGTGGTGTCATCGAGTTAAGCATGTTGAAATCCTACAACTTGGCCCCGGAAATGACCCCTAGCCCACCAAAATCTATATTTATAATAATAATAATAGAGAATTTGTAATGTGGAGTACCCCACCTCACAGGGGACAGGCTCACCGCGCCTAACAGAAGGAGTACATAAAGGCACATGTAGACACAGACACACGCCAACACAAAACACTATTACTAATACAGTACTATACAGAGAGATTACCAGTCTTGAGCAGAGGAGTGGAGCAGCTAGTGGAGATACTGCATATACAACTGTGATTTGTGGACCTGTTTAAAGGATTGGACTGTGTTGGCATGTTTTAGAGTGACTTTACAGCCTGGTTTGCTGTGAGGGTATGCTAGCTGGGCTAGAAGAGGTAATGTCCATACGTGTGAGGTTGGTAGCAGGGAACAGTCCCCACAGTCTGACATAGCTGTGGCAGTTGTTAAGAATCCAAAACAAGAAAAATATTTTCCCTTGAGAATAATCTTTTATTTCAGGATCATTGATTACCTGTCAGAACAGCTTGCTTTGTGGGAGACTGCTCTGCAGGAGATTCCTGATGCCACCACACAGTGCATCACAGAGAACAAGTAAACAGACTATGTTGTGCCTTCATTCAACAAAATGATCTTTCCTTCTCTCTAACTAGTGCTTTTAAAGTCTTCGCCACATGATAAGTCACTGAATCTTTCTGTTTTCTGGCTGATGCTGGGTAACTGTCTAAAGTCAATGTTAATCGTTTGTATTCACAAAGATAGTGTTTTAAGAAATGCATGCAGACATGTTCATAAAGACAGTGTTTTAAGAGATGCATGTAGACCGGAAGCGTAGTTAAGTTTCGAGATGTTGTTTTGACGAATATCAAGAGTCACTAGGTAAAATGAGATCAGAAAGACTGGAAGCGCAGTTAAGTTTTGAGATGTTTTGACGAATATCAAGAGTCACTAGGTACAATGAGAGCAGAAAGACTGGAAGCGCAGTTAAGTTTTGAGATGTTTTGACGAATATCAAGAGTCACTAGGTACAATGAGAGCAGAAAGACTGGAAGCGCAGTTAAGTTTTGAGATGTTGTTTTGACGAATATCAAGAGTCACTAGGTACAATGAGAGCAGAAAGACTGGAAGCGTAGTTAAGTTTTGAGATGTTGTTTTGACGAATATCAAGAGTCACTAGGTACAATGAGAGCAGAAAGACTGGAAGCTTAGTTAAGTTTTGAGATGTTGTTTTGACGAATATCAAGAGTCACTAGGTACAATGAGAGCAGAAAGACTGGAAGAGAAGACAAATTAAAACACAATAATTGCTCTGCAGGATCCTTTTTGTGGCCCGCATGTGTGGAGCGTTTTCTGAGCTAACCCCTCATCTGCAGAAGTGTTGTTTGGGTATAAAAGAACATCAGAGAATTGAGACAGGAGGGTAAGTGCTGCAGTTTGCACACACACTTTGAAATAAAATCCATGTAGGAGTATGGCTGAGATAAAGGAAATAAACTCTTGTGGACCAATAGACCAACACACAGTTTATAGCTTGTTACTTCTTTCTACCCAGTTAAACTTAATTGTGGATTTTCCCCCCCCCCCCAAACTTAAAATTTTTGGGGACTAACTGAAAGAGATCACATGTCTGTACATACGAAAATGTTAAGAACCCTATCATCTGTACAGTGCGTGCTTCACAAACACTGTCTTTCTGTCTCTTTCCTCTCTCTCTCTCACACACACACATGGTCACACAAAGGCAAGAACAACAACAAGAAACAAATCCCTCAAAGGTTCAGAAGTGATAAGCTTGTTTTCTATGTTGGCAGCCGAAAGTCCCGATCTTTGCAAAAATCCCCAGAATCCCAGGAGTGGCAAGCTGTTGTTCAAAAACTAGAACAGTGCCGCACAAAATCGTACAGGTATGTACTGAAATTATGTACAATAGTTGGTTAGACACCTTGTGGAGAAATTGTGGGAACATGAGAATGCTTGAAGGTTAGGCTGACACTGACATTTTTTAAAAAATGTTTGCCCTACTCTTGTTTAATATTGGTTTTCAAAATAAATGATGGGGTAGAATTTCTCTTAACTCTGCATATATCTACAATCTGAGTGGAAGACTTTGTTTTTAAGGAAAATTTGATAAAATAATGTATAAAGTCACATGCTTGGACATAAATTTTCCAGCATGCACATCATCTGAATCTATCTCCATCCAGCTGTATGTTCACAGATGATAGAGGTGCATTTCACCAAGTGCAATCAGAAGAAGTAAATAATTATTTTATCGTTTATTCCCCAGAATTTGGATAGATCATGCCGTTAGCTGCATCACGAAAAGTTTTACAGAAGTTGTAACAAGCAGTCATCACAATGCAATCATTGAGAAAACTACAGTAAGTTTTCTTTTAATAATGTAATTGCTCTGCTTGTATATTTAAACTTATGATGTTCTTTTTAAATGATCAGCAAGTGTGTGTATGCATCATCACCCATGCAAACACACATGTGCAAGCCCCTATGAGCATGCAGTATATGCCACATGTTTATCATGTGCATGTGAGTGTGTGCATGCATGTGCATGTGTGTGTAACATGTATATGTATATACATATGTGTGTGCATGCATGCATGTGTGTGTGTGTGTGCACATGTGGGTACATGCTTGGAGTAGTTTTCAATGATCCACAATGCTCTTGCCATCCTAGAAATAGTTTTTGCTGGAAGTATTTCTTGCTGCTACTGTCATTACACAGAGATGGGAAGACGTTGAGATTACAGAGGAGACAGAAGAAGGAAGGAAGCTGTCTTCAAAGATCCACATCCCGATGCAGGTACCAGGGCCACTTCCATCTATTATTAGATTACATGAGAGGGGGCCTGTTGTCAGGGGCAGGAAACAGAGGATGGAAGTCCCATAATAACATGGACTTGCATTGTGGTTGTAGATATTCTCAGCCACATTTACTGCAGATGCTGGAATCAGTTGCTAGATTGTGCACCTGTTTCAGTTCAATTCCTGCCTGTTATGCTGACAGCTGTCAGCAGTTGATACAAATCACAGCTTGCGATTGTCACTGCCCTGTATGTTGTTACAAGTGTGGAAGACATGTCTCAACCTGCATGCTGTTATATCTTTTGACAGGCATCATGGCACGTGCATTCAGCACTCTTCCATTTGTGCCAGCAGCTGAATAGAGTTGGATCTCATGCATTTCCAAGGTATTTTTATTTTTTTGTAAACATGTTTTATTAGTTTTTTTAAAATCTGTGTCTTGAATCCTGGATCTTTCAAGGTGGCTATCTGCTGGCCATTAATTGCTTATCTGGTACCCTGTAAATGTTAGATATGCAGTTATTGCTGAATGTTGAGTAGTCTTGTTTGTTCAAAGCCTATTTGATATGAATGTAATGAGTGCATGGGACTGAATGCTGCCTCCAGTAGTAAACGAATGTTATAGGTCACCTGTTTACAGCTGTAAATGAATGTTACAGGTCCCCTGCTTACAGATGTAAATAAATGTTACAGGTCTGTCATAAGAGAAGTCTTGGTAAAGACGCTGCAGGGTATGCTGATGGCTTATGAAACTCTGCTAAGTGCTAGGAAAAGAGGCAGCAAGACTGACCTGCCCTTGAGTCAGCAGGAGGCACTGCAAACTTTGTTCAATGTGAAGTACATCGCCAGCATGATACCATGGAGAGATGACTCGGAGGTAGACTTTTGAACATTTTAGCAGTAAATCATTTAAACTTAAAGTTTGGAACAAAAGCTGTTGTATAACACTCGTGTATTTGTAAACTGCAGGCCTGCAAAACATGGCAACACCGGTGCCAAGCAATTGTGGAGGCCCTTGAGGAGCCTGTGGATCCATTTGACCTTGATGTGTTCTCTCCCTACATGCAAGCTAACCTCATGAAAGCCACACAACGCAGTGCTGTGAGTCCTACCGCATCCTTACTCGTACTTGTTGACACAGCTGTTGACTTTATCAGTTTTGGGACTATGTGCATGGTGAGACCCTCCCATTGTGGGGATGGGGTGAAAACCACAGTTCATTTGCTTGTAAGACTTTATGATTGTCGATTTCCCTCCCCACTTCTCCATTTTTTTGGTGCAACAAATCAAGATATAGTATTATACTGACCTGCCAGTAGAACTACATGTTGCCATAGTGATGTCCACTCTATGACCTGCCAGTAGAACTACATGTTGCCATAGTGATGTCCACTCTGTGACCTGCCAGTAGAACTACATGTTGCCATAGTG
>SMGT01002963.1:58527-82067 GCA_004794575.1 Lanistes nyassanus
ATGTCCACTCTGTGATCTGCCAGTAGAACTATATGTTGCCATAGTGATGTCCACTCTGTGACCTGCTAGTAGAACTATATGTCACCATAGTAATGAACTATATGTCGCCATAGTGATGTCCACTCTGTGACCTGCTAGTAGAACTATATGTCGCCGTAGTGATGTCCACTCTGTGACTTGTGACAGATGCTGATGGGCAGCCTGTCCTTGCTCGACAAGCATGCGATCATGGGAGCTAGCCGTCCACCTATAGGGGGCCAGGAACAGCACAATGTCTTGCCTTTGACCAGTTGTAGCACACGCTTCCCCCTCCTGCCTGTTGGAACACAGCCATCAAGACCTATGCTGCAGCAAACAGTTCTCTCACAGACCATAAGCAGAGTGAGTATGGCCAGTGTCTTATGAATCTTCTCACCTTTTACATATGAAATTTTTTTAAAAGAGTTTTCTTTTGTTCTTGTGTGGCTAATTGCCCCTTTGTAAGACATTCGACCTCTAGTACCTCAAGACTGTTTGGACCTGCAGTACCTCGAGACTGTGTGGACCTGCAGTACCTCGAGACTGTGTGGACCTGCAGTACCTCAAGACTGTGCCGCTTAAATTATGTTCTTCTGTCAGCTTGAGTCCTTTCTAACTGTTGTGATGTTTTGTGTTGGGGTGTCACAAAGTGCTCTGTAGCTAACTGGCCATGACTGTTCCATTCAATCTTTTATGCATGGCTTTTTAAAAAAAATGTAGAGGAGTGTCTTATTTTGTTTCACCACACTTGATTAAACTGCCGTCAACTTATTGTACTTGATGCAGTATTTAATTCTTAGTCATTTATAATGGTTCACCAAGGAATTTCCTTTAATTCTTTGTCACAAGTAATGGTAATTTCATGCATTTCCTTGTCTCTTTAGTCTATAGAATCATTGGGAGCAAATACACTGACATCAGCTGTGGAAGCAACTTTGCCCAAAACATCGTCCCAGAGTGACTTGAGCAGTTCGTTCTATGACAAGTTGGACCGCCTTGGGAGCATGGGATCCCGGCTTTTCTCCAATATCGGTGGAAAATCTTGATTCTGAGGAAAACAATTTTATGGTTTCTCTGAGACCAAACATTCTATTTTCCCGGTCTGGAGATCCACACAGACAAGACTTCAGACTGAGGAGAGTCATTAGTAAGAAAGGAATCGATTAATTCCGTTTGGAAGAGTTGTGATTGATTTTTTTTTTTAGATAATGGCCCAGTGCATATGTTTGCATCTGTGTGTGTGTGTGCAATCATTACTGTGAGATATGTAAAAATTGTTCGTTCTGTACAGTGTACACTCGTGTGTGTGGATACTTGCATTTTTTATGTCTGTGTGCTTGCTCACACACACATGTAAGCAATCATTACTGTTGGGCATGTAAAATATTGGTTTTTTGGTACCTGTATTACTCATAACTATTTGAGGCAAAATAATGTTATTTTTCCAGCCTTTTATGTTATGTTGCCGCCATAGTTTAATTCTTGTTACTTTAGTATTGGATGCATTTTTATGTGAGGAATGGTCTTCATGCTACTGTAAAAGGTTAATGTTTTTAAAATGTTGTTGACTTGCGTATCTTCAGGGACGGGGCTGTTCTCAGAGGACGTTGTTGCCATTGAACAGACCATAGCAATGGGGTTGACTTGATTTTCTTATGAAGATTTATTTTTAAAACCTCTTCAGTTTTCATATTTATTAAACTCACAGAATTTCCGCAAGCAGAACCTTGTTTAAAAAAAAAAAACCAGCTTAGAGCTTCATAGCCAACTTTTTGGGTGGAGATGGAGGGACAGTGGGATGGTAAACTGCAAGATTTTTTTTTTTGCTGACAAAAGAGTTGCAAACTGTTGGTTGGCGTAATTGCGACCGAAGGTGGTTGGCTTAGATCTCATTTCCGGCTCATAAACTTTCTGCTTTGATATGGCATATGTTTAGTGAGCTATCAGGTTTTCTTTTTCCCTGTTCCTCCCTCCCTCCCACCCCCTCTCTCCAGCATGAGATAACCTTTTTTACTTGCATGGCATCATGCACCACCTGTTCTCCCTCTTTTCACTGCTATGAGTCCTTGCGGGCATTATGTGTAGTCAGCTTCATCCCTCGTTTGTATTTTGTTCGTTATTTTACTGAGTCCCTGTAGTTATCTCTTTTTTCGTTTCCTGGAGAGTAGACATGTAGAAAGCCTGCCACCTCAAAGGTTTGCCTTTTGGTCGGAAGCTTTTCAGTTAATGTATTGCGACAGACCTGTTTTTTTTCCCCAGCTCTTTTGCAGTTTAAGTTTTTTTTATCTAAAGGTCAGAGGTGATCGTTCTTTTGTGGGTGGAACCTGGTGACAATATGTGAGTCACTGTGGCCTTGTCATAAATGTGATTGACTCCTATGAGTACAGTGTACTGTGGGAGTCTGGGGCTATTGCCTTTCAATTCTCAGAGCTCATGTTTAATTTTCTGTTGTAAACAGTTGTATACAGTGCACAATGAGAAGTACGTTGGTCAGTTTATCCAGTTGTATTTCAGAGCTGCTTCATGTTTCTGTGCCACCATTAGATGCAAGTGTATATAAAGATCAGTTGCACAGAAGTCTGTCACTGGATTTTAAATTGAGAAGTTTCTTGTTAATGTCAATTCTTTTATCTCCATGTCTGCGTACATACATTTTTCAAACATTAGATATGTAGACAAAGTATTTTGTATTTCACACTATGAAAAATATGGTAGTTATAAAATGCCTACTTAAAATGTGCTTGGGCATGCTTGCATACGTGCATACATTCGCACACTTATGCATACTTACACTTTAGGGCAGAGTGAGGAAAAGTACATGTGCCTACCGAAATGATACTGGGGGTGGGGTGGGGGTCAGAGGTGGATTTACAAAGAAAAAAGGTGGGAAAAATTGTAAGCAGTGGATAGTCTTTATTATGTGGGATTATATCTACTGATGTCCTGAGTAAAAATTGAAAGCAAAACCAAGTTTGTCAGGTAGGCCAAACTCATTGGATGTTTCCTCCACTGGTGTCTTGAATTTCATCTCTGCACATCCGTTTATATCTGTTCCTCACATTTTTATTTTTGTCGTCGTCATCGCTCCTGTGGTTCCTGGGTTCAGCTTTTCTTCCCTCAGTGAATGTCAAACGGGTTTGAAGAGCGTCATCTGAGGTTCACTAAAAACCCAGGGGATATCAGTAGCTTCGTGCTAGCAACTACACCTGTCGTGCTGTGCTGGGATTCTGCACTGGCAGCCATCGGAAAATGTCGATAGTGTTTTAGATGATGACACTATTGAACGACAAACGAAGACATGACTAAGCACATCGGTGGGGGTTGGGGAAAAGAAACGGGGCGCTAAAAATAGAAAAATTGTATACCAAGGGACGCAAGCCTCGTGCTTCGGTTCGCTGTGGTAGTCTCCCATGCATCGGAGATCGGTGTACGTCCGCCGGAGTCATAGAGTTTGTCGAGGTCAATAGAACTTTAATTCACACTTCCTGTTGTTTGAAGTTTCTTTTGCACGCAAGTCTCCAAAGTGGGACTTTGCAGACGCTCTACCACAGTGACTTGCGTTCAGCTACACCTAAGGAAAAGCCAGCTCCCACGAAGATGGTGGCAGTGCCTTTCGTTCTAATACTGTTCGTCACATTTTCCTTGCATTGGCCCTCCAGCAAATTGAAGACGGGAAATTTTATTAAAACCCAGACTCAGCCCATTTTGCTGTGGCCTATGGCAGAAATGGAAAGTCTGCCGTGCACTTTGTCAACATGCACGCCTACAGCGATACTTTTCTTTCCTCGTGATCACGAGCCTCAGAAGATAGTGTCTCTCGTCTTCCTTTAGGCGACAGCTGAATACTTTATGCCGCTTGGGGGGGGGGGGGGTAAGTGGTGTTGACCCCAACCCACTGTCAAGTCTTCTGAGGCCATGCTACCTGACATATCCAGTGCTGTGTCCTGTTTGGAGAGCAGCTGCTTAAATGTCATCCTCCACGGCGTTGAAATCTGGCTACCCACCCCTCCCTTCCACCCACCCGCTGTTGGAGTAATCCAGAAAAAGCAGACGTATTAGCACTGTCGGCCAGCAGCAGAGTTACCGGGTGACGTTTACAAGTGTCCAGCACAAGATGAACGTAAGCCCCTGACATGCGGCAGTAACTAGCGTCTGTCGCCTGTGGGATGCTTCACACCAGCCCCTTGCCTCACAATATACATGCTGCACGCTAGGGTCTTTGTGGGACGGCTTTCTTCAAGTTTGTTAGCCTCGCTAGGGTCTTTGTGGGACGGCGTTCTTCAAGTTCGTTAGCCTCGCTAGGGTCTTTGTGGGACGGCATACTTCAAGTTTGTTAACATTTTTCTCGATTTGGAGGTGTGTTTCTTTGTATTGGTGCATGTAGGCACACTGAGCTGGCCTTTGGGCAGAAAAATAAACTATACAATTCAATTCCATTATTTCGCATACCTTTCATTTATTCTTGGTGTCAATGAGTTTGCCGCTTTTAAAATTTCATGTATTTTAAATAACGACAAAACTCATACTTTCAGTGTCAAAGATATCACTTGTTACCTTATTCAGCGTATAGTGCGTTGGTTGTTATACTTGCCTGCTTTTTAATCTATGATATGTGGGGCATATATATATATATATATGTATGTATAGATATTGGATTACGAGTGAATAATGTGGTGTGGGAGAAAAGTAAATTCTTGTGTGACAACAAAAACTTCTATATTCACATCAGCTGTTAAACTGGTACAAAATAAAACTTACAAAACAACTGTTCCCGTGTGTTTTAAGTCACTTGAGGATCGTCATGTCTTAACGTCTTGCTACAGCAGAAAAACTCGGGCTTGTGGTGGAGTACTGTGTATACGTACATAGAAGCTCACAGATACCTAAATCCATGTTCACTGCGACCAAAGGTGGCTGCATATCTCGAGACAGGGGCAGATCACACCTGAATTCTAAAGAAAATCACAATTCTATGGCTGGTCTCGTTGTAATACCAAGATATCCCTTCCCATTCGAACGCAACCAGCATTCGGGTGAACGCCGTGCTACTGTTCTCTGAGACTGATCGAGTTTACACACTGACTTACGATCGTCGGAAATAATTTCTTTGCGACTTTTCATATGTGCGGACTGATTTGTGAATTTCTGTGAAGACAAAGCCGAAGAGATTCTAAGAAGATGGTTTACAGTAATTAACTCATGCATGCCTGTTGTTGGCAATTTAAGCCACTGAAATTTTGTCTAGAAATATCGCGTCTGTCTTTTATGTTTTCAACCTTGGTTGGACAACCAAATTGTAGGAACAGACATTAAGTGTCCATCCATACTAAGGTGTCGCGCAGAACCCAGTTTTAATGGTATCCCGGTCAAATTTTGTTACCGCAGTTGTCCACATCCTCTTAGTTTTGATAAATCGCCTCGGTGGTCTAGCAGCTCTAAGGCGTCCGCTTCCGAGTTGGGAGGTCAGTGGTTCGCGCTCAGGCCGTCATATATATAAATATATAAATTGACAATCTAGTAGCTGCCCTGCCAGAGGCCTGGCACTATAGGGAACAACAGTAGGACAGGCTGGCCCGGTGTCAGTATAATGTGACTAGGAGGACTGAAGCCTGTGTTGCGACAGCAGTTTACTGTGCACGTGGCAACGCCGTCCTCATATGCCCCTCGTTTACGGCGAGGCGTTAACCAACAACCAACCAGCCTGTCGCTAAAAACTTGACATCTACACCGCTGCTCTCAAAACGTGGCTTTACCTAATGGAGGCATGGATTTACAATCGGGAATTAGGACAACGATTGCTGGATAACAATCCACAATTTGAAAAAAGAAGAAGCATATTTTTAAAAGCACACTTGTTCGATCGCTCGCGCGCGTGCACACACAGACACACACACGATACGTAAATGTCGAACTTTGTCAAAGAGGCAGAGGAGTAGACAGCGAAATGTGGGAGAGAGGGAGTAGGGAGTAAAGGGCTGAGGAAAGGTGAGATTCAGGATAAAACAATGAATATTTTTATAACGTGTAAGAACTGGTCCGGTAAATGAGAATTAAGCAGGAAGAACGCTATTAAACGGGAGATAGACACGTAGGTTCGCCAGCAAACTACCTAAATCGTGATCAATGCTCAACAAATGAAGTTTCGCCATAAAACATCCTGTCGTGTTTTTTTGTCTTCTCCTGGTGAACTGCAACGTCTCTCCCTGCACAGCCGGTTCCTTGAGTAAATCAGGTGAAGCGTGCTCAATGCGGCCCGGCGGAGGCGCGCGATGCACGTGCTGCGTCATGCGGACAAACGCCGGCGGTTATGTAAAAGCACGCTGGGGGATTCGGCAGGCCTCTCGCCTCCCTTCCAGGATCCTGCACCACTTCTGTTTTGATACAGACTTCAGTCCCACCCAGTCACGTTATACTGACACCGGGCCAACCAGTCCTAGAACTGTTCCCTGTAGTGCCAGGCGTCTGGCAGAGCAGCTACTAGATTGTCAATCTTTAAGTCTTAGGTAGGACCTGGCTGGGATGCGAACCACCGACCTCCCGCCGCGGAAGCGGACGCCTTAACCACTAGACCACTGAGGTGATCGTTTTAGATACAAAACCACATCAGAAGTGTGGAGCCTGCTGTTCTGGCTGAAAAACAAGGCTCGCATCACAGCCTTTGCTGTTCTTGCCATTTTCTGTACCGCAAGTGGAGGTGTAAACAGCCAGCTATAAATGGGAAACATAAACAAGAGTTGTCACCCAGGCGATCAGCTTGGGAAAAAGGGTTTTGCAAGGGCGGAAGGGGGAGGGGGAGGACTGTACTAGTTATAGCTAGTTTTGACGAAGGGCTTCCATCAGAGACGGTAAGCCCCTTGAATCCATCATATGACGTCATGAAACCGTTGTAAACCTCTGGAAGGGTTTGATTTTCACTTGCCCTTTTTCCAGATTATCTTGATCCCGCGCCAGCTCTCTCGGTTTTTCTGGCGCAGTTCGCCACAAGCACATTTCTCGTAGACCTAAGTCTGTAGGTTTTTTCTTCTGGCGCCATTTGCCCTAAGCACACATTTCTTGCACTACCTCGCACAAACCAACTCGTTACTGTTACTGGAATACAGTCCTGAGACACTAACTTCTTGTTCCTTTGTTAATGCCTGTGTCAATTCAGTTTATAAGTTAATTTTGTGTAATAAGAAAAACAAATCGCCGGTTTATACCAGACATACACTTTAGTTTTATACATGTTGACACAGATGTACATAGACATGTATATGAGATGCATATGCCACGACCAGAAGACGCTGAGAAAATACACACAAATCTTACACGTGATGTTCTTCAAAGCTATTTTAGGCGCAGTGAACTAGTAGCTACAGAGGAAGTCGACTCGGTGATTACACTTCAATCAGACTTATTAGTCGTCCATCCAATTTCATGTTTATAAAACGCTGTAAAAAGTAGACATTTGATCAAGGACTTCAACCAACCACCACCAGCGCAGGACACCCTACCGTAAGTCCCTTCCCGCCCCCTTCCTTCCTTCCCGCCCCCTTCCTTCCTTTCTTCCTTCCCCCAAATCCATCCTCCCTTTCCCCCACAGTGAGAAATCGCCTCGAGGTGGAAGCACTTTCCTTTCCAAATCAACACCAACAACAACATATTTCTCCAAGGCTCATCTTTACGAACCCTTGTACTACCTGACTGTCAGATGTCTGGCGCGCCGCGGTCAAAGGCTGGCGTGATTCCGGCAGCTGGTGGAGATGCTGACAGGCCAACCGCAGCTTGCGCCGACAGGCCCCTCGGAGACAGGTGACGAGATGCGTACTCCTGTACTGTACGGATATTGGCGCATGCTTTTGCGTATCTGCACGCAAGTGTTACTGTATAGGTTGTATCGTCAAACGCAGTGTGTGTGTGTGTGTGTTGGAGTAAGGCTGGAGTGTTCGTCTGGGAGAACAATTCTGAGCATGAAGCGAATCTACATCAGCATGCTCGGCATCCATTGGGAAGAGGAGCGTACTTACACACCTTGACCACCAGACACGTGTACGTACTTAAACACCTTGATCACCAGACACGTGCACGTACTTACACACCTTGATCACCAGACACGTGTACGTACTTACACACCTTGACCACCAGACACGTGCACGTACTTACACACCTTGATCACCAGACAACTGTGTTTACACACCTTGATCACCAGACAACTGTGCTTACACACTTTGATCACCAAACACGTATGTTTACATACTTTATCACATAACTGCTGATATCGCAGTCGACAAAAAGACAAGTTGTGATGTTCAGTGGAAGTAAGCTCAATTTAGACCCATCACCGCTAGTAACCCACCTTTTTTCAAAGCAAATGCCAGCAGTGCTTGGTACTTGCATTTACACAAGTCATCGAAGGACTTCTTTACGATCGACAGGGTCAGTACATGTCAGTCATGCTTTGGAAATGGGACAGATGTTGTGCATACGGCATCCAGACCTACGCCTCCAAGTGGAATACTGTCGCTTTCACTTCATACCTTCCTCTAGCACAGATTACTTTTGCAGACCTGAAGAGGGCGCTGGGCTCAAGACGGAGATTGGTTAGAGGCGGGGTTGTCTGCCCATAATTCCTTGACCTGTCGGAGAACCTGGTTCTTCCTCCTGGCGGCCCGCAATGTGGGCATCCCAAATCTTGATACTACAACCTCCCACCTTTATGTTCCATCATGGCGGTCGTAGGATGTGGCTAGCTTTTCTGCGATGTATTTCACACATATTAAAGTACAGAGACGAGAAACAGGCGATATATTTCACACATATTAAAGCACAGAGACGAGAAACAGGCGACTGCTGCTTGGGGTAATAAGGTAAAAATAAAGAGAACTTGGCCACCGAGACTTAGACAAGGCGTCAACGTTTCGGGGCATATCACACGTATTCACAAGTATAAACTCGTTAGAGGTCCTTCTGCTTTTTTGTTCACTAAATTCTACTTTTGTCACGATAAAAAGCTAAAGTGCGTCTGAATAGTCTGACATTTAGGGCCTGGAATTGGACAGCATTAAGTAAAATAAAGTAAAATCCGAATTCCACAGACTGTTTCCAGTGGAGGAAAAGAAGACTTTCTCGAACACAGAGCAGGACTTGAATCTGAGCGTCTAAAATGAGCCGGAGTTCGAAACTTTTGTTTTTTAATGATTGGGCTGCTTATATGGATGGACAGCAGAGGCCAGTAATAATTAGTACATGTACGGTCATTGCATATTCTTTTATGAAATTCCATGCTGCTCCAAAGACCTTACGCAGGAGACGCACGCATGGATTCACTCATGCACGCACAAGAAGATGTGGAGAGATGACTTGTGAGCGATTGTTCCTATTTCTATTAATTTCTCCCACCACTGCTATTTAAAGGAAGTAAAACAGGTTCACGGTGCTCTCTTTACCTCTGACCCCATCTGATCCCTCCAACCTGACTCTCTGCCCATCTCATCTTCAGTGGAAGCATTTGGTTTCAATAGCTTCGATCTTATTTTCTAAAATCAGCTGTAAATCTGTTGCTTTCACGCCCATACAGCGGGACGGGGACTAGGGCTTTGTAGCGCTTGATCTTGGTGGGAAGCTGATGTTATTCCTCCATAATTTACTGAGATTTGAAGGTGCTGCTGTGGCAAGGGTTAGTCTGATCTATACTTCTGTAGTCGATCTTCCGTCTCTGGTGAGGGCAGAGCCAAGATATTTGAGTTTCCTCTTCTTTCATCGTGTCTTTGTTTGTACTGGTGTCTGCATGTGCGTCGCTTGTGCTGTTGACCATCACTTTACTTTTCTCTGAGCTCACGTCCATCCATAAGTCCAAACAGACTTTGTCCTGGGTACCCTCACAAATTTCATGCAAGAATGCAACTGAATAAAAGGAAATTGCGCAGTAAGGAGATCAACAGAACAAATAAAGGGCTGGAGAAAAGAAATCCTACATGGAAAGAGCATTTGTTTGTCTGTCCGTCCGTCCGTCCGTCCGTCAGTCCAATTATTCGTTCACCTGTTCATCCACCTTGAATTCCTACTACTCAAACACCAAGCAATTCAACCACCTGTCTGTCATTCCATGTGCTCTCTTTGACTGACTGACGGACTGACTGACTGACTGACTGACTGACTGACTGACCTCATTCTCTGGATAGAAATCAACAGATGTATAAAGATGTGGTAACGAAGATGCAGACTTTGAAGCCGAGCCTTTCTGCTTCACCCTGTTGCCAGTATTGAGTGACGGGGGCTCAGCCCTGGCGCATCAAAAGTTAGCAGAATGGACGGGACTCGGCAGAACAGACCAGAACTTAAATGTGTCGACCGCCTGTAGGTTAGTTTCCAACGCTGTGTTGGCCCGCAAGCGACTGACTGGTGGGCGCTGCCAACACACGGAATAATACAAACGGATCTATGTGCATTCTCCAACAAGCAACGGGCAGTCTGGCCACATCGAAGCAAATGAAATTTTAAAACGATACATCCGATATCTCCATAGAGACCGGCGCCATTGTTTCGTGCATGCTCTGCGTCACGAGGAGCACGCATGCGTGTGCTCTGAAACTGACGCTTCCATGCGTGGTTAATTGTTAATTGAATCCAGGGTTGTGTGTGGCCGCTGGGAACAGCCAGAGAGAGAGAGAGAGAATCATGATGATGATGATGACGATGACGATGAGAATATCGGTGGTGATAATGACTATGCGCATAACTGCCATATCATTACCGTTAGACTGTACGAATAAGGCAGTTTTAAGCAATTAGACAAGCAAAGAACATGGCAGTGGAACTTGTAACACTCCAGCTGCGGGGAGTGGGAAGTAAATGGGCAAACGCGACTTTCTCCTTCGTTCCCCTTCACTCCCTCCACACGCGCGAACAGGCGCAGGAAGGAAAACACTTTTCAAGAACACTATCGACTTGTACGACCCAATTGTTTGTTTGCGAGAAAAGTACAGTGATCTGCAAGAGAAGAATGTCATTGTTCCGTTAACTGTGGTCAAAGATTTAAATTTGGACTTTCCTCCAAGCGGCAGTGACTTGTTTTTCTTTTTCTTTTCTATCAACTGCCTGTTCAATATCAAACCTGAGTCAATTTAAAGATTTCCAAGCCGAAAGTTCCAGAAAAGAGACCACGCCATGAATCTTGAGAAGGAACTGAAGGGGTGATAGGGTTATTCGAATTTCCTCTTCCGCTCGGAATTCTTGCGGATCGATTTAAATAAGCGGTCACATAACGTCCCGATGACGTCGGCTGCGTTTTTGCACGTGAAACCAATATCACCGAGATGTTTGTTGCGAGACCACCACCTTGGACAGCGACGGGAACTGCTCCTGACATCAACCTAATTGAATACACACCGATATTTTATTTGACATCAACCTAAGTGAATACACACCGATATTTTATTTGACATCAGCCTAAGCGAATACACACCGATATTTTATTTGACATCAGCCTAAGTGAACACACACCAATATTTTTTTGAAATCAGCCTAAGTGAACACACACCGATATTTTATTTGACATCAACCTAAGTGAACACACACCGATATTTTATTTGACATCAGCCTAAGTGAATACACACCGATATTTTATTTGACATCAACCTAAGTGAACACACACCGATATTTTATTTGACATCAGCCTAAGTGAATACACACCGATATTTTATTTGACATCAACCCAAGTGAACACACACCGATATTTTATTTGACATCAACCTAAGTGAACACACATGGATACTTTATTTGACATCAACCGAAGTGAACACACACCGATATTTTATTTGACATCAACCTAAGTGAACACACATGGATATTTTATTTGACATCAACCTAATTGAACACACACCGATATTTTATTTGACATCAACCTAAGTGAGCACACACCGATATTTTATATGACATCAACCTAAGTGAACACACACCGATATTTTATTTGACATCAGCCTAAGTGAATACACACCGATACTTTTTTTGACATCAGCCTAAGTGAACACACACCGATATTTTATTTGACATCAACCTAAGTGAGCACACACCGATATTTTATATGACATCAACCTAAGTGAGCACACACCGATATTTTATTTGACATCAACCTAAGTGAGCACACACCGATATTTTATTTGACATCAGCCTAAGTGAACACACATCGATATTTTATTTGCCAGCAAAAAGAGGAACACGAGATTACAATGAGAGCCACTACAGACGTTCGTCATAGCCTGAGACATAATCTTCAAAACGTTGGCGTCTTGACGAGTGGTACTCTCTTCAGTGTCTTTTGTTGCACTGAGTAACCATGTGCAGTTAGGAGGAAAAAAAGCCAATATATCTCGTGTAAATGCCAATTAAATTTACCCTAAATATTTACGCTGGTTTCGTGTTTGAGTAAACTAAGATTGTCGCGGTGTGAGTTTCCCGGATCGACTCATGAAAACTTAATAGATGTATTCAAGCGTGCTGCATCAAACTTCTCTTATTATATTCAAGTGAAATGATCAATGAAAAGTTAAAGATAAAAATGTACTCAAAATAGAAATTACCCAGGAAACTGCTAGAGCACTCCCCACCCCCGCGGAAGTGCACACAGATTGTATCAACATCCCCTTACAAGCCGAGGCTGCGACGTATGGTGCAGTAGGGAAAGGAGTGGGGGGTGGGGGGTGGGCAGAGACTGGTACGAAAGCAAATGCGTTTTTAAGCAAGAAATTACGACCGTAAATTCAACAAGAATGTAAGGAATTCACGAACCAAATGATCGGATTAGGGTATACAGTCAGCAAACCCATCCAACTTTTGTTCCAAAGTCACCAAGAGATTGATATGACTCTTGGTAATGTGTCAAAACAAAAAGAAGTGATGAACGATTATTATTATGTCTAGAGAAGTATTTCCATTATAGAGTAATAATGCGTTTTATATCATCAGCGTGTTGTTAGCAGTAACCAAATCAATTCATAATTTCCCAGTTCCGCCTAACATAAGGTTAGAAGAGTGAGGGAAACACAGGACAACGATCTTTGGGTCACTTAGACCTTAGAGAAAAATCGAAAGAACATCTTAGAAGTGTGTTTGCTAATTCTGAGGGTAAGAACTTTGTGTACTCCTTGACCCCCCCCCTCCTTTGGTCTGAAACCAGGAGTGGGAGGGGAAAATGGGAGGAGAAGATGAGTCGTAGAAAAACGCCTGCATGAGCTGGGGCAGAGGGGTTTGCCGGGTGCATCTCGGAGAAATTCATTTGTAGCGTCGTTTACACACGGAATGGCAGAGTGCTGCCGCGAGCGGTAACGTCATCAAGTTCAAAGGGTATCGCGCATGAGCAGCCGAGACAGGCCGTTGAATCCAAGCACATAATCGGCAATGGAGGGAAAGATACGGGAAATCAGGCGCGTGACAAACATGGCGATAGGGGCGGCTCAACAGGCAGCAGGGAAGCACTCTGACGCACGATGGTCGGCGAAGACTGCCCCACCCCACATCTCCAGAAGGGAAAAATGTGCGTCACTTTAACCTATTAATAACCTTTTAATTTGTAGTTCGATACATGTACGCCCTTTCCTCCCACTCCTGAAAATGACCAGTCAGGGAGTGCAGTGGGGAGCGTCATCGCCTTCCCTCTGGCTTCCATACCCTGCCTTGCTAACTTTGCCTTGCTAGCCTTGTCTTGTCTTGTTATTATAGATGCTTGATGACTGGCAAAGAACTGTTTCAACAGCCGTAAACATCTCACAGCTGTTTAAAAGCGTTACACTGCAGTGGTAAAATGAACGATGCCTTTACTTCGTTTTCGTGTATTATAAATACATATCTGATATAAATGCAGGCTTGTTTAAGTAAGTCAAATCACCGCTGTCTCCACAGTTCTGTCTGTATCAAAACTGACCGTGCACCAATTCGTACTGCCACATGATTTTCTGTATTCCTTGATCAGTCTTTCCTCCCTGTCCCCTCTGTCTCTTTCTGTCTACCAGTCAAAAAGTTAGACTTTGCTTCTGTCTCTGGCCATGAGACGCACGCGCACGTACACACACAGCTGTCTATGAATCCACTGTGGTTTGACAGAGCCTCGTGGGAGCGCGGTGTACATATGATAAAGAGAAGTTCTCGGCAGTGTCCGCTATGTCTGTGTTTGCTGTTGACCTTCAAAACTGTGTGAGGTTGGGGATTGGGAGAAAATCAAAACGCCGGTGAATCTTGCTGCCAGATCCGAGCAAATGTACCGTATTTGACAAGGATGTGTCTCGATCTTTATTTCTTATCTCTGACGGTGCTTGTGAATTTTTCTGCTTTCTTTTGGTGAGAAGTAGCACAGTGGGACTTCCAATGACAGAACAGGAACCGACCAGACTTTCTACTTTTTGTATTACTTGACGATGCTGCCCAAAGAAACCCTTTATATACAGTATCAGTGGGTTGCGGGCCCTTTGGCGTTTACCAGCACCACAACAGGAAACACAGAAGAAAATCCAACCTCTAAACGTATCTCTTTGCCCTTTATTTTGGATCGTGTGTCCGCGTCTGTGTGTGGTTGTGGTTGTGCACGTGTTTGTACTTTGCCTATTAGCGCTCAGATCAAAGATATGGGTTTTATAAATACTAGACGATGACGATGATGATGATGGGTACCATCACATGTAGGAATAAAATGATGATGATGATGATGATGATGATGATGATGATGATGATGATGATGATGATGATGATGATATGATGATGATGATGATGGGTACCATCACATGTAGGAATAAAAGGAAACGAGGAAGGAGATCAGCTAGCTAAAATGGCAATAAAAGACAACCCAACCACTAACGTTATCCAAATAAACGTACCCGTTTCAGCAGAGGAGAGAAAAATAGCCCTTAAACCAGCAACTAAAATACTGTGGGAAGAAAAGTATAAAAAGGAAGCCAAAGGCACCAGGAGAGAATTAGAAGAACTACCAGGTAACGAACTAGGATTGTTCCATTCCAACAGATCCAACCAAAGTAGGATAGCCAGAATGAGACTAAATGGAGACTTTGCGCTCTCTTTACGCAAGCTCCTCGCACATTGTCGCTGACCTTTCGTCCTTGCCTCCCGCCGAGATGCTCGGTCCACCCTTGTTCTAGAGCGACCCTGACCCCAGAGTTCAGTCAGAGTTGATTGGAGTAGTGCATTCAGAGTGCGAGCTTCGAGTCAGTCGCTCGTTCTTTAGTTGCTGTGCTCTCACAGTGACGTGAGGGAGAATAAAAGTTTACATGGAGCTGTGAAGACGACTTGTTGCTGTGTCCAGATTGGAAGGGTGATAGAGCCATTTCCACAATTAAGAAAGTAACAGGACCCGCTACCGCTCGACCCGCTCGACCCTGTTACAATGTTAACAAAATATTTCAGAATATTGCCAAGAATTTAAGTAGAAACTCGTGTACTAGCACTTACGAGAAGCCTTTATGAAGACACACGCTCTCTCCCGCGCGCACGCTCTTACACATGCGCACATACACAAAGAGAGAGAGAGAGAAAAAAAATCCTGAACTCCTCATCGTACATTCATTTCTTTTTCTTCAAAAGTGATTTTGCCAAACTTATTCCCCAACCTGCCTGCATCATGCTAACTGTGAGATCCAGCACAGTTCACGTGCACAATTTACATCACACATTGCGTTACGCTTTCGGGAAACGGCTGGCCACCACTGAAAACTACCCAGACAATATCGAATTTAAAGACCTGAAGTGCAGACAGGCAAATTCTTCTAGACATAGGGTTGTCTCCCTTGATGCATCGACCTTTGCCCATTACATTTTGTCCGGCGCACTGCACTGCTCATACAGTGGGCAGAGGCAGTTCATGGCGGACATTTCATGAGCAGTAAACCACTGCTGCTGTAATTAAGTAGCCGTGATGTCTTCTAAAATGTCCTCGGAGGAAAGAATCAGGAAGTGGTGTATTAAAATATACTGCGGAGGTCCATGGAGACACGATTTTGTCAGGGGAACTCAATGCTGTGCATGTCATTGGCATCGACATCCTGGAAATAGATCAGAGAAAGATTGACTGACTGTCGTGGGTTGTCGTGAGCTGCGAAATTAAAACCCAACTATTTCTCTTTCTCTGGGCCACGAGCTAAAGAGATGGCTTGCCTTTCTCGTCGTCTCCTACTGCTTCAAATTCTTTTATTCTTTCATTCTTGCTTTCCATTCTGTCTTTACTTTTCATTTCCATCCATCCATCCTAACCCCAGCCCCCTAGCTAAACATGTTTGACTTCGTGTTATTACACCTTCTTCATCCTCACACCATACTAACCTGCCCATTCGTCTCGCTGTTTCTGTGTGTACACAGACCTGTGCTTACGTTTGATATATTAAACATAGCAGCAAAGAAATGTAGAAAAATATAAACGGTTTCAAGACAAAATTACAGTTAATGACGTGTGCAGGCACGTTACAGCACGATGCTTGAAAGCAGGATGGGAGGGAAGGACCCAACTCCCTCCCAAGCTATCACGCACATCATGAAACTCACCGAGAACGCTGCTGGGGACAGAAATTCTGATGATATTGGACATTAGTTCTCGTTCTGGGATGCTTCGTCCAAGTTTTCGGTTCTGTCGTGTGATTGGCAATTTGAGCGGCAGTCCCGGTCAGTCGCTCTTTAGCTGTCACGTCAAGCGAGAAATTGCGCGATCTTTGTCCTCTGAGGCGCCTTCTGAAGCATGGCGAAACTGCCTGGGCTGCCACGGGCATCCGAGAGAAAACTTTTTGTTTATGTATTTGTTTGTTTGTCCAACAAAAAACATACCTGAGAATTAGCCACTGCTTTCTGAGCTAAAAACGAGGCTAGTGCATTCGACTGAGAAGACCAACACGCCAACGGAGAGCAAAGCAGACGACAGACGAATGATACAACCTTTGACTTGCAGGTAATCGTTCAGAGCTCAAAGGTCAGCTTGCCACTCGAGTCAACTCGTGTTCGCTGTAATTGGATTTATTCATGCAGCAACTTTCACCGCTCACTTTTCTGTCTCGGCGGATCAGGATGTTTCATTTCTGCCCACCTCAACAATTTACATCGTTTCAGTTTTTTTTAAATTAAGTGGGTTTTTTTTACCCCCTCCTTCCCCCCACACACTCGCTGTCCTCATGATTCGATGCTTTCAGCTCTCTCGTGCCGTTCTCTCCCCCCAGCTTCTCCCCACGCCAACCCCTCCTCCTCCCCCCAGCACCTCTCTCTTCAGTCAACTGGTCCGTTTTCCCTTAGCGCACAGTTCTGGGCAAACACAATTTCCAGATTACTTTGACCCCGATCATGATGTTGGCAAACAGTTGATGTAGAAGCACGGGTATTTAATCTTGGGCTGAATCCGATCTCATGGAATGCACAACACAGACGGTTGGCTGATGTAGTTTGAGTCAAGTTGGCAGAGGATATTGAGGGTTTTCTGCGTGTTGCCCGTTCAAGTTTTTAATAAACTGTTCTCTTTTTTCCCCCTTTATACAAGGGTAGCTTTTAAAGTTTCTGTCGACCTGCTGCAATGCAGACTGCGAGTAACACACGGGAAAAAAGATTCGCACTTAAAGTGCACGGCCCTGTCTTTTCTGACGCGCGCGCGCACACACACACACACGTACACACACGCACACACATATGAATATACTCACACACACACACCTCCTTCTCATCAAAGACAAAACAAAAAGAAAGAGAAACACCTACTTTATGGAGAACGATATTATTTCTCTCTTTCCATTTTTGCTATTTTCTCAGACTTTTATGAATATGCAAATAGTGCGGTTCACCTTTGTTCAGGAATCTCTGTCCAGCTAAGCTACAGATCAGTTGTGCCCTTGTCAGATGTAGTCTGAGACTCCCTTTGCTGTCTGACTGCTTTTCGGACCAAATGTCTGCTGATTGCTCTCCATCCCCCATCCCCCCGCCAAACCGCCAGCTCCCCAGCACAGGCAATAAAAGTCGATCGACAGTTCTGTCGATACTCGACTAGTAAGTGACCAACAGAACACAAATGAGGCTTAGAGATACATTATTCTTTTCTGCCAGTCGGAATTTTCTACAACTAATAGCACTGACCGCCCTCGGTTGTTGCTGTTTGCCTCTCTCCCTCTACACTCTATTCTAACAAACTGATTGCTAGGTCTTAATCGGTTGAACGACTAGCAGTGTAGAGGTGGGTTGGTGTGGTGGAGGCTGGTGGTGGGCGGTTTGGTTGGTATTCTTCTGGTGAACTTTTGATTATGTTAGTGGCGAGACTAATGGATGCAGGAGTAAGTGTGACCGGTTGGACGAAAAGATGATCGAAGGGACACATGGGGGTGAAATGTAAAGTTGAAATTTGACAAATGCCACGGAAAGGTTTTACTGCAGACACTTCTGTCTGCCAGACAGGGTAAATTAAAGTATGCAATATAGATAAGACGTGCGAGCGGGAAATATCTATTTGCTCCACTTGTTTCTTTTTTCAATTACTTTTTGCGTCTGCTTGCGAACGAAAATACATGCAAGCGTTTTGTCTGCCTGTCTCTCTGTCTCTCTCTGTCTCTGCCCTCACTCTTTCCTGTCCCTCCTCTGTCCTTCTCTCTAGCAAAGGAAGGAACGACGAAAGAGTGTAATACGTTTGTAGAATCCAATGGGGGATTTTGATAACAAAGCGAAATTTCCATTTGATCGGTACAACTGGCGGTCAATTCAGGCCCAAAAACTTTAAAGAAAGTTTATAAAAATTCAAATTGCAAACATTTTGCAGAATACAGGCGGGATTCCTCAACAGAGGTTCTACAAACATATCGTTGCTTTGAGCCAAGCTGTCGCGGGAATGACAGGGTCTGTGAGACTTCTCTCCCCTTGCTGCTCCCCTGTTGGCTTGTGTGGAGAGCAAGCCATGTACCATATCCTATGATGATTTCAGCTCGTTGAATCTGAGATCAGCTGTAATTTTCCAAAGTCAATATTTGAAGAATCTTCTATAATCACCGACACGAGAGTCTGGTGGCCGCGAGGAATTCTGGGAATCGATAAGAGATGTATCAGCTGAAAGCCTTGATCCCAGACGTCTAGCGTGTCGTCTGTGAAATGTCTGGCGAGGCTGTGTGCAATGCTCTCGGAACTGCCTGGACTTCCAGATTGACTTCATCAGCATCCAGTGTCATAATTCAACAGTTCTGTCACAAACAGTGGCACCTGGTAAGAAAAAATATATATGGACGTAGTCATCTGTTCTGACTTTTCCTTATCGGACTGTTACAAAGAAAATCAGTAAACGACAAACCGAAAGAGGAAAGTGACGTCAGCACAGTAAGACAAGAAGAAGAAATTGACTTTCCAGAACATGGTCTAACGAAACTGTTAACTACTCTTTCGCTTCTGGTATCAACGAAGGAGAAAGACGGGGGTGGGGTGGGGGTAAGGAAGAGGGGAAGAGAAAAACAATGTAGGCTGAGTTGGGGAGTGAGGGATAGAGTGGGGGACGGGAGAGAGAGAGAGTGGGGGAGGGAGGGATAGAGTGGGGGACGGGAGAGAGAGAGTGGGGGAGTGAGGGATAGAGTGGGGGACGGGAGAAAGAGAGTGGGGGAGTGAGGGATAGAGTGGGGGACGGGAGAGAGAGCGAGCGGTAAGACAAGGGACAGGAAAGAAATGAGTATGAGGATGGGGAAGGAAATTATAACGTGTTTACTAGAGTGAAAGCGAGTCGTGTCGCCCCAAATGGAAACACGCTTGTTAAAAAGCCTTATTTTTAGACTGAAACACGAACTACAGATCAGACCAAGAAGCCTCTGCACCAAGATGAAACATTTCACAGCTACAACCCACACCATCAGAGAAAAAAAAAGGAAGAAGAAAGAGAAAGTGGGAAAAAGAAAGAATCTTGTCTGGCTGTAAAGAAAATATTTTCAAAAATTCTGTTTTTCTCAAGGAAACGGATACAGCGGTCAAATACGGCAGTAAAAACTCTTATTTCAACTTAAATACAGACAAGCACATAGGCAAGCAGGTTGAAGGACAGACAGACAGACAGTGCAACAGGCCGGCAGACAGACAGATGAACAGCTGACAACAAAGAATTCGATTGCATTCGACTCCACCTAGTGTTAGTACAGGTGCACAGAGTAGCCAGCATGGGCACAAATTTGCCAGACATGGCGCTCAGCACGATGTCTGGCATCCTTCAGAATCAATTCCAAACTCCACGAGTCGCCTTCCACGACACTCGCACAGTGACAAATTTCGATTCGAGGGAGATTAGCACGATCAAATTTGGCACTGAACGCGGGGAGATAATTCGACTCCGTGTTGCGGTTGCTTTCAAGGGAGAGCACTGCCGGGGACTGACCAGCGACTTGCTCCATTGTGACTTTTCTCTCTCATGCGCGCTGCTGGAATGACACTTTCCTTGCATATTAGTTTTTGTCGTGTGTGTTTGTGTGAGCGCGCGCGAGAGATAGTGCGAAGGATCACACGACATCGATGATATTATGTATTATAATCAAATTTCGATATTCCGTCATCAGTTGCTGACTCAACTATTCACCTACGCATGCATCCATGACCAACTGACCGACCGACTGACCGTCCGACTGATTGACTAAAGAGTGTTTCCAACGTTCAGAGCCCTTGTTTCCATGAAAGTTAGCTTCCACTGTCTGATTTTATGTGAGGTGCTATTTTCTTATGAATCACTGGTTCATTTGCAAACGCAAACTGCAAGATATGGCTAGTTTAGGGCTGACTGCTAAATATAGCTGGTTTTGGGAAATGCCAGCAGACTTTTTTTTTATTTTATTTTTTTTACCAATTTCGTCTTAATGGTTGAGGTTGAGTTGATGTTGAGTTGATGGTTGAGACGCGTAGCCCAGGGAGCGGCTGCCTACTATAAATAATAATACTTATAATAAATGTAAGGTGCCGAATCTTATAAAATAGTTTCAGGCACAGACGCTCGCCTGAGCGTGCACACACAATGGAGCACGTACACGTGCATGCAGGCACACAGGCAAGCACAGTGGACGGTAGACGAGAAAGATCGCGGAACAAATGCGGTGAGGGGGTGCGAGGAATACACAGACAGAAGGGGTCTGAAGAAGATAGGAGAAGCGAGAGGGTGTATAGATGTCAAGAAAGCTGGATAGGTAGGCGGGAGACATTTGTAGAGGAGAACAGCAACTTTGTGTTGGATGGACTTTGAGGTTACAGCGTCCTTCACACTGGGTGATTTTTCGATGTCCTTTTATCACAGATACTTTCCACAGCAGAGTTTAACACGTGTCGATGTAGGCAAATGTATTTTCTACTAGGTCTTCTCTTTTCCTTTGCAGAGTTTTAAAGGCAACCATCCAACAGGAAACGATAGCCGCCATCTTAGACCTGTCATCTTAGACCTGTCTCCAGACTGGGGCCAGTGCTAAGCACAAGGCGCTCCAACACACCAAGCGAGTTTGAAGACAGCAACAGCCAGCAAACTACCAAAAAAGGCAAAGTTTGCAAAAGTCTAGCATTGGGCAAAGAACTAGAAAAGGACAAAACTATTCCTATGCACAAAGCACATAAACATTCCAGTCCACTGAATGACCAACCACGACAGACAAGTTAGCCACGCCCCTGTGTCAATCAAGACAACAGGCCTACTCTGCCTACCTATAATAATCTGGGTTGCTGCAACACACGCACCTCGGACCTGTTGATGGGACCTGTTGCGGGACCTGTTGCGGGACCTGTTGCGGGACCTGTTGTGGGACCTGTTGTGGGACCTGTTCTGGGACCTGTCATAATGATAGGAGCATCACTTCGAGACAACCTCAAAGGAGTCAGCAACCTCATTACCTCATCGGGGTTAGGGTTAGGGTTAGGAGCATTGCATCATGTTTCGATTACATAAGTTCTTAGAGGAACTGATGGTCCTGAGGGACTGAAATGATGTTTTTAAAAAAAAGAACAGAACGAACATTTCATCCACCCAGGTTCTAATACCACCTGTTCCTGTACTGTTAGTGCTATCAGTGCTTCGGCAAACAGCTGAGACTAAATTACCTTAACGACTGGAACATTTCAGTTGTTGCCTGTGGTTCGACTCCTCAGAGAAAATTCGGTCAAACACCTTTGAAACCCTGGGAGGACGAGAACATAGAGGGGAGTAACGTTTGTGCTGACGACAGCAATAAGTAGGTGAGGTCTGGCGGGATATGCATCTAGCCAGCGCAAGTAGGCGTCAACCAAAGTGTTTCTGTAAAGGAAGAAAAACTATTTCTGGAGCTTGTCATTGGTTTGTGGGTGTATGTGTGTGTGGTGCTGGGTGATGGTAGGGAAAGGGGTGTGGTTTAAATAAATAATATGATGATATAATGATGATGATAAAACCATTTCGTCCTTGTTTGTTGTAGCCCCCCCCCCCCTCCGTAAAACAACACTTCTCCTCTAGTGGTCCTCTGCACCGCACTCTTGTCAAGCAAGTCCCAAGCTGGCAACAACTGAAAGAGAAACAACTTCACAACTCAAGGAATTAGTTCCGTGAGTTCGTTCGAAGATGCAGCTGTATCACAGACCGAGGAAGCTAAGATGCTTTCCTGACTGTAATTCCTGTCATTAAGGCTTCCCTGATGCGAAGTTAAAAAGTATATACATTAATGAAAAGTCCGCGCTTCTCTCTCTCGTGTCTGGCAAGTGAAGAAAGAAAGGTAATTAAGGAAGTGAGTTGTTGGCCCTGTTGCCATAGCTGGCACTGAGCACCAGCGGACAGCCACAGGGAATAAGCAGTTATATATGATGCATTAAACGTGCTGCTTGGGAGCTTTCAATTTTGTCAAAGACCTTTTCTTGCCGGCTATGCCTCTAGTTTTCTGCTGCCATATAATAGCGGTTTCATCTCAGTCCTCTATATTCGGACAGATTCTATTGAGCTTTCCATTTGCGTTCATGTGTCTCTCTTCGAGTACTGCATTACTCTCACGTAAGACCTTCGCAGGTTTTCGCCCCAAGAAGTTCGTTAAGGGAGATAATCAGACAAGGACAGACTTCAGGAAAATATAATGGCTAAAAGGAATACTAGCACACGCGCATTAGTTTCGCGCCGGGAAGATTGATTATTCATGTCGTCCGGGGCCTACAAATAGAGGAGCAGGCGGGAAGGAGGGACGCAGGGAGGGAACCAGGGCGAGAGGGGGGAGGAAGTTAGAAGAAGGACAACCAATGGGCAGGTGAAACAAGCGGAGGAAGCAAGGAGGAAAGAAGGAATGACAGGTTATTAAAACAGTTCAAAGCAAGACAAATGGTAAATAATGTCCAGCATTTCTCTCTATATATATGCGTATGTTTATATATATATATGCGTATGTTTGTGTATATATATATGCGTATGTTTATATATATATGCGTATGTTTGTGTGTATATATATGCGTATGTTTATATATATATGCGTATGTTTATATATATATATATGTGCGTATGTTTGTGTATATATGCGTATGTTTATATATATGCGTATGTTTATATATATGCGTATGTTTGTATATATATATATGCG
>SMGT01002963.1:92146-131267 GCA_004794575.1 Lanistes nyassanus
TTAGATACATCTAAACAAAACAAAAAAAATCATCAAAAATCAAAGTGGGAATTAACCAGCTAAAAACAGCAAATAAGCTATAGGACAGAGGATACCAGTAAAACACTTAAAATTGAAACAGACTACTTGAAAGTAAACTAATATAACACATAGCACCTTAGCGGTAGAGATAAAAAGAATGTAGGGATGTAGCAGCGGTAGGTCTGACCAGCGAAAACTCCACCACTCCAGCTACTCAAGCCATCATCAGTACGCCAGGAGAGAGGCCAGCCAGCGGGATCATACATAGCCACCACCAGTCCAGGACACCAAACCGCAGACCCCTTCCCTTTCCCCTCACCCATCTCCCCTCCCCTTCAGTGCGAAATCACAGCGAGGTGGAAGCACTTTCCCTTCCAAACCAACAACAACAACAACAACAACGAGAGAGGATACACACAGGGAGAGACACTCGGATGGAGTGTTAACGTAGCAAGACCACAAGAAGCGGACACGGGTAAACCCACTGACCTCTAACCCTTGCCAATTTTAGCCAAAGACGTGGAAAGAGCTTCAGTAGCAGATCTCGCGAATACATTGGAGTGTATTGCGCCGACTACGAGACAAAGTAGTAAGGGACTATTGACTGTGCCTTATAGGTAAGACTGCTCTTGTCCAAATACTTATCTTAGAGTCTGGGACTCGAGTTGATGTAAGATAGGTGATTTTATCCTGCCGGAGTCAGGTGACGTCATAAGCTATTGGCCGGGCGGGTATGCCAAAAGAGGGTTCAGAGAGGTAGTGCTGGTCGTACAGTGTCATAGCTTCTGTGTCGGTCGATGAATAGCTTTAGAGCCGCGTATTGCAGTTAAGCAGTAGTTTCGGTAGTGATCAGAGTTGGTGCTCTTGTGTCGGTCACGTATCGTAACTGTGTATTGCGGTAAAGCTGTAGTTTTGGGAGTGATCAGAGTTGGTGCTCTGGTGTCGGTCACGTATCGTAACTGTGTTCTGCGGAAAAGTAGTGTTCCCATAGTGACAAGAGTAGGTGCTCTTGTGGTGGTCACTTATTGATTGAGTTCGATAGCTTTGTTATTGTGTATCGCAGAAGTTGTTGTTGCAGTGGTGACAAGAGTAGGAGCTCTATTGTCGGTCACTTACTTTACGTGTGTATTGAGCGGGATCATAGGCCGGTTTTGCAGTTTGGTTTCCCTCTTGCATTGATTTGATTATTTCCTTTGGCTGTTGCACGTGGTATGACGTCATCAGGCAGCGTCTTACCCTAGACACGAGCACGGTGATTCTCTGTAAATAATTTGTAGATATATTTGATGTTGTCGAGCCAGTTAGTGTTTTAAATATATGTTGAATAACAGTTTGCTGCAGTTGTGTGTTTTACGAGGGTGGGGGCTCTTGAGCTAGAAGTGTTTGCCTGTGAGAGACTGAGCGAACGTGTCAAAGTATGAGAATCTTTTCCCTCGGCAGATTTCTCTAGTTATTCACATTGTTTCATAGCGTCGTCATCCTTTGGTGTAGAAACCATTGACCTGAATCAGTAAAGGTTTTGGTGACGATTGCTCAATTAAATCTGCATTTTACGAGATCACCATAAAAGTTTGTCCAGTAATTCTGGAAAAGTCGAGTCCAATAAGATAAGGTGCCGCCCGTTCGTAACAGAAGGTAGAGAAATGTTGGGGGCGGAGGACATGGGGTGAAATAAAGCATACGGATAAACGAATAACCATATCATAGTTCACGCACTTTATGCGTAACTATTTTTTTTTATTTGTCTCAGCCAATAAAATAAATAATCAGAGAAGATGATACACAGATGATAATAGCCAACGGAGAGCCTGTCCATTATGTGATGTGACTATGAAGACGAATATTATTTTCTGCTTAAATGTCCAGAATATGTCACAGTTGTAATCCCTAGGTGAACGCTACACTATCAGAAAGTAGTGTAATTGTGAAGGATAAAACTTCTGTAGGAGGAATGTGCGTGTTATAACGTCGTGGGACACTTTGTTAACAGTCTCACGTTTGACCTACCCACTGCAATAGAGAAATAAAACACTCTGTATCCCAGCCGAAAAATCTCCATTTGGTGTCCCGTCTCGTCCTCTCGCTGACACCCGTCACATTACCTCCCGCTCAAGAAAAAAAAAGAATGCCACTGTTGTAAAACTGCTTTTATGTAAATAGAAAGGAGAAATAAATTCACACGACAGTTATAATTGATCTTTTCCAATACTGCAGTGATAACTTGGCTACAGACGTAATTAGAAATTTATTCTGTTGGCCGTAATAACAAATTCTGCCTTCTAAATGATTTTCTCTTGTTTTGAGATATGGAGCCAAACAGAACCTGAGTTATGAAAGTATGTTTCTTTGCAATTAGATTTTCTGTATTTGTCAGAAAAGCAATTCTTCAAACCCCATCCGCCGGATTCCAAGGTAAGGAGTAATAAAACAATGTAATCAAGGGGCAGAGAGATCATACAACGTTACTTCATACGAGGTAATTATGTCAGTCCTCTTTCTCTCTTAAAATCCACACATCTACAGTACAATAATTAACAATACAGCAAAAAGATAACCAATATTCCATACAGAAAACTGACAGTACCCTAGGTAAAGAGAACAATGCTTGCTTAGCAGTTATTGAGATCCAGTCGAATCAGTGCGAGTTACGTTAAAATTCAAATCACCCCGTTAGCTATTCGTTTGACATAAAATGTAGGTCTGACTGGACCTTACAAATCAATAGATGTTGGTCTGTCAAAACCACGGTTTGTTGCTCGGCTTACAACAATGGAAATCTCTGAATACAAATCAAAAGAAGCGATTACACACGATTAAACCTAAACAGCACACGGCTAATCACGGTGATGTTTCTGCTTTCGAACAATAAACGTCGTGCATCTTACAATCCCAGGTCCGGGACATTAACGGAGAGAGTTCTTGTTACTGCGAACTCGGTTATAGTCACCAAACAAAAATAGATGCGATGCCTTGATTATCCCCTGGTCCAGGGAGTGTTGTTGGATCCACGTCCTTCGATTAACTGTTGCTGCCCAGAGTTGGCGGGAAACCAAGTCACTTACGCTTGTATTTGCGTTGACTGAGCACGGAATACAAATTCTATATGCTGTTTTTGAATAGAGGAATGTTTGGCTGTTGGATGCACGTAAACGAAAAAACTTTTTGCAGTCAGTAAAGGTTTTGATTTAGTCAGGTTTTTGCAGTTCGCTGTAGGCGAGATGTAACTATCCATGAAACAGAGGGGAAGAGGTGTTTTCATGACAGTAATCAACCCGCGAACATCTACTAAATATCAGGTTATCTGTTAATTAGTTAAATTAATTGCGGACGCTTTAAAAATCCATAGATGTTGTGTCTGTCACGTGTTGGGGTCTGGTGGGTCAAGGAGATTGCACCATAGATTCCAGGTGTGACCCATCCTCGACTCTCAGGCCCTAATTAAGGTCTATTATCCCTTGTTCAAGCCGCCATCTAGCAGCTCACGTCATCACCAGCCCAGGATTAGGTCCCTGTTCACACTTATGATCGGGGGTGCTGGCCCTAGAAGCAAGGGGCAAGGTGTTACTTACCTTGGGCAGCTAGGGAGCGACTAGTGTAGGTGTTATTCGCCCTCAGGCTGACCAGGTGTGCGTTAGTTGTTCAGGGGAAGATTACGTAGCTGGAGGAATCCAGTGACGCGTAGTATCGAGCTTCAAGGACTTTGATGTAGCCGATGGGTGTAAACGACCAGGAAGGGGAGGGGGTAGTTGTGTCCACCCTGGTGTCCACTTAGGGGCGTGTTTTACTAGTTGACACCGGGTGTGGCTTCTGCTGTCTCTGGCCTGATTGGTTGATACATGTAACCGCCTTGCTGACCACGTGCGTGTGAATGAAAGAGCCTATGGACGAAAGTTGAGAATAAAAAGACTGGTTTAGACATTCGAATTATCTTCCGCCCAAAACATCCTGCGAGAGGGCATCTTCTGCCCAAAACATCCTGCGAGAGGCCATCTTCTGCCCAAGCATCCTGTGAGAGGACGTCTTACGCCCAGAAATATCCTGTGAGAGGGCATCTACAGCGAGGGCTTCGTTAGCCTGAACTCCTGTGAAGAAGAGCTGCTGTGGGGAGACGTGTCTTGTGGTACAAGTCTGCTGAAGGCTGAAGGATTCAGCTGCAGAATTGAGGTGTCTCGTTCTGCTAGACGTGTGGAAGTCTAGCAGCGACAGCACGTGGCTTGAGTAGACCAGTTGCCTAGCGCAAGGAACTCTGTGAGGTTACTGGATACCTCCAGACTGGGGTGAGACTCTAGCAACACGTGCTCCTCTGCTGTGGGAACCTCAACGCTGACCGGGCGGGAGAGGACTGCAGAACGTAAAGGAGGGAGACCGAAGACCGCGGACACGACAACCGTCTGAAGCAGGGGGCGAAGGTCCAGCCTTACAAGGAGGCTGTCTGTAACCGAGCTCTTGGGGTGAGCTCAAGGGGCTGTGTGTCAGCCTTTGGAAAACGTCATATCCTCTGTGGCGTGTGTGATCGTCGGCATCGAAGTCTGCTGTTACATGGAGGTGTTCAAGAGGCCTTCAGGATATCTACTGGTGAACATATCCAAGGAAGGAGCGCTCCAACGTACAGACTGTCGTACGGACTGTAAGAAGCATTCGGGAACGAGTGTTGTGTTCTGTGAGTGTTGTGTATCACGTGGTCGTTCTTTTTCTCGTATGCAAAAGCGGGATTAAGGTACGTGGTTTTGTCATTATGTTTAATGGCGAGGCGGGTGATGTAGGTTGGTATTAGATGTTCTAGTAGACCTAGCTCAAACAGAAGGAATTTCGGGAGCCCTAGAGTTGTAACGAGTTGTAACATATATTGTCTTGATTGTAAATACTCGCTGTTTCTATCAACAATACATTCTTCTTTTTTGTGTTCACTGTATTACGGTCTTTTGTTATTCTTTATGGGAGACTGTAGGTGGTGGGGGCTCGGCCATATGATTAAGAAAATCATAGAAATTAACTTTGTACACGTACCTGTCGAGCACGCTCGTTCAACAACAGTGAGCGATAGGATGATGAGATTTTCCTCCCAAAAGGTGTCAGCAACATTCGGCGAACCTTCCTAAAAGGCGAACAGGTTTTCATGTTGTACCCTTTGCATTCCAGGAATTGTAGAGAAAAGCTGGGACACAAGAATTGGTTATCTGAGTCACGGTAATAATGATGCGTCATTGATGAGAGACTTCTCGCGAGCACAGAGGGCGTGGCTAGGTTGCTGACTTTTCCACGTCACATCTCTGCTGAGAAAGGATAACCCGTTCTTGCAATCCCTTCTAGCCCAGGACTAGATTCGGATAGAAATCATTTTTACACAATAATAATTTCATAAGTTAGCTCTCCTAAACGATCGGAAAAAATAACAGCCAAAAGATAACAGTAAGAAGCAGCCGTCAGACTGATTTTTCATAACTGTCAAGAAAGGAACAAATCACGCGCACATGACCATGACCTTATTCCAAATTTCACGATTACATTCGAAAAAGAGAAACTAAAAGATTCAACTTTTTTTCGTGGCTCAGACACAAAGGTTGTTTGGAGCTCTGTACATCTCGGACAAAAGCATAGATAAAAGCGCGTTCAAATGGCAATCGTAGAAACTTCTAAACAGATATGGGATTCAGAAGAGAAAGAATCCAACTATGGGTCAGTGTAACGTTTTGTGGGTTGTGCTGAAATTCTAGGGAAGAAATACGAAAAACATACGCCTAGTGCAGACCCTCACCTTTTCAATCAAAAGGTACACGACCAGATAACTTAACACATTTATTGAACTATGAACATTAGAAATGAAAGCTGAGGAAAGAAAGGTGTAGTTGAACAAATACGTAACAGTGCGTGTGTGTGTATGTGCGTGATAGCAACGGTTTGTGACACGAAACAATTGTCTGAACATGGTATAATGTAACTAGCATACAATTAAATTCATATGAAATAGCGTGATAACGCAAAGAGACTACTTGCAGGGGAAATGAATTAATCCAAAATCGGAACAGAACAGTTAATCCATAAATCGTTCTCATCAGGTAATGGCCCGCAGAAGTAGTCCGAACAAGATGGGATGGTTGACACCTAAGATGCAGTTCGTAGAAGTGCAAATGTTCTGACTGACGAGCGTAGATCCGAGAAAAGTCTGTAGCAGGGTCAAAGGTGATCTGTGAGTCCAGTCGTACCGTGCCAGAAGAACTCAGGAGATGGAGCTTGTCCAAAGGTGTCAGGAACACTGGTTACGAACCATGTATCGTACTGATAGTCCGTTAGACCTTGAGATGTCCTTGCTTAACTGTCACAATGTAACACAATTGATGCCCCATAGATTTTTGATCTATGAAGAAAGTTCACTTCCACAAGTGACGGGGTCCGTTTGACTGTACACTCTCAGTCTACTATTAGACTGTTTACATGAGAGACAGGTTCACGGTGATGAATACTGGTAACACGTCCGTTAAATCTTACACCACTGAAGATTTAACATTACCTTACGTTTCTTCGTAAGACAGAGAAATGTTGACACATACTTGCTGCAGAAGCATAAAGTACTTCTCCCGGCTTAGTAATGAGTCACTACAATATCTTACTATGTAGCTACACGGATGCAGCCTTCTTAGTAGAACCTATAGCGTACGGCTAACCGTCGATGATGGATTCGCGACGAGACAGCTATTATTTCGTTCTCGACACTTTCTTTCCACAACGCTTTTTTTCTGAATGAGTTAGGTCTATACGCGAAGACTAACTCCTTCCAGTGACCGCTGAACAATGATCCTACATTAACAGCGCGTCTTGAACTGTTGGAAAACCGTTAACAAGTCTCGTAGACTAGTAACACGTCTGACTCTTCCGTATCTCCAGACCAGAACTGCCAAAATCCGTTTAACTTCCCCCAATGTTTCCTTCGTTTCCATGCATCCTCGAATTAGCATTTGCCCATTGGTTCCCCGAAGACTGAGTCATACGCGATTTTGTTAAAGAACAAATGACGTCTTTCTTCTATCACTGCTACGTAAATCTTATGCGTCACTAACGTGTCAACAATTCTATGAATGAAAAGATGCAATACTATGTAAAGATACAATGAAACACCAGAGTGCTGAACCATAGCGCTGTAGAAAACCATCCGTAACGTGACAGTCAACAAGGAGATGATCACACTGTACCAGAAAATCTGGGCGCCCAAAACGTGGCCCGCGGCGAGGAGACAATTCCTCCCAATCCCCCCTGCACAAGGGGTAAGACAGCCTCATAGGTCAGAACTACAGAACAATTAGCCTGATCAACCACTACAGACAGATTATGCTCAATATCAATCTCGGGCTGACTTCAAACCCAATAGGAAGAAATCCTGTCAGATGAATAATTCCCTTAAAACCAGGAAGGAACAAAGAGGAATAAATGTGCAACTGCGGAGTCATTACTTAGAAACATCCGCAGTATCAGGAAAACCTGTTTTAAAACTTCGTCGACTTTAAGAAGACATTCGACAGGGCATGGTGTAAGGGCCTTTGGTACGTACCACGGTCATTTGAAATCGCACAAGGGGGAGTAACTGAAGCACTGTGTGAAAACTCCAGCAGTGCTGTGACTCTAAACAACCAGGCAGACGAGTAATTCCCACCCACAGTAATGGTTCCCTTAGAAAGATCATACTTGAGACCCTCCAGGAACACACACGTACCGTCTCAGTAGGAAGAAGAGTTATCTCCAACATCCGCTTCGCTGATGCCATCGACCTTCTAGGTGGCAGCTTCCAAGAACTGCAGAAGCTGACGGACAGGCTTGCAGAACGAGCGGGGGTTCTTTGGAATGGAGGCTAGCTCTGAGAAAAATAAAGTAATGGTCTAGCTCAAGCAACACGTAAACGGATCAATATGAATAAAGATTGTACTGAAAAAGTGGCAACTTTTAAATATCTTGGCTGTTTCTTAACTATGGACGAAAGATCGACTCTAGGAATCAAGACTAAGTTAGCTTTTGCACACACAGTAACACTTTCAAATTTCAGCAAATTATGGAGGAACAGAAACATCAACTTCCCCACCAAGATTAAACGCTACAAAGCTCTATTCGTTTCCATCCTTTCCAATGGCTCTGACAGCTGGACTTCGAATGTTGAGTTTCAAAAGAAGATTGAAGCCTTTGACACCCAAAATAATGCTTCTGCGAGCTCCTCAAAATCCTCTGGACGGAACACAAAACAAAGCTACGTCTTTGTCCTCAACAAGTTTACAGACTGGATGGTTCCCTGTTATCTCTTCTCGCCATCATAAAGGAAATGAAGCTTGCATGGTTCGTCCACACGTCATTAATGCTCTTGCTAAGGCCGTCTTGCAAGGTGGAAGGAGGAGAGAAAGGTCGTGGGGCTGAGATTAGATGATAATATGTGTACAATATGTGTATATACTTATATTTACATGTATATGCATCCAGAGAGAGAGAGAAAGAATGACTTTATAGATGATAAATATAATAAGGTGTTTGTAATCGGGTCTGACGTTCAGGAAGAGTAAGGAAACTGTGAATGATTAACGACGCACACTGTGAACTAGAGAAAGCGTGCATACGAACGACATACACTTGAGTAAGAATCTCTGTTGGAGAACACCATCTTACTTACACCATCTTACTTACTCTGGTGTTTTCTTATGGTAGAATACTTTTTCTATAGAGTTCCTTCCCTTGGACCACAGGACTTGTAAACTGCTCGCGATAGCATGCGATAGTGTTTAAGAGCTAGCGAAGCAATCGTCATTTTGATTCTTTGCATTCGGTTAGATTTTTCAATGCAGCGTTTCACATATAATTTTATAATCGATATTGATGCACGATTTCATTTTTTTTTTCAATTCACAGTTACAGGTCCACCAGGCGCCCTGGTGTGCATTGCAGATAAACTGGTGAAGGGAAGTCACTGGAGTGTGAATGTTACTCACAATTCCCTGCAACTAGTGGAAGTCGACCGACTGACTTCTCTTTGACATGGCCTGGGTACTCCAGCAACTCCAAGCTGAAGGTCATGAACGTCTCACGTGATGATAACGGTACAGTGTTCACGTGCGTTATGACGTGGGATGGGAAATCAGAAAAGCTAATCCTTCTTTCAAGCACAGTTTGTCAACTCTTCCTCGAGCAAAAAGCTGTTTGAAATCTGTAACAAACTGACAGGTCGAAAAAAGGAATCGCCACTTCCCACTGACGTTCCTGTCACACAGCTACCCGAGGCTTTCTCTCAGTACTTCCTACGCAAAGTCGCGGATATTCGAGCTGAGCTGGACGAGATGGTGCTACATTGTGGACCTCCGGCCCTTGCTGACAACCTGCCATGCTGTTCATTTCATTCCCTCCAGCCCATATCTCAGTCAGACCTCAAGGCTGTGATATTAAAATCTAAACCTACTACCTGCCCTCTGGACCCCATACCAACCCACCTTCTCCTCTACTGCCTGGATGTTCTGCTCCCAACTCTCACTCAGATCGTAAACGACAGTCTGTCATCAGGAGTCTTTCCATCGCTGTTCAAGGCTGCAATAGTCAAGCCTCTTCTCAAGAAACCCATCCTTGACGCAAACAGCCTCAAGAACTACCGCCCAGTTTCCAACCTATCCTTCCTCTCAAAAGTGGTTGAAAGGGTCGTTCTAACTCAACTTCTTGCCTACCTCAACTCAAACGACTTTATCTCTCACTCCCAGCCAGCATATCGGCCATTCCACAGCACGGAAACAGCTCTGACTAAAGTTGTCAACGACATTTTGTCTGCTCTGGATGGAGGTGAAGTGTCTTTTCTGACCCTCCTTGATCTTTCCGCAGCGTTTGATACGATCGGCCATACCATCCTCCTCAATCGTCTCCATGATATATACGGCATCTGTGGGTCGGCGCTGGCGTGGTTCCAGTCATACCTCTCTGGTAGAACTCAGTCTGTACTTGTCGCTGACCAATTGTCACCCCCATCAGCATCGTCTCTCGGAGTCCCTCAAGGATCTGTCCTGGGCCCTATCCTTTTCATCCTATACATCAAACCACTTTCGTCACTCATTCATGCTCACATGGTCTCCACCCAGTCCTATGCAGACGACACCCAATTATACAGTTCTTGTCCTCCAGCTGATGCACATGCCAGCATCATGACCATGCAAACTTGCATATCCAGTGTCAAAGCATGGATGGTCCACAACAGACTAAAGTTGAACGACGAAAAAACTGAGGCTCTTCTCTTCAGTAAAAGAAATGCTGGAGTGACAGAATATCCCACAGCAGTTCGAATTGGTGATGTCGACATCCCTTTCGCCGACTCTGCAGGAAACCTCGGTGTTATTATTACCTCTAACATGACACTTGACAAACACATTTCCAACCTCTGCAGATCCGCTTATTCTGAACTCAGAAAAATCAGCAGCTTCTGTCACCTTCTGTCCGATCAGGTTGCAAACACATTTGTATGTGCCTACGTTCTGTCTAAACTCGACTACTGCAATTCCTTGCTAGCCGGCTGTCCTCTGTATCTGCTACAAAAGTTACAGAAACTTCAAAACTCGGCCGCTCGCCTTGTCCTGAAAACGCGCAAAACAGACCATGCCACACCTCTCCTCCGCACTCTGCACTGGCTCCCTATTCAGGCTCGCATCGATTACAAGTTGTCTACTCTCTGTTTCAATTTTTTCACCGGTGCATGCCCCATCTTTTTTTCAGAACTTCTTACAATCTACACTCCAGTGAGACAGCTCCGCTCTTCTTTCGACGATCGCATTCTCTCAGTACCCCGCATCAGGACAAAAACATACGGACAGCGCATGTTCACCTTCTCCGCATCCACCCAATGGAATTCACTTCCCCACAACATTCGCCACTCCCCATCACTACAGACTTTCAAACGTAATTTAAAAACTTTTCTTTTCCGCAAGTACCTTGACTGACGTCGCGACTGCCTGTCTGCATTAACTTACAACTTCCTCTATTATGATACTTTTCCACCCATCTGTGACTGAAGGACGATCTGTTTCCCAACCTGTGTTTCGTTCATCTCTCCCTCTGTGTGTTTGTTGCGTTCATCTCTCCCTGTGTGTGTGTGTGTGTGTGTGTGTGTGTATGTTTCGTTGTTTTCACTAGAGTGTCTGTGTCCATCGTCCGCGCGAAGTGTGCATGAAATGTGTTCTCGCGCGTTAAAAATCCACATTTTATTTATTTATTATTTATATCCTGGAAGTGTCATGTAACTGAGAAGGTTATACATCCAGGCTACTTCCTACTTCCTAAGTAGACAGAGATCTCCTGTTTATTGTTACACCTATTGTTATATTTGTAATGAAAGAATGAAAACATCTTTGCACTATATATCCTTATGATTTATTTACAATATTTGTACTTTCAATCCTATATCTGGATTTTGCTCCCATTTGCGTACTAACTCGTTTACAGTCAATATCTTGTCCTCTCCTCGTGTTCCCGTAATATTGCCCAACACTTGCGCGCGCGCACACACACACACACTCTCTCTCTCTCTTTATATCTATTTATATTTGTCTCTCACGTACTCACGCACGCGCGAGCACACGTGCATTTACATATACTCCCGAACATGCATACGATATTTTTTTAAACAATACCATAACTTTCTAAGGTGTAAGATTTGGCAGTTTGGTGTAGTAGTCCAGTTTGTTTACCACGTCGTCCACCCACACAGTTTGTAACCCCGCCAGCCTGAACAGTTCACTAAACAATTATCTTCACCTGCTGCGGATGGGCCAGAGGATGAGCACACAAAGATTCATGGACCTTTCCCATTGATCACTAATGGAACTCAATGGCTTTCTTTAACCTGCAATGCTACTGGGGTCAACCCCACTCCACTGTACATCTGGGACGGTGTGACGTCTAAAGACACAAACCAAGGACTTTGTTTCTTCACATTGGGACGATGGGAAAGCGGCAGAATGCAAAGCCACAAGCAACGTTGGCGAAAACCATAAAATCGCGACGCAAGAATCAGGTTAAACTTCACCAGTAAGAGGATTTTTAAGCAATGCTACGGCTTTTTAAAGTCTTTGATATTTATTTTATTTGTTTGTGTGTTGTTTTTTGGGCTGGGTGGGGGGTGATACAGTCATGATTCCTGCCCTGCTTTTAAAATCATTTGACAATATTTTCATGTGACAGTATCCCAACATCAAAGTTCATTCTTAGACAAATGAAAAAGATATCCAAACGTTCTTTTGTTGGAGTATGTAGATCACTATATTTTCTAGGATTAGCCATCTTCTGTCCTTCGTTTTCTTCCTGGAATTCTGTAAGGGCTTATATAATAATGTCAAACCATAAGGTATTCGGATTTCACCCTGACAGGAAAATTAGTGACTGCCATACTCATGCAGTAAAAGAACATAAGATGTCAAAATATAGATAAGCAAAATAATAGAAAATTGTAAGATTGTCCAGTAAAAATTAGAAAGGAAACAAAGAAGGCACTGGGACAGGCAGCAAGACAGCCATACAGTCATATAGACGATAAAGGTAAATCTCATTAAACTTTACGTTTGTTTTATTACGCTTTTCACCCCAAGATCCACCACAAGGTCCTCCAGAGATATACGGGCACAAAACTGGTCAGGCGGTAACAAAGGGAGACAAACTGCAATGTAAAGTGTCAGGAGGAAAGCCGCTGGTAAGGAGAGTACTCTTCTCCGAGCATGAAAAAGCGCAGAATAACTGGAGCAAATCAAAATACAGTATCATGTAAAATATGCTAATCTCGTAGGGTCACCACTGAAAACCTTGCAGTTTCCTGGAAGATCTTTACTGCCTATACCCCACCCCACCCCACCCCTCCCCCAGCCCCCACCTATCCCCTACTCCTAGCCTCCGCCCTAACCCCAGCCCTTCCCCTTCCCCTAAATCCCCCTCCTCTCGGAACATCCCCCTCTCCCTCCCTTCCCCCCACCCCTGGAAAGACCTTCGAAATATAGCTCGCCATTTGATTGGCTCCGCTTTTTACACATCCTAAATAGAGCTCGTCATTTGATTGGCTCCAGTAGTTCTGCGCTTTTACATGGTGCTCCTGCGGCTCTTTGCCACTTCTTGAAGATGAAGGGGACACAACTCTAAGTTCGTTCGTGGACTGTAATGTCACTGTCAGCACAAAGGAAACGACTACACAAAGTGGTTTAGGCATCAACACAAAGGATTACACACGATTAAAAGTGAAGAGTCCACTGCTGGTCACGATCATTTCTCTGGTTTCCAACGATAAAGGTCATTCATCACACAAGTCCCAGGTCCGAGACAGAGTTCTTCTTACCGTGAACATGGTTATAGTCACCGGACAAAAGTAGATGCGATACCTTGATTATCCCCTGGTTCAGGAAGTTTTGCTGGAACCACGTCCTTCGACTAACAGTTGCTGCCCAGAGTTGCCGGGAAAGCAAGATACAAGTCACGTACGCTTGTATTTGCGTTGACTGTGCAAGCAAGACACATTTTAAATGCTTGTATTGAATAAAGGAATGTTTGCCTGTTGGATGCACGTGAAATAATGAAGTGAAAGTGAGGGTAAACTCTCCATGGCAATTCTGTATGCCTAAATAGAATCAAATCTGGGGAATCACGTGGCACTAGTCATTTTACCAGAAGATAGACCGATCAGTCACTATTTTAATCGAAAGTTCTGCATTGAGGAGACTGACCTAAAAAAAACCGGAACAGCCGAATCGAGGCTCGTGACGTCACCCCGGTATCAACAAAGACGGCATGCCAGGGTCATACGAAACCCCCGCACAGCCACGGTCTAAATAAAAAAAATTAAAAGTATATCAAACATCAGAATGCACTTTCTGACTTATCTGATGCATAATATGCCAAAAATCGACCCTTGAGTACGTACATTTTAAATATTTGTGTCAGTACTGTTATCGTCTGCTCGTCCGCCGTGTAATACTGAACAGCCACCGAAATCCATGGTTTTAGGTCTAAATAAAAGGTTTTAAAGGTATATCAAGCATCAGAAAGCACTTTCTGATTTATATGATGCATAATATGCCAAAAATGGACCCTTGAGTACGTACGTTTTAAATATTTGTGTCAGTACTGTTATCGTCTGCTCGTCCGCTGTGTAATACCGAACACTGGAACAGCCACGAACAGCCACCAAAATCCATGGTTTTAGGCCTAAATAAAAGGTTTTAAATGTATATCGAACATCAGAATGCACTTTTTGAATTATTTTATGTATAATATGCCAAAAATCGACACGAGTTCGTACATTTTACAGGTTTGTGTCAGTACTGTGTTATCGTCTGCTCATACGAAATAACGAACAGCCACGAAAGATCGTTGTTTTAGGTCTAAATAAAACGTTTTAAAGGTATATTCAGCATCAGAATGCACTTTCTGAATTATTTGATGCATAATATGCCAAAAATCGACACTTGAGTACGTACATTTTACAGATTTTACAGATCTGCTCTTCTGCCGTGTATCATTCCATTTCGAAACCCCGAATAGCCACAATTCCACCGGTATAGCACGTGCGAGAACGGATAAGCTATTATCAAAATATACTGTTATAAGTTTCTGATGCATAATATACCAGAAAAAATTACAGATGTATGGAGCTTTTGAAGGTATGTGTTTGAAATTTCATCGTATCTTTGTCTGTCGAGATGCACGAATAGCCAAGAATAGCCACTAACAGCCATCAAAAGCTACGTGTTTTAGGTCTAAACAAAAGGTTTTAGAGAATGCACTTTTATAAGTATTGATGCATAGTATGCAAAAAATGACACTCTTTTAAGCTTCTGTACAGATTTGTGACTGAAATTTTATTGTCTTTTACTGGTGTTCGTCCCGCATATTTTCCCCCAATTTGATCTCTCTACTCGAACACCGCCAGTTTCTCACATAGCAGAAGTGAAGATACCCTGTTGAAGTCATATGGGGAGGGGGCATAACCGATGTCACGTTTTCCAGATACGTGTTCACAGAGTTATCTTTTTGCACTTTTTGTGCACTTTTAATATATAAATAAACGTCATACTGAAAATTAACTCGGATTATGGCGTTTTCTTGTCATTTCCCACGTGTTAGTGCAGTATAAAAGGGTTGTTAGGTTTGAGTGTACACTCTCTTTAAACTTTTTATGACCAGTAAAGGTTTGGATCTAGTCAGGTTGTTGCAGTTCACTGCAGGCGAGATGTAACTATATTGCTAACCTCTTATTCGTCAAACCCTACATGTGTCCAACAACAAACTTGTGTGTGAAAGCGACAGAGTGTATTGTGCATTGTATATTATCTGTTTCCGCTAAAAAGAAAATCAATTTGTTGTATCATGTTTGCTAATGGAAACGTATGGAGCTCTTACTATCTTAATTGTTAGCAATACAATTTACAATCTAGTATTTTATTCCCCTCCCTCTTTCTCGTGGGGTTAAAAGGGATGTCAGTGTCAGTGTCAGTGTCAGTGTCAGTATTAGTATGTCTTAGTTAATAGAAAACTATAAAGATTGTAAAGAAACAGGTAGTTTTGGTTTGCTATAAAATACATTAAGGTAAAGAAACAGGTAGTTTTGGTTTGCTATAAAATACATTAAGGGAGGTGACATTTTCTTAAAATCACTGACAATCCATTTTATCATCATGTTTAGTCTAGAGACACACCGCCACTCCCAGTCTTAGTACAGCGGACATTGACGACGTGTGTAGCCCTCACTCCAGGCAGTGAGCAGCGTTCATCGGAAGACAAAGTACTCCAACGTTCAGGCAGTAGGTTCTGCTTGTGACAGAAACTGTCTTGTTGAGGTCAAAGCAACATCCAGCCATGTCTGGTCAACCTCCGTCTGCTTTGCAACAGGTAAGACAAGGACACTGTCACCTTGACCCAGCGTGAAACGTACACCTTCTGTCGTAACTGGTGCTTGTTGTCATCACATCACACTTACCCAAGCTCTGCAATGAGTCATAAACAGATTGTTGTGTAAACGGTGTAACCTTGGATATCAACGCCTGGTTCATTACGCAGTTACAACAAACCTGTTGATAATTTTTTAAGTGCCAGTAGAACAGAAACAAAACTAACAAAAATGGGGATATTCAATAGTAAACACAGGTCAGTAATCCTAATACTATAATCCAGTAACAAAGGCACGTTGATGTTTTAGTCAAGTCATAAAAAAGGAAAAATAAACAATATCGATAATGAGTAGATGTAAAGGTATAAGTATAAATTATGTAGAATAGACCGCATAATGTCAGTAAAACCTGTCGTATAATTAATCCTGAGTCACAGTTCTTGCGCATTAGTATAACTTGTTGTTCTTGTCTTTAAAAACATACTTTAAGCGTGTGATTATTATTCAGACAGAGAACGCAGGAAGAGGGCCCTTTCTTTCCGAGGGAGATACACTGGGTCGCACACACAGGAACGTGGATAAGGAAACTTACAAGAGTGAGTTGAGCATAGGAGCGTATTAGGCCATGCATTTAAACTATTTTACACTGATCTTCAAATTACAGAGAAAATCAGATGAGGGATACGTTATGTTTTGATAGTAGTTCATAATTAACGTGTCTTTCAACCAACGATCCTTCGGGTTATTCGGCTGAGCTGCGCTAAGTTTTCTTGGTTCCGCGCAGCAAACTGGCATCTGATTGCACTTTCACACAACCAGCTCCAAAAACAGGTTATATGTGACATGCTGTTTGATTTTAATTTGGATGTTTTAATTACTTAGGGGGGTTGTATGACATAGTATGTGTGTGGTATGAAGCAAAGTATTCATATAGAATTGCTCAGGTTATTAACACATCCGGCTAACAGAAGCGAGAAAGAACAAAAATAGGTTACCATCGATGACTGAAAACGTTTCGGTTAAGTTTACAATCAACTTTTGCTACAGCCCAAACAAAGATAGGTACGCCTATACTGTAACATTTTTAAACTGAAGTTTGTCTTGAGTGTGCGATGGTTCTGATATTCAATTTAAAAATCAGCTCGACTTCAGCGGGTTCAAAACCACGACGCGAGACTTGTCTGGAGCCAATCATAGCGGGATCATGTGACACCCATGCTCCCAGAACTTCACTGGCTTCCAGTAAAGTTCCGCATTCAGTACAAGATGGCTGTGCTCGTGTGTCGTCACTTTGTACACCCCCACCGTGTCTGTCGTCTGTTCTTTCCACCTACCGCCCTGCTAGACAACTCAGGTCCTCCTCCGAAAAACTTCGGAGTACCGAACGCGTCTAAACGGGCTCGGTCAGCGTTCTCTTAGTTTTTCTGCCCAGAATGCCTGGAACTCGATGCGGGCTAAACTCCGCGATCCTCCTTCTCTTGCTTCATTCAACACAGCTTAAAATCCATCTTTCACCTCGCTTTTCCCTGATTGTACCGAGCTTGTTGGTCAGAGATAGAGAGAGAGATAGAGCGTGTGTTTGTGTGTGAGAGAGTGAGAGACAGATTGCAAGCGTGGTTGATCGTTGTTTTCTTGGTGCGTTTTATGTGGTTGCGTGTGGTGTCTGGATATACTGTATCATACTGTGGGTGTCATCATTGTTTTTGTAAAGCGCATTGAGCCCTTCGCGGGAACAATCCTATGATTGTGATTGTGATTATGATTATTAGCCTTGAAAACTACAAAATTTTTAACCGTCTAAAACTGGTCCTAAGGAAGGAAAATCGTATGTGACTATTTGTGATGGTGCGGGTGGCTCAGCAAACTTCTTTCTTTCCTCTCCCTCTCGCTCTCTCTCTCTCTCTCTCTCTCTCTCTCTCTCAACAAGGCGATCTTTGCCAGTAATTTATTCGGGGCCGCCGCTGCTGCTGTCCGCTGGTTGGGGTCTCTCTCAACTGACGGCGCTTTCCGATCCTTTCATTTTGGTTCTTCACCTTGTCTGGTCCGCAACCTCCCACCCCCAGTTTTATAGGATGAGGGCGGGCCACGACGGGGGCATTGTCAGGCAGTAGCAGCAACAGGTCAGCGAAAGTTCGCCAGGTACAATATTTGTGTTTGTTGATATCTGCAGTAAATCAAGGAATATAACTAGAGGGAAACAAAGATATGTGGCATATAGGGTGCATTTTGTTCTTCCTGTCAAAAACAGCTTTGACGGATGAGAAGAAGATAAAGATAATTTTGTTGGAATACAGTTTCACTAGCTAAGGTGAACGGGTAAAGATAAGAAATGTGCCTACAAACTGCTTTATCTATTAAGATGTTTGTTGAGTTTACTGTCTAAAAAAGGGTAGATCGAATAGAATCAGAGGACGCGAGTTGTTGGTATCTGTAACTGTCCTAGAAGACTATACAGACGTTTAAAGAGAGTGATCCTAGCACAACGCGCTATAACACTACAAGATGGCACAGCGCGTCACTGCCACGTGTCGCCTGTAACCTGATACCGCGCGCCAGCCGCCGCTGTGGCTGTGAACGTGTGGTGGCAAAGCCGTTTCCGTGATGGCTGCGTCCATCACATATCCATTTGAAGTTAAAAGACAATTATTTAATGGAAATCTGTGTTTATAAGTTGGCTTAACGAGTAGGAGTAGCGACTAAATGAGTTGGAAAAGTGAAACGCTTCATTTCCTTTTCTGTCGGTCTTTTAGGGCTCGCTAAAACGTTACCAAGGTACAGATTTTCTTACTTTAAAGAGAAAAGAAACAGGTAACTGCGGCTTACGGTTATTAGGGTAACGACAACGGAAACTTGTCCAAGGGAGACTTAGACAGGAAGTCGATGTATCGGGGCATGGCCCTTTCTTCAGGGCGCCACAAACAGATAACAAATACCAAATACAACGGGCACTTAGCTGACAGATGCTGGTCACCCACGGCCGATGGACAGGAGGAAAGTGTGCGGATGACGGACAGCGCGAGGAAAGTAGAGCTCGCTAAACCACTAATCAGTGTCGAGGAGGCATACAGCCAGTAGAATGACATATTGTATCGGGGCTGGTGAAGGGGGAGGAGGAACAGGGTAAGGGAAAAGAGGGGTATGTGTGTGTGTGTGTGGGGGGGGGGGGGGGTGTTGCAAAAAGAAACAGGAGATGGGGAAGGGGAGCGAAGACTTCTTATCCCCTCACACACACACACACACATCCTTTCCTATCCCCCCACCCTTCACCAAGGGTTATTTGTTGCTCTGTTTGCTGTATACTGACATCTACAGTGTAATCCTGGAATTTCTCAGACAAAAAATGGTCATTTTACAGGTCATTCCCTTGTTGTTTTTGTCATAATATTTTTTTAAAGAAAGTATTATATATAATTATTTCAATACCATGAATACGGCATTTTCACTTTGTAGGCCCTCACGATGTTCAACCAAAAGTCAGTTAAGTTATAAATGCCATGTTGTTGTTGTCACAATATTCTAAGCTATTAAATGTAAAACAAGGGAACTGTACCAAGCTAGAAAAGGGAAAAAGACGAAGACAACCTACATGTTTCGGGGCCCTACCCCTTCATCAGGACGACACAACAAAATGACGAAAAAACGGAAAAAGACTTATCTGCAGTACATGTGGCGCGTTGGCTGCAAAGCAGGAGAATGACCAAGGGACAGTAAGTAAGAAGGGTTAAAAAGAGGGGCAGCCAATCGCAAGGTGGGTACGAAAAGGGGGGGGTGTGGAGAGTGGGCGGCGGAGAGAGAAAGAGAAAGCAGCGCGGGTAAAGGGGCGAGAGAGAGAGAGTGGGAAGGAGGTGAGAGAAAAAGTAAGAGAGAGACGGAGGGGGAGGGGGTAAAGGGGAAGGAGGGGGAGGGTCAGTGTTTAAGGTTGAGACCAGTGGATGCCATGGTACCGAAATGGGTAATGAAGTAGGACTCCATATTCTTACGGTCAATGGAGTCGCCCTTCATTTTCCAGATACCACAGACCCTCATATTGCCGGCTGTGTGTGGGGTGCAACTGATGTGTTTCTGCGGTGTTTTTTTTTTTCAGCTAGATGTTCTGTGAAGCGGGTGTTGAGAGTGAGTTCTGTCTCACCGATGTAGAATAAAGTGGGACAGAGGGTGCATGTGATGGCGTAGACGATGTTGCTGTTGGTGCAGTTGAAGTTGCGTTTGATGACAAAAGTGGTATTGGGTGTGTGGAGTGTTGTGGCAGTGTTAAGGTAGGGGCAAGTGTGGCAGCGGGGGACATTGCATGGGGTGGAGCCGCAGGATGGGGGGAGGGAGGTAGTCGGTTTTAGTTCTAAGCTATTATTTTTAAAACAAGTGTATATATGTCAATACCATGAATACGACATCTTTACTTCGAAGCCCTTTACGGTGAGTGTGCAGCCAGTCCACATGACGAGGATAAGTCTGTCGACGACATTCAAACGGAAAAGAGCGAAGAAGGCGAATCCCTGGCTAAACACATAAAGGAAGACGACAAGGACAAAGAAATACAGACCAACACTTCCATGACTGCTTATTCCACGTGCTGTTTGGTTGAATACAAAATCACTGTTGATCTTCGGGAAACGACAGCTGCGAATGGTCCACAGCACGTTATGGACCGCATGTCACGTGGCTCTGATAGCACCGAGTTCAAAACTTGGGAAGCTGTTGGAAGAAAAGAGGCCATCGCTCAGTCACCCATCTTAAGCAAACGCTGGCAAAACCGGTTTCGTTTCTGCTCTGAAGGAGCAACTCTAAAAAGACCAGGATCTGGTGTCGTTCTCCAGGTACCTCCAGGTGCCATAGAGGCTCCCACAAATATTTCTGTCTACGCTGCCATCTGCACTAACGACGTGTACGTCAAGGAACGACTACACCTGCCCTCCACAGAAACCATCGTCAGTCCACTGGCCGAGTTCTGGGCAGGAGATGACTTTCGCTTCAAGAAACATGTTCAGGTCACCTTGCCAACCTGCCTGCCCTCTGATTATGACGTCAACCGTGTGCACGTCTACTGCATAACACGTGACGTTCCAGAAGGGCAACTGATTGTCAGGAAATTAGAAAGATGGGGTTCACTGCCACAGACCGCTGACCTGACACTGGAAGCCTATTTCCACGTAAATGAAAAAAGAGAAGTACAAGTGAGGACGACACATTTTAGTGGCTACTTTTGTACTTACTGCGGTCTGTGTCAGAACATTCCACTCGAGGTCTACGCATCTCCCAAGCATAGAAACGGATCCGTTGAAGTGTCTTTTGAAGCATACCTTTGGGATAAGCTGCCGATTCCAGACAATAGCGAGGTGAGGAAAACAGCGTTGTAGGGAGTTTAAGAATTGAGCAAATAACAAAGGATCGAGGTATGCAAGATATGCGTGGGGGGTGGAAGTGACATGCACGTCAGTCGAGGTATATTAATTCGTCTCACTCTCTTCCCCTCTCTCTTTCCTTCTGTGTGAGGACAAATAAAAGATAAATATTTTAACGGAAACAGTGCTACAAGGTTTTAATATCTAACAGAAAGTCCTTGCATTGGACTGAAGTTAAACATGCACGAATGCATCCGTGAACCACATGTAATTAAATATATGAAATTGTAACCAAATTTGTAATATGCTACGCTTTCTTGGTTACTTTCATTTATTTCTGTGCTGCATTACCATATGTCGTCATTTTTTTCTGACAATGAAACCATAGTAATCGACAGACATATACGCAAACAGGCAGTCAGGCACACAGCCATACATACAGACAAATATACAATTCAAAACAATACTGATTGCACATTTTCATGGCATGCAGGCACCCGAAGCCCCCGAAGCCAGTAGAAAGATACGCGAAATCTTTCAGCTGACAAAGATGTTCAAGCAAGCTGCGCTGCATGTTGAGTTAGTCCTGAGTAGAGCAGAGACGAACATGTGGCGCTTCGAAGAAACACCTGAACAAAGACATGTAGGTATTTCTTAACCAGTCTTTGAGATCCACTAGACCCTATAAGTTTTTTTCTTTTCATCAACCTGTTTAGTTTTTGTTTAGACAAAGCCAGAAATTTCTTGTCAATATCAAACATCAGAATTTCTCCACGCTCTGCAGCAAACTATGAAGTACCGTTACAAGATGTGCCTTTCCAGTGTCTTATAGTGGGTCATGGAAATCACAGTAAACATGTACGGACATACAACCTTACACGTGTTCGACTTTTCCCTCTGGGTGCGGCCACGTTGGCAGTAGCAAGCAGTTATGTTGGCCCCATTCGCCTATTATGCTTATGTCATCGTCATTTGCTATTGCGAATTTTTTAAAGACACGGAAATCTCTTGAGGTATCGTTGTATCGTTTATTTCATTTGTTGCTTAACGTCCAGTCGCGAACTATGCGCCTATCAGGACGGTGTTGCTTAGTTTACGTCTGTAACATGGTGTTGCAGAGTTTACGTGCTGCAACAAGTGGTACTGCTGTCATAACACAGGCTTATAGTTCCACCGAATCACATTACACTGAAATTGGGCCAACCAGTCCTAGTACTGTTCCCTGTAGTGCCAGGCGTCTGGCAGGGCAGATACTAGATTGCCAATTTTTAAGTCTTAGGTCTGAATCGGCTGGGTTGCGAATCACTGACCTCCCGCCTCGGAAGCGCACGCCTTGACCTCTAGACCACCGAGGCTGTATTAACAGGGCAGCTAGGAATGTCCGGTATGAGATGTGCCGCGTGTGTGTCATGAATCCTGTCACTTGCGGATGAGTAATGTGTCTCGTAAACCCTGGATATATCTTCTTAAAAAAAGTAATAGAAATAATAAGATTTTAAAACTGAGCTGAACTTTACTAAAGAGGCATCGTGCATGTAAAAAAATAATATTTAAGGAACAGAGACAAACAATTGCTAGTGAAGAAAAAATACATCCAGCTACAGTCACGTCACCTCATCCTCCCCTCCCCCAATCTCCTCCTCTGCCCCAATCAATTTTGACGAAAAACATTCAAAAAAGCAAACGATATATTTTAATCTGTCAAAACGATTCTTAATTTAAAAAAAAAATGCTTTAAACGTTATATTGCATAAAGGGTAATATTCACAATGTGGTAACCAAATATTTTGAAAGACATAAGTTTAGCTTTGCTTTACAGTTAAAGCCCTTACTTCCTCTCCAGCACCACAGAAGAAGATTTAAGGAGACTACCTTCCTACTATGTCATTCAGTACTTGATTTTTTATCGTAAAATATTGTTTACCTTAAAAAACGAATGGTCTAACTGTTTGATAGAAGATCTATATTTATTTATTTATTTATTGAAAGCCCTAGAAGCTACATGTCACTCAGCATATTCTGACTGTTTAGTTTGAAAGAGAAGTCGGCTGTTTAAGTAAGGTTCTATTTTAGAGTACTTTTACTTGTGTGATCTGAAGCAAAAATTAAAATAATAAATGTTTTCTTCTTCAGGCTTTTGTTCTTAACTGGGGCAATGCAAAGTGCGAGAACTGCTCAGATGAGGTGATGAAGTACACGGACCTCGGTCCTTTCCGTCCCACCTGGAAACTGAAGAGTGAGAGACGCGAAGGGGGAGAATTGCCTTCAACACTAGACGTTATCCTTGTTATTTCACATGTACACACAGGCGATTGTGTAATAGAGAATCCTAAGCCGACGGTGAGACACTTCACGATTGATGTCCAGGTACTATAAATGTTTATACTTTTATATTTGTTTTCATGTCTTTTTGTCCCCCTCCTCCCCCCACTCTCTTGTCTCTCTCTCTCTCCACACCCCGTGGGCACGCAGTCCCTTATGTCTTAGTCTTTGAATGAGTGTACTGTTAGCTGTTGTGTTAGCTTTCTCAAAAGAAATATTTAGTAATTAAATCATAAACGCATAAGTGTAAAATAAATAAATCAATGGCTAGAAGGTCACCAAACTCGAGTGTTCCATAACCAATGCGACGTTTAACTATGGCGAATATTTTTGGTTTGTTTTGACTTTAGAAATTTTAGTCCCATTCCCTAATAGCTTAGATGGGGAAAAATATACAATTTCTGGATTGGGATTATATTTTGAACTTTATTGCACAACTCAGATAACTACTGTTTCGTGTTTCAGTCACACACTGGAGGTGAAACCAGCCGTGAACATCAAACGAACGGAGATGTGAATACTGCTAACGAATCAGGCGGACAAGACAGCTGTGAACCAATGGAGGTCTCGCAGGGCGAGTAAAAATCAAGTGTAAAGGCAGTTGTACATGACCATTAAACTGAAATCCCTGTTACTCCAGCAAGCCAGCAACACCACGGCTACAATCATGAACTACCTAAAATAAAAGCTGTCTCAGAAAAAGAACAAACAAAGATTGTGGTGGAAAAGATTGTATCGATGATGAGGGAACGGAAGGAAAAGAAAGACAAAATTTTGCAGGTCGATATATCAGATTACTTCTTACAAAAACAAAGATAACTTACAACGAATCACTCCTCGGAAAAAATTAGTTAATCGAGTGTTTCGTTATATGCTTATCCCCCCTCCCTTTGAGTTATAGTGTTAAAAGTCCTAAAAGGCAGGTATTTGATAAAGAGATGTAACAGTGTAAGTTTGAAGGGAATACATTGTTTTGGGAAAATGTTTTTGATGTTTAAAACAAACATGTAATCAATTTTTGTTCACTCAAACGCTTTTCCTTGTCAAAAATCAAGCATTGACAGCCGCTGGCATCATTTGGCATAATTGTCGATTGTTCTCTTGTATCATTGACGGGAGGGGGGTATTTGTTGCTCAACGTCCAGCCGCAAAATATGTGCATATCAGGACGGTGTTGGTTAGACAAAGTTTACGTGCTGCCACACGTGGGACTGATGTCGCAACACGGGACTCAGTCCCACCCAGTCACATGCTGACACCGGGCCAACCAGTCCTAGTACTATTCCCTGTAGTGCCAGGCGTCTGGCAGGGCAGATACTAGATTGCCAATTTTTAAGTCTTATGTATGACTCGGCCGGGATGCGAACCGCCGACCTCCCGCCTCGGAAGCCTTAATCACTAGACGACCGAGGCGGTCGATTGTATCATTGAAAGTGTGTTCATGTCATACAGATTCTGATCTCAAGGACTATACCCCTTGTAACGAAATTGAGACCTGGCGTGTAAAAATAGCATTGTTCACGCAGTTTAAACCAGAGGGTAGTTCGCTTAGTTCAGGGAAGTAAATTTTGTGTTCTCCCAGAGAACAATATGTACTGGGGAAGGGGGTAGTCAACCCACCTCCCAGGTCCAAGAGTCAGGGACAGCATGGCGACAAGTGATCACGAATGCATTAGTAATGTCCGGTCGCTGGCCTTGGAAACTCGTGATGCTGTTTACAAGAATAGACCATGTGTTGTAGAGGGCGCTGGAGTAGGGAGAAATAAAAAGGGGGACTTGAGGATGGAGATGGGGATTCAGACAGAGATCAGATCAAGAGAGAGAAGGATACAGACGGAAGAAGCTTTCTCGGGCTTACGCCCAGCCCATATGGCTATGCTAGCTTGGCCATGGGACTTACAAAGTTTTGACAACAGAAGGCCCAAGGCAGGAGTTAGCAGGCAGAAGACGGAGGGGCACAGTGGAGGATGAGCCACAGGGCTATCTTCTACGTGCACCTCCGCTGCAGCTGTACAACGGAGCTATACTCTGGAAGAAGCCATTGCCTTTAACGGCCAGGAAAAGTTAGAGAATAGAGAAGGCCAGGCTTCCGTCTGTGTCACTAATAGGGTAGACAGTAGAGATAGTGAAGAGGTCCAATAATAGCCACTAGACTATGGAATAGGTTGCATGGTAAGCCGGCCACCATCTGCAACGGTTTATGTTCAACAAATAAAGTTTGAGACGCGCACTATCTAGTTTGAGCGTCTGTTCGACTAAAGAGACTGTGCGAAGTGGTACACCCTTGACCCTATTCCTTTCCATTTGTCTTTGTTTCTGTGCTTCACCTGTGGAGTTTCTTTTCAAATCAGAATATTTAGTCGAAACTCCTACACATTGTACCCCATGATTCAATAAAATCGGTCTATACCAGCAAGACATGTGCAAGCTCATTTTTTGAAACATTCTTATGTCAGTATCCAGTGTATAATCTTTTTCGGTTTTATCAAATGTAAAGGCACTTGGGCGGTTTGTAAGCATCTGTCCAAGCGACCTGGGATCGTGTACCGCCTTCAGTATGAGAACAACCCATAGCAGCAACAGTTGCAAGTTTATTCATTACATCTGTTTAGCAGATTATTACTGATACACATATCTGGTTAATTTTGTATAGACATAGTAACCGATATCTGTATTTTGTTACGTTGCACAAGGCGTTACAGCTCCACAAATGCATCCCCAGCTATTCACTAAATCGGCTAATCTGCAATAGATGCTCATCTGTGCTATTGTGTAATTTAGGATTTTTCTTCCTTGCTTCATTTAGTTTGAAATATGTTGAAATATATTCAGTTCTCCGTTCAATATAGTTTTCCTTCACCAATCACACGGAGCAGCTTGATGCCTATTATCTAATAATATTATACTGCATAGCAGTAATCTTCTTATGTTTTCGGAAGCCGTGTACCAGCTTCAACAGGTTAATTGATCAGTTGATCCCTGTTTGGTCTTGACAAGACTGCCTGACTACCTGCGACCTTTGACGCAAATTTCAGTATGTAACACGAGTATCTGACTGCATCAAAACATTCTCATTTTTTTACATTTTTCAGATTTTGTGATATGACTCCTGTTATCGTTTCATTAATCTTACTCATATTAGCTCATAATGTTCACGTGATGCCTGTCATACGATTCATAATATGAGCTCAGATGCAAAACCTCTTCTGCATATTTTTGATACGGAATTCCGTCCGGAATAAAGTTTGACAGAAATAACCATTGTAATATAGCTCTAAAATACCGCTATTTATAAATATTTTTTAAAATCTAGCTCTATATATTTCTTACCCAATAAGTTTGCGAACTGTATTTCCACCAAAGGTTTTTATGAACTATGCACCGTTAACCAACCAATTTTTAAGTCTTAGGTATGACTTGGCCGGGATGTTAACCACCGACCTTGCAAGCAGATGCCTTAACCTCTTGACCACCGGGGCTGTCTTAAACTGTTTTGTAAACATCAATACGAAAAGAAAATTTATGTGATTACCTTGCTTTATCTTATTCTTTAGTGATTGGCAAATCCTTTGATAGCCACACAACTTAAGTTGAGCCAAACAAAAAGTTTTTTCGATACAGGATCCGCATAAATCTATGAACTTCGCACAAGCCATTGATTAGAAACCAACATGAATGCACACACATGGTCCAGAAATGACTGACGGCCACTAAAAATCGTTTTCATCATTGATATGCAAGTTATAAATTGAATCTAAAGCTTCCTCAAATTATAAGGTATATATGTATACACACCTTGCAGCCATTTTCCACGGCCAATAGATCATGTGATTTAGAGATCACTGCAGAAAAGGAGGAGGAGAAACACAAAGACTGCAAAGCAGAGAGGAGCCTTGCTCAGACTTGCGCCCAGCCCTTGGGGCTTGCTTGACCGTCGGACTTCCAAAGTCTTGACCACGAAGGGCCAAGGCGGGATGTAGCGGGACAGAAGACAGAGGGGCACAGTTTGGGACGTAGACTCCTAATTGGTCGTCTGTAGGGTAGTGGAGGGAAGGGTGCTAGAAGAGCGGATGGTGACGGTCAGTCAAACGAAAGAAACGAAAACGTCACAGTTTGTATGTTATATCGACACTGTCGCTTCTCATGGTTCATCAGAACTTTCCTAAGCTTTTTGAACCAGTTGTTGTTGCTTTCTTCTAACTGGGTAAGTCACTAAACATTAGAAGTCTACTGTAATATCATCTAGTGTAGATGGGGGAGGTGGGACTTTCAAAATCTGGAATCTTGTGCTAACCGAATGTAGCTTTTCATCAAACATGTTGCACTGAGTGGATGAGGCAGCCTGTTTGGAGGTCTGATTTCAAGAGGCTGGATAAATCATGTAGAGGACTGTGCTTCCGCGTGAGGTGATTCACACGTGAAGGGGCTGGCTGCTTGGAAGGGGGGTGTATTTGTTGCTTAACTTCCAGCCGCAAACTATGTGCATATAAGGACGGTTTTGGTTAGACAAAGTTTACGTGCTGCCACACGTGGGACTAATGGCGCAACACAGGCCTCAGTCCCACCCAGTCACATTATACTGACACCTGGCCAACCAGTCCTAGTACTGTTCCCTGTAGTGCCAGTGCAGCTACTAGATTGTCCATTTTAAGTTTTATGTATGGTTTGGCCAGGATTGCAAACGACGACCTCCCACTAAGGCTATCAGCTTCCTTTAGGAAATTAAAAAGTATCCCCCCCAACACACACAGACACCTTTTGTCAGTTTAACCATTCACCGGAACAGAGCCATTTAGTACTTTATTTTACAATTTTTATTTCTTTTTGTGATGTATTTTTATGCTGAAGGGGTAACGCCTTGAAACGTTGACTTTTCTTACTTTTTTAAGCTTTGCTCAATTTCCTCGCTACAACAACATATAATGATATCCGCAGAAGCTGATCACAAAAAGATTCCTTCATTTTGAGCAGAAACTGTTCATCAGGAAGGATTTAAACCGTTTACATCTGCTTACAGCGAATACTTTGACAACTAACGAACGTTCACCAGTGAAAGTCTGGTGTGGCAAAAACTGCAGTTCACAGCAAGATGTGGAGGACAATTGTTTTTGTCCTGGTCAGCATGATATCGATATGTTTATATGAAGCAACATGTTTAGGTATGTTTATCCAGACTTGCACTTTCTTGTTCTGCTTCCGACAGACGTGATTTTATGTAATAACATTTTATAAAAATCAGCACTGCATGCATATTTTAAATGAATTCTTTATATAGATTTTTAATAATACGAGATATAAAAACTTATATACATTATACAAAATGTGTTTGGTTGTTTATCTATCCTCTTTCTAGGTCTCCTGTATTTTTTTAAAGTTCATATCGTCTTGTGACAGTTATTCTAAGTGTAATAACACTTTAAATTATTCACTGTAAGTTTTAAGACTAGAAAATTGGAGAGTTAAACATCATTTCTTCTGTTCCTAAAAACATTCTATGAATGCGTTTGCAGTTTAGAAGTGATAAAAAAATTGTGCTGACAATCTATTCGTGTTTGAGATGTGTTTGAGATGTGTTTGAGATGTGCCGAATAAAACTGTGGGCATGTATCCTGGTCGCTAACATCGCCACTGAATGTTTAATACAACAATATTTTAAACATTTCTCCAAAATGTTTATAGAAGAACAGTTTTTTTTAACAGAACTTGGTCTACAGTGAAAGGGCAACACACAACGGCAACACACAGTACACCCCCACACAATACACCTCCACACAGTACACCACCACACAGTACACCCTCACACAGTACACACCCACACAGTACACACCCACACAGTACACCACCACACAGTACACCCTCACACAGTACACACCCACACAGTACACACCCACACAGTACACACCCACACAGTACACACCCATACAGTACACACCCAGAGAAAATTCGCGCACCGAAATCCAGTCGTTTGTCGACACCTCAACCGAACCATCTTCGGTGAAGAGTTGCCACAGACAATGTCCACTGCACGTGCCCAGTGTTTAGAGCAAGGTTCAAGGGTAAAGCCATTGTGGATTGACTGTCAGATGCTCATAGCACACTGTTTTCTGAAACACACGATGCTACAGATTACTCTGGAAATCTTTCCGTGATGTGCTATAGCAAGTACGTTGCAGAAGAAAAATCTCTGGAGTGTGACTGCGATGTGTCAGGTGAAAGTCCGGCAGCAGAATTAACTTTGACGTGGCCTGGGGTTTCCAACACTAACAAGCTGAACGTTTTGATAATGGCATAGTGTTTACCTGTCTCATGACGTGGAGGGGGCACTTGACGAGAATAAACTATACACTTGAAGTGGCATGTAAGTACTGCTGTGCACCTCCTTGTCACATTCTCATACATTTCTCTCGTGTCTATACCAACTGCACATGAGAAATTTTAGTATGTTTTAGTATGTTTTTAGTATGTTCCACTATAAAAACTAATTATTCCCTTAACTTTGACTATAAAAAAAGATTTCCTTTGATGCTTTGAAAATCTTTCAAAAACTATCTCGTAATCTCGCTATGGTAACACACGGTTTGTCACATGTCACTCCTAGTTTATCACCTGTCAGTCTTAGTTTAGCCTGCTAGCTCCTCCCCTTCTCTTCACACCTAGGTAGGTTTCAGTAGTGACGAGAATAGGAGCTCTGTTGTTGGTCACTTACTGTATGTGTGTAGAGAGCGGGATCATTAGCTGGTTTGCAGTTTGATTTCCCCTCTTGCTTTAGTTTGATTATCTTCTTTGTCTGATTCCTCGCGGTATGACATAATCAGGCAGCGTCTTACCCTAGACACGAGCACGGTGATTCTCTGTAAATAATCTGTAGATATATTTGATGTTGTCGAGTCAGTTAGTGTTTGAAATATATGTTGAATAACGGTTCGCTGCAGCTGTGTCTTTTATGAGGGTGGGGGCTCTTGAGCTAGTAGTGTTTTGCCTGTGTGAGACTGAGAGAACGTGTCAGAGTATGAGAATCTTTTCCCTCGGTAGATTTTTCTAGTTATTCACATTAGTTCATAGCGTCGTCATCCTTTGGTGTAGAAACCATTGACCTGATGCAGTAAAGGTTTTGGTGACGATTGCTCAATTAAACCTACGTTTTACGAGATCGCCATAACAGTTAGCCCAGTAATTCTGAGAAGTCGAGTCCAGTAAGTTAAAGTACGGCCCGCCACGTCACACGGTTTACTAGGAAAGATAGGGGTTTCTTTGCTTGCGTTCCGTGCATGGAAACGTAGGATTACCGGATTACAGTAACACACTGTACAACTGATGATCAGAATGCACTTGCATAGTTAATTTGTATAAAGCGTGTTGAGCACCTTGAAGTGATTACCCTTTATCAGAAAACTTTAGTTTATAGGCATGCGTGGGTGTGTACCTGCGGGCGTTAATGCGTGAGCGTGGGTGCACGTGTTTGAGACTTCATGTTGTATCATCTCTATTTTCCTTTCGTAGTTTGGTGGAATAACGATTTATTGGACGTATTCGGTAAGGAATTCATGCAATGAGATTGAGGAAGGAAAGAATTTAGAGAGATAGCATCAGGCGATGAACTAAAGGGAATCGAAGTTATTAAAATGAAGACAAAACCACACGATACCCTGAGGGGAAGTAGGTTTTCCGGTGCAATGTGCGCACAACCTTATTGCGCGGCCTTCTTTGGGCTTTGTTGTTTGCGAAGCTCTCTAATGATGTAGTTGATTTTTAGGAATGCTTTGGTTAAACCGAAAAATGTATAGTTCTTTAATATCAAACTGTATGAAAATATCTTACCTATATGTATTGTGCTTTCATAATAAACACGAGGATCTGGAGATACTGTCATGCTGTAAGTATAAGCACCTTTGAGCAAAGCGTAGCTTGCATGAAGGAACAAGTTCCACGTGTTTAATTCCTGGAGTTACTTCCAGCTATGTAGCCCTTCAGTGTGTCTCCAAATACTACAAAACATTTAAGCATTTTCAGACAACAATATCTTTGGAGCGAAGTACAGACGATCTTTATGACGTCAACCGCCCACCGCCCACTCTAATACCTCCCTAAGCCTAAGCATCCCGGAAAATGACTTTGCGCGACATAACTGTCTGGCGCCACGGCCGTTAGTAAACTGATTTCAAGCCATCTCGCTATCTATTCTAGATTAATCACCACAACATTGCTTCAAGAAGCTTAATATTACAACTAAACAGCTTTCGCTTTTGTTGTTGTTGTCGTCGTCGTCGTCGTAGACTGTTTTAAGAGGCTTGAATTGAAAACGAATTTTGAACCTAATGAGGCCAATGTTTGTTGCTAAGCTTTCATAATAAATACTGTGGCGATAGCCATCAAAAATGGGAGTGTCTTGTAGGGGATGCGACCTCCCCAATGCTTCACTTTCTCAACAGTAGCTCATCTTTATCCGGACGGAAGATCTTTGATTTAATCGATTAATTCAACCCACGTTATTTTTATGCAAAAGCCGGCACCCATCAAGAGGAGTCCTCGATACTTACATAAAAAGTTTTATATTTCTGCTAAGAAAACGTTTAGTGGCCCGTCGATTCAGATTAAAGGTCTTTCTTAACATGTGCACGTAGTTGTATATGTTTGTTTTCTTTGTGAGTTTATTGCTTCAGACATTTTAAGCAATCAAAATAATCGATTTCTTTTTTGCAGGTCTTTGAAGTTTTCCCAGTTATTGTTGCCAAAAGAGACGAACTACTACAAGCAACAACTACTACACCTTCTGCATTATACCCACAAAATAACACATCTTTTTATATGTACAAGAAAGCACACACGTTTTCTAAGATGAAAGTGCAACGATAGCTTATCTTTAAAATTAATTCAACCTTCATGTGAATTTAGTTTATGTTCGATCTTTAAAGGCGTATAACTAGTTGCAATGAAAGCAACATTGCAGCTTTTTAAGCATTTGGTGTGCATCAGATTACACGTTGAGGGCACAGGGTCTATTTTGTAGTCTGGTCGAAGCTTGAAACATAAACAAAATATCCAAAAGCCAGATTTTTATTTTTAAAACTTACGGTTTTATTTAAATATTAGACATTACAGCAAAGCACAAACTACAGCATTCTCATGTAGAAACTCGATGGCAAGAAACCACACTATAGCAGGAAGTTTTCACGCATAACTTGAAACTAGAGGTGAAATCATACTTTGTTTCAGAAGAAAGGGCTGGTTGTTGTTTCATCGGATGTAAGTTTCCACGACCATGGAGCGCATAATAGTTGTGTTTAATGGAGAATCTTTTTGCAAAGATTCAAGTACTCCAGTCCATTATAGTAAACTGTGTGTAATGCTAATATGAGGATTAAAGTAGTCCAGTCCATTATAGTGAACTTTGTGTAATGCTAATATGAAGGAGAGAGCCCAAAGCGAGTTTTGCTTTCTTGCAGCTGAATGTGGTGGTAGTTGCCAGTCTGGTCATCTTGCAGGGGTCTGTCCTGTTCAAATTGCAGGACATTGTACTCGTCTTCAGAAATTTCTGGAGCAGCCGTTTCCTGTGTTAACACTGGAATAGAAAGGTGATGCACATTACTACACAACCACAACAGTTGACTTTTTGTATAATATCTGTTTCTTACGTCACTCATTACGTTTTCCTATATTTAGTTTTTTTTATAATTTGATTGGATATTTCATATTAATATGTAGTTACAATATCATTTTCGGTAAAGTTAATATGAAGTTTCTTGTTTGGAAGCGGTGGGGTGTGTATTTACGCTTTGCATCAGGTCTTTTGTCTGGGGAGCGGCTTTATTGGTTTGGAGTTCGTCATTACTGACTGGCCCGTAGACTTCGTTTACAATCATCTGACAGACAGCAGGAGACTCGTCACTGGCACGCCCAACTGTCGTTGTGCTGGTGGTGGTGTACAGGTCCCCAGAAGGAGCGGACTGGCGTGCTATGGGCGGCTGTGTCCTGGGTTTGTTGACACCAGCGTAAGGTTCTGCCACAGGTGAACGTCTTTGAAATAATGTGTGAACACTAGAAAGATATCCCAAATTCCTTTTTGGTTGCCCACTTCTCCTTGAACTTTATGATGTTAGTTTGTTTAGTTTTACATACTGTGTAAACTGTTCATAATACAAGCTAAACGCACGTTAAACTGCTGTTTTCCATTTGTAATTTTGTAAAAGTGATGACTTTTTAAAGAAAACTTTAACTTAGTTTGAGGAATATAACACGGATGAAAATGATGACGATCACTTGTTTACAGAGAAAAGCAAAGGCATTTGTCTTTTAACGATCATGAGAAGATAAATAATAGATTTAATTATGCACCAGATCCTTGAATACAAAAAATACTAATAAGTTTTAGGATCCCACACGTGTCAAACTTAATGGGTTTCTGTTTGGGGACAGCTAGAAAGAGTTCAAAGGGCGGATTCGAAAGTAAAAAGGCGCATCATTTTTTCTTTCAAAATTTCAGAAGAAAAATGAGTTGGACTTACAGATTTTAACTTCTTAGTTCGGGGTGTTTTTTTAAAAATTCAGTTTCATGCATCAAACAGATCTCTGCGATTTTAAATGTTGGAAGCGAATGTAATTAATTATTCTTACCTTGACGCCGTTTAGTGATGTGGACACTTATAACTGCCACAATGACTACGATAATGATCCCAGCCGTGACAACCCCACCAATGAGACCTCCACTGCCACTTCCTGTTGACTCAGAGTTGTGTACCTGACCGCTTCCTTTAAAAAAAATAATAAGGATATATCTGGTGAATGACACTGACTACTGTGTACATAATTTACATATGATAACAAGAAGGAAAGAAGCCAGGCTACTGTTGTACATATGATGACAAGAAGGAAACAAGCCAAGCTAAATACTGTTGTACATACGATGACAACAAGGAAACAAGCCAAGCAAAATACTGTTGTACATATGATGACAACAAGGAAACAAGCCAAGCTAAATACTGTTGTACATATGATGATAACAAGGAAACAAGCCAAGCTAAATACTGTTGTACATATGATGACAACAAGGAAACAAGCTAAGCTAAATACTGTTGTACATATGATGACAAGAAGGAAACAAGCCAAGCTAAATACTGTTGTACATATGATGACAACAAGGAAACAAGCTAAGCTAAATACTGTTGTACATATGATGACAACAAGGAAACAAGCCAAGCAAAATACTGTTGTACATATGATGACAACAAGGAAACAAGCCAAGCTAAATACTGTTGTAGAATTTCGCTCAGTTTCCTTGTTGTCGCCACATCTTTTACCCCAAGCATCAGTCACTTTTTTGCATTCAGATAATTTTCAATGAAACTGATGTTTGTAACTTCCAATGTTCTCTGTATGTTTGTATTATACAATTTATAACAACTAGTTATCAGACATTTAACAAATTGTATAACTAAATATACACATCGTGAGAAATATAAGACAGGTCAGGACTGTGTGAGCACAGGCTCTTCTACTCCTAACCATCCCCGGTTACCCAGTTAAATAATTTCTTGTTTGCGTGGATGTACGCTGCGGTTTGTTTTTTTTTGTTTGTTTTTTTTTTGATGTTGCACTGGAGTACCGCGATTGTCTTTCATGCTTTTTACACACTGTTCTCGTTTAGTGTGGAGCTCTGACAGTGGGTCACATTTTGACAAGGGAGTCGACATAGTGATTCGACAGTGCCACATACGTGACCATACGCTTTCAGTATTTTTTGCTAACTAGGAAAGATCAACATGATAGGATTTTCCATGATGCAATTACTTCTGTACAATATTTGTTATCGTCGAAGCCTCACAAGTACAACTCGGATGAGAAAACCTTTTTTTCAAGGAATGGATAGTTTACGATATAATTTTTTCGTGTAAGTGCAACTCCCCAAAGTTTTTTCCGGATAAGTGCAACCTCAGTAGTCTTAAAGTGCCACTAAACACCTTGTGTTGTCACTGTGGTTATCATTGATCGACCGTAGGTTACCCACTGACAGCATCTGTAACTGACAACTGTTCAAATCACTCGTGCATGACCACCCCTATCGTTCGCTGAGCGGATGTCACTCACTAGAACTATTTTTCCGCAGTTTGAGTGCTGACGAAATAACATGGAGGAACCTGCTGATGCGAAAAAGAGGTGGGCGCAGCTCTTTTACTGTCACAGGATGAAATGACTATTGAAGTCACAGGATGAAATGACTATTGAAGTCACAGGATGAAATGACTCTTATAACAATATGCGTGCCATCCGTAGGTAGCAGGTAGGTTAGTGAGGGGTATATAGTACAGTTTAGGAAAGGATATGGGACATGACAGGTCTGGGAACTATACTTAACACGGAGCACGACAGACACTAGAGAGCCCAGACACAGCACCTTTAGCCCCGCACTCAGTTAACCATAAACATAGAAGCTGTAGTTCCCCGCATGCGCTGTCCACATGTAAAACACACACAACAGCACATACAGATCGTGGGAATTTAATAGTGAATAGATATGTATATAAACCTTAGTGGGAATTAATAGGGGAGGAGAGACAGACTGATGAAGGATGAGAGTCTGTAAAGACATGGAGATCTATTGAGTTGTAAGCTGGCCGCCACTCGGATTTACATCCGATAAGGAATAAAACTTTGACCAACCAAAATATGAGTTTGTGGACTGTGAAAGAAAACCGTGGTGCATGCCTCATCGTCCGGCGTCATCATGTTACATCTTCTTATTGGTGCCGTGACGACGCCTTCCTCATGTTACATGTTCTTATTGGTGCCGTGAGCCCATCCAGGACGATAATACTACATAATGCTACATGTTCTTATTAGCGCCGATGACCCGTCCCGATGACTCGCTCTACACAACGCTACATTGGTGGTGTCTTGACGTCTTCATATTGTTATACTCTATTGAGGTCATAGGATGAAATGACTATTGAAATCACGGGATAAAAGGACTCTATTAAAGTCACAGGATGAAATGCCTTTTGAAGTCACAGGATCAAAGGATTATTGAAGTCACAGGATGAAATGACTCTATTGAAGTCACAGGATGAAATTACTCTATTGAAGTCACAGGATGAAATGCAGGTAAATGACACCATCAGGAACTTCAGTCAGCAGCCAGATATCAACAGGCTGGACACTATAACCACACTGGATAGAGAAAACAGTTCTGGCCAAGGAAATGCTATAGATCAGCCTCGGAAGTCTTCAGTTTTGAGGCAAAATACTCTAAGCTTCACAGTGCTTTGTCCGATACTACCATAATCTATTAGTCACTGTCAAAGTTACTAAGTCCTTTTTTCGTTTTACACTTTTAAAGCCTGACTGAGGATGCCTACCTTGGACGTTAGGAACGTAAACACTAGAGGAACGATGTACTTCTGAAGAGATACTGTTTGTCGCAGTGCATGTAACCAAGATGTCGCTGTTTGCAGGAAGTGCAAGAAAAGTGCACGTGCTGGCTGTCACTTTTTGAGTCTGTTGGTCACATGTGATGTTCCACCAAAAGACAGCTGAAGGATAAACATCAGTAGCCGTGCAAGTCAAGAGAATCCTGTCTATTCCGTTTTCTTTCGCCAGACTGATGTTTGCAATGTGAACACCAGATGGCCCATCTGTAAAAAATAAATAAATAAAACCAAGGACTTAAGAAATAGTTGTTATACTAATTTAAGAATTTTTATTTTTATTGGACACGCACACACACACAAGCACGCACGCACGCACAGAAAGAGAGAGAGAGAGAGAGAGAGATTCTCCAAAGCCACATATATCGCCCGTCAGTTTACTGAAAAGAAAAAAAAATGTGAAATCGTTTTTATTAGCAATGAAACACTTATTTTTTTTCCTAACAAAATGGGTGACAGTTGTTTTGGTAAATGCAAAAAAATTTCTCTTCCAATCTTAATAAAATTTACAATCACATCTATGACATTTTATCTTTCTATAAATCCGATAGTAACTGCTGCTTTCAAGATTTAAGTTAAGAAATAAAAGAAGTAATCATCAAAGTGTTATTTTGCCGGACACCCACAGAACAGTTAAAATTCAATATAGCTTGATAAACAGAGATATCAGGCGTTTCGAACACTTGTAAAATCCTCTTACATGCTACTCTGATGGCAAACGAAACATTAAGATTCATGACGTCATCAGGGCCCCATGTCAGACGACAGGTGTAGACGATGGAATTATCCTCTCGCTGTACATTTGGAAGGAACAATGTTCGGCTGTTGAGACCATCCCATACGACTGTTGCAGCTGGATTTCCAATTAATGAAGACCAACAAGTGCATGTGATGTTTGATCCCTCAGGAACTATTTCTGTACAGTTATGCTCGGGCTGTACTGGGACTACTGGATGATGCACATAAAAAACATATTAAAACATGATGATTACCAAATCAAATTTTGTAACATATTCAATATGTTTTTTGTATTGAAAAGTCTTCTTTAGATCCACATATGAATGCTAATGGTTAAAACTAGAGACGTTTCAAATAGTTATTAAAATATGCACATGGACAGTATGCTATTTTAATGTAATATTTGAGTTTGACTATGCTGGATCTTAACAACTTCTATATTTGCTTCATAAAAATAGAAACTACATCAAAAGTTGCATCGAAAATATTCAGACATCTTTACTTCCAATCATAAATCTGACATATACTGTTAGCGGTGATTTTTAAATGTCAATTTACTAAAGAAATGGAAGTACAAATGTACATGCTCATGAACAACTTTATATTCAATCTAAAACCAGTGCTTCCTAAACTTTAAATTCTTGGACAATAAACATTTTCAAAAGTGTAAAACCCACAGATAACATCTTACTTATCTTGATGTTCGTTGGAAACACAAACAGTGGACCTGTTGATGTACTGACGCTGTATCTATAATTTCCCGTTTTGATGGGTATTGACTGATTATAGTAACATCTCCCTTTCACGTACTCTTTCTTGTTTAAGTAGTACTTTTTGAGTCCTTGAATTTCAGTTAAGAACTGTATGACAAAATAAAAACGATAAATAAATTATAAAGCAAACAGTCAGTGCCAATAATAGAATTAATAAAACAAAATGTTTTAAAATTGCAAGACCCTTATCAACAAGAAAGGAGTAGGGGCTTACATTAAAAGTGACTTTATTATATTTCCTATTTTGTTGATAAACAGTTCCCAATGGTATCAGATGATTTTCAGAAAATGCTGCTGCTCAAAACATCATAAGCACTGATATATATGGCGTGGGTGAAACGACCCATGGGGTGGGCAAAGTGGTAAAATTGCGACAGTACTCCTATACATACGTTCGTAGATACATATCCATACATGCATTCTTGAGTCTAATATTTCATCCATCCATTAACCCTCGATGTACTGATACAATGATTTCTGACAAAAATGATTTTCTTCCTGAATATAAAACCTTGTTCTTATAAACTTCTATTACTTCTGGAATATTCATGATAATCACCTTGTCATCATCATTCCAGCTCCACATGCAAGTGTGGTTGTTGCCAGAGTCATACATTCCATAAAACTCGCAAATTCCGTGTACAT
>SMGT01002963.1:137134-175906 GCA_004794575.1 Lanistes nyassanus
CCACACCCCGTGTCAACTACTAGAGCACGCCCCTAAATGGACACCTAGTGTGGACACAACTACCCCCCTCCCGTTCCTGGTTGTTTACCTCGCGCGGCTACATCAAAGCTCTTCTTGCTCGACACTACGCGTCGCTAGTTTTCTCCAGCTACGTAATCTTCCCTGAACAACTAACGCACACCTGGTGAGCCTGACATCTTCACGAATCCCACCCTAGCAGCCCCAGGGTATGTAACACCTTGCCCCTGGTTTCTAGGGCCAGTACCCCCGATCATAAGTGTAAACAGGGAACTAATCCTGGGCTGGTGATGACGTGAGCGGCTAGATGGCGGCTTGAACAAGGGGATAATAGACCTTAATTAGGTCTGAGAGTCGAGGATGGTTCACACCTGGAATCTATGGTGCAATCTCCTTGACCCACCAGACCCCAACACGTGACAGTCCTAATAATGTTGTGATAGCCACTATAGTTTCTACATACGTAGAATCTTATCTCTGTAACAGCCATCAAGACTTAAAAAAATCTTTAATGCATAGGCATGGAATACATCTGTTTGTAATACTCTTTGACAGCCAAAATTTCCATGCAACGAAGACTACCTTATGGGAAAACACTTCTACCAAGATTGTTATCATCAATTAATTTAGCCTATTTCTTATTGACTAAGCTTTGTTATGGCAGGAAAAAAATCTTTTGTATTTTGAATAATATATTGATTTTGGAAACTATTTTTAAAATAATTGGAAAAATCTCTTCATATCGTGTGGTCGAGGGCTTCCCAGGGATCCGATAGTCCTCATTTGATCTGGAGGAAAAAAGGGATTCGAACATTGTGCATAAGATTGTTTTGGTCGTTCTTCACGGTGCGTCATTCTGTATATTTTACTCCATTCGTCTGTCTTGCATGCTACTGAAAAGCAAGGGTTCTTTTGGAGGCTTTCTTACAGGGTTGTCTATATTTCTTGCTTTACTCTTTCTACAAACTTTTCTTTCTCTCTGGTGATAAGCATGTTTTACACTCTTCGTCATAGCCCTTGTGTACACAAACATTGAAATTCTTCAATATCCTAATTTTATTTCACATTTTTCAAGCACGTTCGTGTTTTAAAAAATGCTTTACAATATTTCCATGGCTTATCAAACGTCTTCATCTCTGCATTCGAATGTAGTGTAATGACTAGAGATTTTGGGAGAAAAAAACAGGGTGCATTTTTGCAATTCTTGAGGTGAAAGAGGGGATCAAAGCCAGAAAAAACTGGATTTGTAAACCTTTGCATACAGTGAAATCGTTCTCTGTAAAGTGAGTAAATAATATTTCTTTATTGAAAAAAACCCGCAATTACTTAAGCGCAAACTTAAACAGAAATAGTGATTACTGTAAAAGTACGAGGTGATACCTGATTGCCCCCTTCCAGCAAGAAGAACAACGCAGTGCAATATCCACAGCTTCAGCCCCATTTCATTCGCCGATAGCCGCTAAATCTAAATAGCTTGAGCAATACGAGACTGGAACTGTTTATAGCATCTGAAGTAAAACCGATCGAATCACAGTCTGCGTACTGTATGCTTCAAGGCGCAGCGACGTTCAAATGGAGTTACTGAATCTATTCACTTCCGTGTTGGAGAGAAACGTCCTGTAACGATATCTTAATCACGTGGACAGTATTCGTGTCTGGGCGGGCTTGCATGAAGGCTCGCAGCTGCTCTGCTGGTGATAAGGTTGGTGTTGTGGTCTATGTGGTCCCTGTATTTTAAGTTCACCTTTAAGTATGATGCGGAAATAAGAACGCTCTTGCAAGCCAGTCCTGGAATGAAGATTAGTCGCTCTTTATTTTCTTCAAGGGTAGTAACACTGCTGTTGCAGAATATATGGGGCCCTATAAGTCTGGCATCATAGGGAGTAATGCGCATGTCCTCTCTAATCCGAGCAGGTACGTGAAAATAGCGCAGTCTTGCGTGAGTACTGCCTCATGCTGATAATTAACCTTATGAGTTTTTAAGTATGTCGATCTGTCTACTGGAGCCAGCTGCACGGCTTTTGACTAAGCGCCTTAGTCCAGACTACGTAATCCATACGTCGGTTCCATTGGTCGTTTCTGAGCGCGAGACTAGCTACGTCTGTCGAACTGACAGCACGTCATGAAACACTTTGGACACAGTTTGCGAAGCTATCGTATACGACAGTGCACTGTAGACAAGAAGTATTCAAGTTAGAACACTTATTTGTTAGGGAAATAGAACGCATTTTATATTCTTTTGGAACGCATTAGCGTGAAAAGCGTTTTAGTCTGCGTTCTCGAAAGTGTTCAAATGGCCGGGAAATGTACGAATGTTGTTCTGTAATGTTCCAAATGTGTACCAACAGAAAAAGTAGGGGCATGCTAAGAACACTTACAGAACACGTAGCACACATCCTACACGCTATTTACACACGCAGCACACATCTTACATGCTATTTACACACGCAGCATATATCCTGCACCTTTTTGATACGTTTTACATGTAGTTAGTGTTAACATATTTAGACTGTGTGATGATATGCCTCGGTGGTCAAGCTGTCCACTTTCGAAGAAGGAAGTCGACTCATACCTAAGACCTAAAAAATGACAATCTAGTAGCTGCCCTGCCAGACGCCTGCCAGTACAGGGAACAGTACTAGGACTGGTTGGCCGGGTGTCAGTATAATGTGACTGGGTGGGACTGAGGCCTGTGTTGCTACAGCACTCCTACGTGTGGCAGCACGTAAACTTTGTCTAAGCAACACCGTCCTGATATGGACATAGTTTGGTGCGGGACGTCAAACAACAAATTCTGTCAGATTCCCTGGTTGATCTTTAAAAGGAACAAGTACCTGCCGGTTGGAGATAAGCTTCAGTTAATAAAAACGGAAGTGAGCCACGTCCATGTTATGAAGCGATAGACGACACACGCAGTCGACAGTTTCTGGGCATCGCCCCTTCGTCAGGACAACGACACAAACACAGATAGAGACAAATACAGATAAAGGCAGCAATAGATGAAGGAAAAGACAGACAACAAGCACTTAGCTGAGTGACGAGAAGTGGAAAGTCAGGGCTGGTGTAGAAACTGTCCATTGTAACGTACACTTTATTAGGATGTTGTTCTACAACTAGACGAATGCTTGCGAGTATCGTGAAGCAATTATTGTAAAATGGGGGGGGGGATATTCTCAGCTATTTTCAATGTGTTTTACTTCTCTTAAGTGATTTAACTCCAAGAGGAATTGCGTCACAAGCAGCAAAGTCTTGTTATGAAAAGTTTTTTTAATCACCACTTGTAGTGGAACAAGACCACTGAAAAAAAAGCATTTGGAAAAGAAATAAAAACAGTACAGAAATACAACTTTCAAATGATCAAACCTTCCGGCTTCTCACACGCCAGATCTCGTGTTACGCCAAGAAGTACCACCACTGGGCGGAAAGTGCGAACTCAGGGAAAGAGAAACCGCGCAGTTCTGGTACAGCGCACTAACCACGTGACACTTACAAGGACCGCACTATTCCACAGGTGCTAGCGACACTACAGTGACTTTAGTGTGTAGTCTTCTCGTTGTTAAAGATGGTTGGTGTGCACTTCCCACAACGAATAGCGCATCCGAAAAACATGAAAAAAACCTTAAAAAGACAAGAACAAGAAATCATAAGCGTGCCACGTGCAAGTACACATGGGCGAGTCCCGCCATCACCTACAGCTTTTTTACTTTTGAAAAACTTATCTTCCCTTGGTCTTGTTGATATGTCATAGTACGGAATGTATATAAAAGCAATGTGATTATGACAATGTTATTACCTCATACAGTGCGTTTCAGTATAGGTTAGATTAGATGTTATCATAAAACTTCAAAGCAGTAGGTGTTAGATATTGAGAAAACATTGGGCTTTATTTAGATAATCTGCATGGTTTTATGGTTTTTGATTAGAGGTGCGATTGGTTGCCTGATATTTTGGCATTACCTGCAGTCTCTGTACCTTTGGGACTCCAAGACTCATGTTCGCTCCCTTTTCTGTCTGACGATATTCTCATAGCCCTGACCTAAGCAAGCATTTCAATCCTAAGAGGTTTCAGCTGTTGACTGTGCAACGGTATTATATGCAGCTCGTTATCCACGAGGGAATTAGTGTCTCAAGACAAATTAACCCTTTTTAAACATCGCAGTCATCCACGTCATAAATTTCTAAGCCTAAAAGGAAAACTTCACAAACATCATTAGACACAGTGTCCTGAGCTGTGTGTCTTTAGCAACGCACGCACGCATGCACACACATCATTATGCACACAGTGTCCTGAGCTGTGTCTTTAGCAACGCACGCACGCATGCACACACATCATTATGCACACAGTGTCCTGAGCTGTGTCTTTAGCAACGAGGAAACGATGAAGATGTCAAAGCTCAGGTTGCTGTACGTCGTATTTCTGGTCATTATCGGGAAGGTCAGTCGGATTACTTCAGACTCATTTGATCTTTTCTCCTCTACGTGCGTGGATGATGATTTATGAATGTTTGTTCGCTTGGGCGCGTGCATGTGTGTGGTGCATGTGTTCGAAACAAAAGAGGGAAAGATGGAGCAAAAGACAGAAAGAGAAGGGCGTACTAGTGTTGCTACGACTGGGCGAGGAAAGTAATTTTAGAGGGACACTGCTTCCGTCTGTGATTTCGCACTGTGGGGGACGGGGGCCGTATTCTTGCTATGCACCGAAAGGCTGATACAGTGTGGCGGCAGTAGGATGAGCAGTGCCCACAGGAAGTTTAATGTGCAATTAGATGATACGATTGCGTTTACAAGATGTTAACATCCTTGGCCTCTGACTTGGCTGGCTGGTTTGTCATTGTAGAAGGATAGTGCTTCTACCTCGTGGTGATTTCACACTAGGGGGAGGGGGTGTTGTCCTTTTATAGGCTGTGCACTGACAGAACCACCACACTGATAGCTGCAGTAAGATGTTCAGTGCGGACAGGCAGGGGGTTGACAAATGGAGTCTGTACAATGTTTAACTTCTGTCAGAAATAATCTTTGGCAACACCTGGATTCGAGAGAGTAACATTTCACACGCCATGCTGGCATGCTAGCAGGCTATCAGGCTGGCAGACTGGTTGGCTGGTTGGCTTCCATGTCGCAACTGGTTTTTTACCGTAAAACCACCGAGGCGGTAGTAAAACGTGACTGTGCCCTCTGTTGTGACCGGCCTGAACAATGTCAAATAGCCGTTTGTGAATTTACAAGCGCTTTGAAAAGGAAGAAATTTCCCACAGGCTCGAGTCCTGCGTATTCCAGATCATGCAGATGACCCGCGTCGGAAATGTGACCCCGTACATCGTGAAATGTGTTTCCTGTTGGTGCCTAGAGCCAGTGTTAGCGTCTTAGCAGAGCACTGTCTTCTCTTGAGCTACAATTGCAATACCTTCTTGTCACACCCCGACACGGCCACACACTATCCAGCCACACAGGGGTGCACGTGTTCTTTCTCCCCACTCGCACAACACAAAGACCAACAAGGAGTTCCAAGGACCCTTCTCCTTTTATTAACTACCATACTACTCGTTGAACTCTCTATTTTCTTCACATCCAGGTTCTCACTACTTTAAGTTGTCTGCTAAATATACGCCCTAAAAAAAGATTTTTCTCTGTCTTCAGTATTCCTCGGACGTCTAATTTCTAGCTCGTTTCATTAACACGTCATTTTTTTCTCTCTAAGCACAAACACTTTCCTTACAAACACATGATCATCACATAGACAATCCATATAACTAGAGCTCCACCCCATGCAATGTCCCCCGTTGTCACACTTGCCCCTACCTGAACACCAACACAAAACTCCACACACCCAGCACCACTTTTGTCATCAAGCGCCACTTCACTTGCACTGACAGCAACATCATCTAGGCCATCACATGCACCCTCTGTCCCACTTTTTCTACATCGGGGAGACAGAACGCACACTCAACACCCGCTTCACAGAACATCTAGCCGACACTAAACACCGCAGAAACACACCAGTTGCACGTCACTTCAGCACACCCCCACATACAGCCGAAAACATGAGGGTCTGTGGTATCTGGAGAATGAAGGGCGATTCCATTGACCGTAAGAATATGGAATCCTACTTCATTACCCATTTCGGTACCATGGCACCCACTGGACTCAACCTCAAACACTGACCCTCCACCTTCCTCTTTACCCCTCCTCTCTCTCTCTCTCTCTCTTATTTCTTTTCTCTCACCTCCTTCTCTCCCACACTGACACCGCCTTACCCACGCTTCTCTCTCCACCCCGCCCCCTCTCCACCCCTACCCTTCCCTACCCTTTCCTACCCACCTGGCGATTGGCTGCCCCTCTTTTTAACCCTGCTTACTCACTGTCCCTTAGTCATTTTCCTGCTGTCCAGCCTATGCGCCACATCTACTGAAGCTAAGTCTTTTTCTTCTGTTTTCGTTGTTGTCGTTTTTTCGTCGTTTTTGTGTCGTCCTGATGAAGGGGTAGTGCCCCGAAACATGTAGATTGTCTTTGTCTTTGTCATGTCTTAGCTTGGTCCAGTTCCCTTGTTTTAAATTTAAGATAGAATTTACTCCAAGCGGCAGTCACCTGTTTTTCTTGCACATTTCTGTTTTTGCTGTTTACGTATGTATGTATATATACATTATGTGCATATAGAACAGAACCTGTCCCCCTGCCCGTTACTAACCGGTAGCGTCACACAGACGTACTATCCTTCGTCTCCTCCCGCTTGAGTCTCGGCGATTATATATTGAATATAAATTGTGATATATATATATATATTGTATGATCATTGTGATGGGCGAGAGTATGTGTGTGTCTCTCCAGTATCGCTGTTTCATGATCTCGCGTTGGGGGGGGGGGGGCGTGTACGTGTGTGCGTGCGTGCGTCCGTTCGGGCGCCAGTTTTGTTAGTACCTGCGTGTGCCCGTGCGAGCTTGCCCCTGCACATGCCTTTGTGCAACAAAGGGGAACAAAACTTCCCCCTCCAACAGCACAACCAATCTATATTACCTCCCTTGACGAAATATAGGGCGATCCGCTTTCGTTCTTAATTCGGATAATGTCTGTATGACACGATACCGCTACAGGCTTAAACCTAATTTCTAACAGGAAAGTGAATATATTGGTAACTTCAGTTGAGGACAAGACTGTGCAGACTTTATGCTTCAAACAATTTCACAAAATCTTGTTGCGGCTTGTTGCGAAATGGGGTTGAAAGTGTGGATATTATATTGTGTTGTTTTACTTGTCGGGAGAGTCCAGTCAGATAATACCTACTACATTGTGTATCGCTTGAAACTGTGGATATTACAATGTGTTGTTTCACATGTCGGGAGAGACCAATAAGATAATACCCACTTCATTGTGTATCGCTTGCTTGTTCAGTAATTAATATTTGTGTTGGGCCTTCCCGGCGGTCTAACGTCTAAGACTTCCGAGTCAGGAGGTCGGTTGTACGCGCCCCGGCCGTTATACCTAGTTATTCCTGTCGTAATTAGTATTCATCTGAAATATTCTCTACTATTCACATTGTCCATGACATTTATTTTCTTATAGAAGTCCAGTTGTTAACCCACTGGGCAGAGCTAATATAAGGAAACTTGTTTCATACCCTTGCAATCTGTTGTCGCATAATGTAAACTGACCAAATGTGGAAAATATATATTTTTTGAAAAATTGAGAGTCTAGTAGTTGCCCTGCCAGACGCCTAGCACTATAGGGAACAATAATAGGTCCCCTCTTTTGACCCCAAAGGCGGCAAAAATGACCCTCTTCCCTCGCCAAAACATTTTACTGTGAGGACACGGCACTCGCACTCAGAAATGAAGACGCGTTAAGGGCTTTGGAAATATTTATTGTAGAGTTTTGCAACAGGAACCTGAGCATGTGCACTAACAGTAATATTCAGAAGAATTTCAGTGTTTACGTGAACAAGGGTGATGATACATAATGTAACGATGTTGTTGTTGCTGCTGCTGTGCTTATGTTGTTAACTGAAAAAAGACGTTTGTAGAAAAATTATCACAAAAAATGTAGATACCAGTGGCTTCTCCAAAGACTGGCAGGGGAGTTGGCCAGCAAATACAGGACGGACATAGCAAGCAACGTTGTCGCTGAGTTTGCGGTGGATGGATTTTGTCCTGAAATGCACCTGCAACTAAACACGATCTTGCTGGCCCAGCAGCAGGAGGATGCACGAGCACAGCCAGGGTTGTTGGCAAATACAAGCCAATCGCAACCTGGCCAGATGCACTCCGCGGACGACATGGCAGTACTAACAGATAATGGGGAATGTAACAGTCAACTGGGTTTTTTTTTAGCATCCTTCAATTAATAAATAAGCTAGTCTTTTATGTGATGAGTTGGGCTATTTCCTTTTGCCCATAGAAAGCAGATTTGTTGTGGTAAATGTTATTCAGTCATTACGTAGATGATTTCATAGGCATACAACCCGAAATTGTTTTATTACTTATTGTGCATCTCACTAAACTTATCTATTTGAATTTCAGGTGGGCAGGAAAATGTCACTTGGCCTCACAGAGCTGTTCTTCTGCGCATCGAGACATACACAGCGCACAAGCACCTTTTTCGTTGTGCCACGAAGAAAAAATAGAGGTGTGGAAGATTGTGGCACAGAACATGAGCGAAAAGGGGTATAAATTCACTGGTCACATGTGCCTAAAGAAATGGGACAACTTCCGCAATCGGTTAGTTAGCATTCACCTTTCTCACTTTTAACAAAAGTTTTATTTCGTTTCTTTTTATTTCTTCATCTTTTTTGTTTTCTTTTTGGAGAAGCTCGGCATATGAAAACATCTTTCTAAACAGGATCTCAGGTATAAAAGGCAATGTACATGAACCCTGAATTTGGTACTAACTACTAAATATTATGTTAGCTCGTAGGCTTGTTCACTGGATATGCTTTTGTCTGTGATGTGTGAATGTGAATTTCCAGCTCTGTCATATGATATTTTCTGATTCAGATAAAAAATCATTTTTGACCGCCACAAGACGACTGGGCAAGGCCGTGTGGCATGGCCATAAATGGACATTATGGCAGAGGCCCTGCAAAGTGACGTCACCCTGACACCACCTCTTGTTATATCAAGCTTGAGCGGAGTAACAAGAGGTAGGCATTTATGAATACATAAATACACCTAGTAGCATATAGATGCATGCGTGTGAGGCTTATCGTAATCCAGACGAAAATGAAAATAGCAACGGGAACAAATCTGTATATCACCATCCTTTTTTTTACTCTAGGCAAGGTCCAGCGTGATGCAGCAGGGGAGACACACCAGGCAGGTACTGCCCCAGCCACTACAGTGAGGGAAAGTCCTGCAGGTCCATTGGCTCACCCAGACACCGCCTTCATCACCCCAAGTCGCAAGAGGAAGCCAAGTGATCCTCCTGAATGGGTCAAGGGTTTCGATGCAAAACTCGACCGCCTGACTGCAGCGCAGGAAGAGAAAAATCGTTTGCTCAAGGATCGGAAAGATTTGCACACAGATCTGGTGCATGGTTCACGACCAAATTTAAATGTGCCACCCAGTTCTTGAACAGTTTTTTTTTTTTTTGGGGGGGGGGGGGGGGAAAAATAATGGTTTGAATTATGTAAAAAAATATCATTTAGTGTGTATGTGAAGAAAATTAAATTTACTTCAAACCAGCTGAAGGTGTTTTGTGTGCAATATGTATGTAATGTGTAAAGTTCGTTCTGGGTTCCACTTTTTCACTTGTGATTGCATGAGCATGATTTTCCAGCATTTACTTCGTTGGACATGAAAAAATAATGTCCTTCAAAGATAGCATGTGTAAAAACTAAAACTTGGTAGTCGCGTACAGATGTATGGAATACAGATGTGCAGATGAGAAATGCTGCTCTGAGAAAAATACTACAGCCAAACTAATTCTTTGTCTTTTGTCTACAGCTGTTTTTGTATTGTTGCCATCCTCCAAGACTGTATCAGCATCAGGCTCCACAAAGTCTGTGTCATCTGCGTCGACACCCCCTTGCAATATAATAAAGTAGTGGAGGACACATGTGGCCAAGATCACGAAAGGGATTTCCAGGACGCTGGCCATGTCCAGATCTTTCAGCCTGCGAAATTTTCCTTTCAGCAGACCGATGGCCCTTTCAACATCAACTCTGGTCTGGGACTGAGCTCGGTTACAGGGAATCTCTTTCCTGGAAAGATGACCATTGTCACGAAATGGAACAAGCAGATAGTCTTTTAAGGGATAAGGTGAGTCTCCAAAAAGATGATATTCAGGTGTCAGGCGGCTGTCTTATGACTCTAGAAGCATCTTCAGCTGAGAGTTTCGAAAAACTCTGGCATCATGCACCGACCCTGGATTTCCTGTGACAACATCTAAGAATAGCAGATTGCTGTAACAGACAACCTGTATAACATAGCTGAAATCAGGCAATATCTTAAAAGGAAAAATGGCGCATTATTTTACTGGATTATGCATTTTTACATGTTCATACATGAAGCTTAAAATTCAGAATATTTGGATGATGCAAAACTAAATACTTAGAAGATAATAAGTATGAGGAAAACCCGGTAAAAAATAGACGACTGTCTTTATAACCTGAAGGTGCATTGCTGGAAACCCTTTACGACAGATGAAGGCCTCACGACTTTCATTTCTCGTTCCAGAGGTCTTGATGTAAGTGCCATCAATGGCCCCTATATGACGCCAGGAAAGCCAGGCCTGGTCTGCCACTTCTCCGCCAATTTAGGGTACTCTGCTGGCCGAGGCCATTCAATCACATCACCTGAAAACATTACTGACTTCAACAACATCTTGTTATTTTGGTGCTGTATTAATCACAAAAAAGATATTTTACTACTAAAGACATCAACATATTTAAAATCAATTTTGTGTATAGAAATTGGTGACTGAACAAGATTATTGACATTAAAAGTCAACAACAGTAAATCAATTGAACTGATGACAATAACAGTTTCTAAAATACCATGGTTTATTATTGTTGTTTTGAGTTAAGCTTACCACACAATGTTTTGCACACGCTCATAGTTATTTTATGAAGAGTGCCTCGATTTAAGCCAAATCTGTCTGCAACCCCTCTATATGACTCTTTCTTTGCCAACAAAAATATGCTTACGAGTAATTTTTTTCTCCACAGAGAGCCGCCTGCCAGTCCCCATACGAGGTGCCACCCACTGGCAAAGCGCCTGTAGCATTTATAAAACAAAAAATAGTGGGGAAATGATAAAACCTTCTTGGAGATCTATCTCCCATCACAGTTTCTGATCTTAGTTACTAGTTTTTTTTGAAAATGCTTTATTTGCGAATGTGGAAGTCCATAAGGAATCTCAGCGTAAAAATATGTATAAAATAGTTACAATCTAAGAACGACACCCACAGTAAAATAAATTGAAATAAAATCCCTACCTTAAACGCTTCGGGATGCACCCGAAAATGGTTTTGGGCTGCCAGGGAGTATAGCGATACACGAAGTTGTGGATTTTTGCACATGGATCTTCCTCTCTGTCATAAGCAGCGAGCGCAGAATGGCGGATCGTTTGAGCCTGTTGAATGGTAGCTTCTATGAGAAAGTCATCATCATCATCATCATCATCATCATCGTCGTCGCCGTCTGATGCCCATTCAAGCAAAATCACCTTTTCCACAATACTTTGCTGCGATGAAGCTGCCATGTTGACTCGAAAAACGTCCGCCTCGTGTGCGAGTCGGATGTTTCCTACAGGTTCTTGCTCGCTAGAGATCTCGCGGGGGAAATCTTGCGAGGGTCTCGCCCTTCGGCAACGCGCGTCTGATTGCGCGGGGGTCATAGCGGTCGATGTCTGCCACCTCCACCCATCTGTCCCCCACAGATGGCGTAATCGGTTGTGGAACTGTCCGTGCGTCTCCTCTGGCTTTTCCTTGCCCTGGCGAAACTGGCGGCGGTATCCTGCAGCGTTGACTTCGTAACGGTGATACAGCGCCTTTTTGAGCGCCTCGTAGTCCTGGCACTCGATTTCGGACAGCGCGTTACACACCTCTTTCGCTGATCCAGACAGCAGTCCTGCGAGAATGACTGCCCAATCGCTGCGCTCCACGTTGCTTGCTGTCACAATGCGCTCGAAAGTCTTCAGATACTCGTCGATGCGGTCAGCTCTTTCATTGAACGGTAGCATGTTGATCAGTGGCAATCTGCGGCGTCCTTCATCGTACCTATCGCCTAATTCTAAGGCTGAAGAATTGCCTGCAGCATTCCACCTATCCTCATCTTCTCTAATTCGTGTTGCCTATCTTTCTCTCTTTCTTCCCTTTCTCTTTCTTCCCTTTATCTGTCTTCTTTCCTGTCTCTCTTTCTTCCCGTTCTCGTTCTTCCTTTCTTTCTTTTTCCTGCCTAACTCTCCCTTGAAATTCCTTCTTTCCTTTTTTCCATTCAGCAATTCTTTCATTCGCGTACTTTTTACATTCATTAGCTTCTAATCCCTCATCTCTAAGCCATCTCTCTGAATTCTTTTCTCACCACGCGTTCCGTACGCATGTACTCTGCTCCGACTAAATACTCGCGATTGAGCCATCGTAGTGTTACCGTGTCCTGCCGCAAGCAATCTCGTGTGACACTAACAGCGCTGTGCAAAGGTCTTTCACAGTTCAAGTGCCGACGCGACCTAGTTAGCTCAATCGTCACACACCCGCACATACACCATGCGAACTACAATCACAGATACGTGTACATTCGCTCATCAATATGGAACAGCAGTGTACAGTGGAGCAAGAACTTGAAAACAATTCTTCCTACGTAAGCTAAGATTCCGACAACTATTTCTTTCTACAATTTCTCAATTTTGGGTTCTATCCCGGACAGAGCCTCTCATTTTATGTTGTGGTATTACTCTGTTGTGTGTCTAGGGGTTATTGCGTTTATTTGCTTCACTAGCCTGCTCGTTACTAGAGTTACAAGAAGGGGGAAACTAACACTGCAATCACTGCCCAATTTCATCAATTTCCACACCGGTTTAAGCCCCCACCCCCTTAATTGTCACGTGCACAACTTAATAAAAGAGGGGAGCGATATATATGCCATTCCATTTATTTACAGGTACAACATAGACTATTCCAGTACACAATGAATGATGCTCAAATATACATCTAACGACATATGTAGATCAACCACTCGCACTCTCATATATTCACCACAGTGCCGCTACACGTATCTACACCCACACGTCATGTACCCAAGTATAGATCAATTACCATACCGATAATTTACATCGGTGAACACAAGCGAAAACCGTTCCTTTTCTGAAGACAATTCGGAACGTTCAAAAACCAACTCAGAAAATGACGTCATGTCGACGTCTTAACACTTAATACGATCTAACAACGATCACCATGAATTAACCGTACTTTCGCTAACTTATACTAGACCCGATCGGACAACCGACTAATCAACAATTATGAGATATGCTTTTCCTTAATTAGTTTACTAATGACGTTCAAGTCTAACAACTGTCTCCGAGTTCCGCTCGTGTCCTATTTCTCGACACGGTAGGTAAACTCACTTTCACGATGCTGGCTAGGAATACCGCAAACGCCACGTCTCTCAGCTCCACAGTCTCAGCAACTGTCCGATGGTGGAGCTGAGAGACGTGGCGTCTGCGGTATTCCTATCCAGCATCGTGAATGTGAGTTTACGTACAGTGTAGGACACGACCGTAGCTCGAAGATAAGTTAGACAAACTTAGACGGTAGTAAATCATACGGGTTGATTTATCGGTTTGTTCTTGTGTGATCGTTCGGTCGATCTTATTGGTGTTAAGACGTCGGCGCGACGTCATATTCAGAGAGGTTTAGTTCAGAAAGGATACAGTGTTTCCTTGTGTTTACCGAAGTGAAGTATCGGTACTGTAGTTGATTCATAACCCGGTCAATAACGTGTGTGTGTAGATACGGATAGCGCTGGGATGAACGTATGAGAGTGCGAGTGATTGTTCTACGTATACCAGTAGATGTATAGTGGAGCATCATTCATTGTGTAGTGAAATATTCTGGAGTAACTGTAAATAAATAGAGTAGTGTATTATCGTTGCCTGCTTTTGTTAAGTTGTGCGCGTGACAAGCAAGGGGGTGGGGGCTCGAGCCGGTTAGAAATTGAGGAAATTAGGTAGTGATTGCAGTGTTAGTTTCCCCCTTCTTGACACATTTTTATGTTGTGATAACTCGAGTCGAACGAGCAGAGTAGTAAAACACATAAAGCGCCATACCCCTAGACACGACAGAGAAAAACCGCGACAAGGACTTTGCAGAAAGGACTATTTCCCAGTGACATTTGTGAGAAAGTGAGTGTGAGAGAGACTAAGTGTAAGCGTTTGTTGTGAAATAGGACGCGGAGTCCTGTACTGACTGCTACATTCGTGTCGTCATCGTGCTGTGTGGAGTTAGATGCAGCAAACGCGACATTCCCTGTTTGCATGGTGTGTGAGGGTGGTGTACGACATAATGTATCAATTGATTATTAATAATTAGCGCTGTCACCGCACGCATGCACACACAAACACGAGAGAGAGAGAGAGAGAAAATAGAGACACTGCGAAATCTGTTCTTTGTGCCTCGTATCTGGAGCATACGAAAGGCACAAGAGCGACTGCAGTGGGGTTTGGAAACACCATATACAAGGCGAGGTGGTAGCTGTCAGTCACGTGAATGTCCCTGACGACGGACTCTGTCCTGCCCCATGTGGTGTGTTCCACGGCGCGTCAACTTCAGAGCAGTAAATGTGAAGGGAAGGATTTTATATTTCACACAGGTGAGAGGATGTCAATACCAGTTTCTTTTTTTTCTAAAATGAAGATCAAAATGTTGCTTTATTTATTTATTATTGCCAACATTTCTTCTGGATTTTGTTGCTCAGTGGTGTAGAACTTATGTCACTGTTCGGGTTATTAGCAGATCCGCACCAGTTAAAAACTTGGAAGGAACAGGGTTACCCACATATTATTTTACAAAAATATTTTGTGACGGTGCTTTAATCGCATGCTGCTCACGTGTGACCAAACTTTCATCACATGCTACTCACATAATAATATAACGCCGAATGTGTGTTTGTGGGTTCGTAAGTTATACAAATCCCCATGCCTGAACCGATTCACACCAAATTGGGCAAGCGGGTTTCTTTTCACCGGCAGATATATATAGACCACACTAGGACCCTGTACCTAGGTCACACCCACACACACGAGAGATAGACGCGAAACCTGTTCTTTGTGCCTCTTATCTGGAGCATACGAAAGGCACAAGAGCGACTGCAGTGGGGCTTGGAAACATGATCCCACACGGCGTGCTGCGAAGACACGACTTCCTGAGTTGTGCCCTTCATTTTTATCGCAACCAACTTTATGTTTGGCCCTGGGTAGGTGGCCACAAACGTTCGGCTACTGCATCAGGGGAGAGAGTGGTGGTGGTTGGGAAATGCTACGGTATTACATTGTTACGATGTTACACCCTAACAAGAGATGGAGATAGTGTCAGTGCTGTCACTGTGGTTTAAGGCTGCTATTCAATCCTGTGTCATATCTGACGACATTGTGGGTGGTGACAGTAACAGATTGTCTACCTTTTGATAGAAACCTTATCTGGGGGATCTTAGGTGACTAAGTCTGGGACACTTTAACCATTATGACACTGAGATCGAGAAGGAGTACAGAGTGGGAGAAGAGAGGGGTGGAGGAAAGAGACGAGAAACAGCCTCGAGGAACTTAAAGTCTTAAAGTCACTAGGGACCAGGCAAAGTGGGATGGATTTAAGTCACGTGATGACCCCAAGCCACACTATATAAAAGGCGAGGTGGTAGTTGTAGGTCGCCAGGTTAGCTCAGTTGGGAGAGCTGCGGACTAGCAGATGGAGGTTGCTGGTTCGAACCCTGATGTGGCCAAGGATTATTTCCTGGAGTTAAACATTGTGCAAACTCCATTCGGCCATTTCCCCGCACATTAAACTGTCTGCTCGCATTGGCCATCTTACTGCAGCCATCAGTCTGGTGGTTCTTTCAGTGCATAGATTAGTAATAGGACCCCATCCCCCATAGTGCGAAATCACCGCGAGGTGGAAGCACTGTCCCTCTAAATAACCACCACCACCACCACTTGTAGGTCACTTGACGGTCCCCGACGACAGACTCTGTCCTGCGCCATGTTGTGTGTTCCACGGCGCGTCAACTTCAGAGCAGTAAATGTGACGGGAAAGGTTTTATATTTCACACAGGTGGGAGAATATCAATGCCAGCTTCATTTTTTCTCAAATGAAGATCAAAATGTTGCTTTATTTATTTATTATTGCCAACATATCTTTCGGATTTGTTGCTCAGTTGCATAGAACTTATTTCAGTGTTCAGATTATTAGCAGATCAGCACCAGTTAAAAATTTGGAAGGAACAGTGCTACTCACATATTATTTTACAAATAATATTATTTTGTGACGGGACTCTTATCACATTCTGCTGACATAAACAGAAACACAAATAATATAACGCCGAATGTGTGTTTGTGGGTTCGTAAGTTATACAAATCCGCATGCCTCAACCGATCCACACCAAATTCGGCAAGCGGGTTTCTTTTCACCGGCAGATGGCCATAGACCACATTAGGACCGTGTACCTAGGCCCACACAATAATGAAGTCATAAATATGACGACAAGTCATGTACACAGCTATGAGGGTGCAAAGGAGATACCAAACAGTCTGTTCCCTTTCGTACGAAGAGTACTTTCCCATGCCTCGCTTGACAGTATGGAGACGGTAGGCAAGGGTAGCGGTTGGGGTAGTAGTAAAGGGGTAGGGGTGGGGGTTACGGAAGGGATGAGGTCGATAGGGTAAGAAAAACCCCGGGCGGCGAAGGGTCCCCTGGCTAGTTTTCTATATATCGTTCATCTACACCCCCCCCAAAAAAAAAATCGAGATGTACACGTAAGCTAACAAATGTAAATTGTATGCGCGGTATCACATGCACTCGAAAGTACATCAAACTAATAAAGCTTATGTAATTACATTGGACATGTGGATAAGGGACTTGAATTTCAAACATCAGCCCCATTTGTTTGTTCCAAGTCCTGGGTGCATTTCAGAATGCTAGGTTGTGGAGTAGGTTTGCCTGTCCGGTGTTTGTGAGGTGTGGTATGTATCTGTCTGACTGGATGATCTGCCGGAAGGCACTGTATCTTATAATAGTAACTTGCTGCTCTTTCTTTAATTATTAAGTCTGTTGGTTTTTGTCCTGTCTCTGCCAACACTGCTATGTTAGAGGTGCACACAGGGACACCTAAGACTACTCTAGCCTGTACAGACTGGAGTTTATTGATTTGTTGGGCATTTAAATTTATTAGTAGAGGGGCTGCATACATCAATCTCGACATTACATGGGCTTGGTACAGGTTTAACAAAGACTTTGGATTTATGCTCCAGCACTTACCTGTCACTGCTCTCATTAGGTTTATTACCTGCTTAGCTCCCTTTGTTATTTTCTCCACATACAGATTCCAACTTGCATTATAAGTAAAGATGAGCCCTAGAAATTGAATCTGGTTACTGTAATTAATAGCTGTTTGATTTAATTTTAGCTGTGGATAATCTATCTTCTGGTTTCGTTTTATAAAGATTATCACCTGGATTTTTGTTGCAGACAGTTTGAATCCATTGCATTTTAACAATTTGGATACCTGGTTAAGGTCTTCCTGGACTTTATCTAGTCCCAAGAATCTAGGTTTTGAGGGATCTTAAGTTTTGCGTTTTTCTATTTTACCAAGTAAGGTTGTGTCATCTGCAATTTCTTTGACTATAACACACTTTGGGAGGTCTGAAATAATTATGTTAAATATAAGGTCACTTCGCACACTCCCCTGGTATACTCCATTATCCAAAGTTACCTCCCTGGATGTTTTATCTTCTACCCTAACTTTGATTTTTCTGTTTAGCATAAATGATTCTACTAGTTTAATTAGTCTTTGGGGGGTGCCCATTTGATATAATTTCTGGATCAAGCCATTGTGCCAAACATGTCATATGCTTTTCTATATCCAAGAAAACTCCACATAAGATTGACCTTTTTTTCAGTTTTTGTATTTATGATTTACTGTTGAAGAGCTGTTATATGTCTATTCTGCTGTGTTTCTTCCTAAATCCATTTTGTTCTTGGGGAGGGTGTTTTTGGCTTCACAGAAAAAGTGTAGGCTATTTTTGGGAATTGTTTCTAAGGTTTTTCCTAGCTGTGACGTGAGTGCTAGTGGTCTAATTTTTGCCAGGTTTGAGAATTGGTACAGCAGCTGCTACTTTCCAGCTACTTGCAAATATATCTTTCTCAAGGACGTCATTAAAAGATGTAAGACTAATGTCTTGATACTGGTATGACTTTTACTTAACAACTCGTAAGTTATGAGGTCGGGGCCTGGAGCTGAATCTAACTTTAGATTTTGGTGCTAGTACGAGTTCTTCCATGGATATTTTCTCAGTTAGCTTAAGTGGATCTCTAGATTTTTTGGTGGGCTGAAGTTTCTTTCTGATCTTTCTTTGTGTGTTTTAAAGTCAGAGTCCACATTTAAGCTGGCTTCTTGAAAAACCTCTGCCAGGAGGTAAGCTTTATCTTCATTTTTTTCATACTTTTGTTTGTCTCTTAGTAGGGTGGGCATGGTGGTCCTGGGGCCATTGTTAAGTCTTTTAATTTTTTTCCAGCTCTCATTTAGGTTTGAATTTAGGTCTAAGGTTTCTGAGAATTTATGCCATTCTTCTGTTTGGATTGTAGTATAATGGATTTGGCTGATTTTGCTTTTTAGTATTCTATCCTTTTTCTACATTTTTATGTTTCTTTCATAATTTTAGTTTGTGTTTTCTGTTTTTCACAGCTAGCTCACATTCTTTAGTCCACCAAACTTGACCCGCAAATGTTGTAGTTTTGTTAATGCGTACTGGTGTAGCCATTTTAACTGAGTTTGTAATGGCTTCTGTCAGCTTTTTACTTTTGGTTTCTGCATTATCTTCGTTTTTCCATATGTCTCCTATTTCACTTTCTGCGTACTGATTCCAGTTGGTACGTTTGGTATGTAGTCTAGTTGGTTCATCTTTTGGTTTGACTGGTTCTGGTTCTAGCATGAAAATTAAAATTGGGAAGTGGTCGCTACCTAGTGTCTCATCACAGTTTACTTGTTTCTTGAAGGGCAACAACTTCAAGCATGTTATTTTTTAATGAAGTGTAGCAATTCTATTCTATTGCTATTTAGTGTCCCGCAATTCCACTGCATAAACCTCACCATTCGAACATTCATTTAGATCAAAAGATCAGTGTTTTAGCATGCTATTTAAAAATGGCATTTTGGGTTTGAGGTTCAAGTTATCATCCTGGGTGATCTTGCTTCTGTATTTTTGTCACAACTCGGGAGATTTATTTTTGCTCTTGACGGGTCGTCTGCTCTGCTCGCTCTCACGACCACCGTCAAAAGTGTGACATATGCGTAGGTGGAACAATCACTGTATTACTAACATTAATTAATATGATTTCTTAATCATATGGCCGAGCCCCCACCACCTACAGTCTCCCATAAAGAAAAACAAAAGACCGTAATACAGTGAACACAAAATAGAAGAATGTATTGTTGATAGAAACAGCGAGTATTTACAATCAAGACAATATATGTTACAACTCGTTTCAACTCTAGGGGTCCCGCAATTTCCTTCTGTTTGAGCTATGTCTACTATAACATCTAATACCAACCTACATCACCCGCCTCGCCATTAAACACAATGACTAATCACATACCTCAATCTCGCCTTTAAAAAGAATGACCACGTGACGCACAACACTCACAGAGCACAACACTCGTTCCCGAATGCTTCTTAAAGTCCGTACGACAGTCTGTACGTTGGAGCGCTCCTTCCTTGGATATGTTCACCAGTAGATACCCTGAAGCCCTCTTGAACACCTCCACGTAACAGCAGACTTCGATGCTGACGATCACACACGCCACAGAGGATATGACGTTTTCCAAAGGCTGACACACAGCCCCTTGAGCTCACCCCAAGAGCTCGGTTACAGGCAGCCTCCTTGTAAGGCTGGACCTTCGCCCCCTGCTTCAGATGGTTGTCTGTCCGTGGTCTTCGGTCTCCCTCCTTTACGTTCTGCAGTCCTCTCCCGCCCGGTCAGCGTAGAGGTTTCCCACAGCAGAGGAGCACGTGCTTGAGTCACACCTCAGTCTGGAAGAATCCAACACCCTCGCAGAGTCCCTTGCGTAATGCAACTGGTCTACTCAAGCCACGTGCTGTCGCTACTAGACTTCCACATGTCTAGCAGATCGAGACACCTCAATTCTGCAGCTGAATCCTTCAGCCTTCAGCAGACTTGTACCACAAGACACGTACGTCTCCCCACAGCAGCTCTTCTTCACAGGAGTTCAGGCTAACAAAGCCCTCACTGTAGATTTGGCTGAAGATGTCCTCTCACAGGATACTTGGGCAGAAGACGTTCTCTCACAGGATACTTGGGCGGAAGATGTCCTCACAGGATGTTTGGGCAGAGGATGATTTGACGGTCTAAACCAGTCCTTTTATTCTCAACTTTCGTCCATAGATTCTTTCATTCACACGCACGTACTGAACAAGGCGGTTACATGTATCAACTAATCAGGCCAGAGACAGCAGAAGCCACACCCTGTGTCAAATACTAGAATACGCCCCTAAGTGGATACCTAAAGTGGACATAGCTACCCCCTCCCCTTCCTGATTGTTTACATCAATCGGCTACATCAAAGCCCCTGGTGCTTGATACTACGCATCAGCAGGTTCCTCCAGATACGTAATCCTCCCCTGAACAAACCCGCACCTGGCCTGGCTATGGTCCCTTCCCAGCTGTGCCTCAGGGTGAGTAACACCTTGCCCCTTGCTTCTAGGACCAGCACCCCTGATCAGAAGTGTGAACAGGAACCTAACCTCGGCTGGTGATGACGTGAGCGGCTAGATGGCGGCTTGAACAAGGGAATACTAGACCTTAATTAGGACCAGAGAGTCGAGCATGGGTCACACCTGGAATCTATGGGGTAATCTCCTTGACCCACCAGACCCAAAACATGACAATTTTTTTATCGATTAGTGTCAAGACTTCTTCTGTCAACGTCTCTATTTCGTCTGGGTTGTCAGATTTCTTGGTCTGTGGTCGGTTCTCAGTCTGCGTCACCACCACTGGCACCACGTTACTGTCAGGAGTCGCCGTGGCCTGGGTGCTGTCGTTAGTCACAGTTTTCTGGGGTTGACCGGATTCTGTTGCTGGAGGTGGGCACTGGCTGGGAGGCGTTGCAGGGTTTTCCACTACCTGGGTAGGTGCCGGTACATCTGCATTTTTGTCGGCCTTTTTTCTGGTCGCACTGACCTTTGTGGCCTGCCGGTGCACTTTTCGACACGGGCAGCCTCCGTGTCTGGCACTGTGGCCTGCGCCTCCACAGTTCACACATGTAAATTCCTCCTTCTTTTGCACTGTGCACTGTCTGGTGTCGTGACAGTCTCCACATCGTCGACATATTGCTTTCAATCTGCAATGTTCGACTATGTAGCCAAAACCATTGCAGTTGAAGCACTGCCTTTCGGTCTGGTGAAACTGGTCTACTTGATAAATTGTATATCCTATTTTGACAGTCTGGGGGGCCTCACTGTCAAGGAATTCTATCAGTACTGTCTTACTGGGGATGATTCCCTCTTCCGTTTTGATACTGAATCTTTTCAAAGCCCTGACTTTTAGTTTTTTGTTTGTAGCAGAGAGTTTAGGGATTCTAGAGATTCTTCTAGGGGAACCTTTCTAATTTCGCCTAGCCCTTTTATCAGATTTTTCTTTGGTTTGTCACTCTGTTCTGGTCTGTAGCATATGACTGGCACTCCCAAGAACATTTTAATTTCTATCACTATGTTCTGTTGGGCTGCGTCTCTGCACCATATGATTATTTTGTTTGTCATTGACTGCCTAACTTCTTCCACGTCTCCGAAGATGGCTTTTATTTCTTCGGTTAGACTACCAGGCATGGCAGTTTTTAACGTTTGGTTGTCTTTTATTTCTGTTTCGATCAGGACTGGATACCTACATTCGTTTTCTTTGACGTTTTTTTTTTTCATTTCTGGGTTTGAACTTGCTTTCCCTTGTTTTCCTAGTTACAACTTGGAAACCGTCTTCTGAGTCTGAGTTGGAGTTCAGGTCGTTGTCTCTTACCGTCATCATGGTGTCAGCTCTGCTGCTGACGCTAGAAGTCTCGTACTGGTCATTTTCTGTGTCGCTGTACGTTGTGTTTTGCTGTCTGCTAGCGCTACGCGTCTTTCTTTTTTCGACGCGGGGTCTGCCCTAACAGGTTTTAATCTTGGGGGTCGATCGCCCATTTTTATGTTAGGAAGGCTTTTCTTTCCCCTAGTTAGATGAGACTTCATAAGTTGATAGTCTGGTTAGATGCTATCGAATGTGTTAGCAAAAGGTTTTTAAATTTTTAATTTCCTTATTTAAGAGTTTGGTTTAGCAGTTAACAATTTACAAACTAAATATTAAGAAAACGTCCTCACTTGGCTCTCCACCACCCGACCGCGCCTCGAAGCCATCGACTATGGTGAGTGAAGCCACGCAGAGCAGAGCGCTGGATCAGTAGGTTTGCTGTCTCAACCACGTGTTCACTGGTCACCGCAGATCACTCGAATGGGTCTCCCTCCAAATCAGATCTCCAGAAATCAGATGGACTCGGCGATTCACATGTGGCGGCGGTGGTGGTGGTTATTTAGAGGGACAGTGCTTCCGCCTCGCGGTGATTTCGCGCAATGGAAAGTGGTTTACACTGAATCCATCATAATCATCTGAACTGGGATGTACTGTGTGCTACACTGAATCCATGATAGTAATCTTAACTGGGATTTAATATACTGGCTGTTCCGTTGAATTAACTTGGTCTATTTTAACTTCTATATTGTATCTAACAAGTATAATTTGACTTGACCTGTAACAGTATCTATGACGTCATACCCACCACTCTCATTCATCTTCTTTTGTTAAAATACACACAGCTCCATGCTTATCCCTACTGTGTCTTTTTGTCAAAGCATAAAACATGAATGGAATTGAATTGCTTTATTGCGAGGCCATCGGCCTATACTCATGGGGTCACCACCTTCTTTTGCGTTTCTTCTTTGTTTTATTTCAGTACATAGTACACAGACATAACTATTGGTATAATAACACTGTAATGTATCATTTATTCTAGTGATGGTAAATAGACCTTTCTGAAATTTTTCCATATGAACTTTCTCGTAAATCTTTGTATGGTGGACAATGCAACAAAAAGTGCCATTCCTCCTCGATTTCTGTACAGAATGGGAATGCCCTGCGTGAAATCATAGCTATGTTTTACGTTTAAATCGCAGATCTCTAAGCGAAACAAAACCGTCTCTAAACTTAGGAAAAGTTGTCGATGATAATAATTGTTCTGGCTGTGATAATGACCTTGTACAAGGGATAGGTTTCAAATCTGTCGCTATTGGACATTTTACGCCCCCGGTCCTATTTGAAGCAGTCGATCATGCGTCCACGTAAAAATGGCTGTTTTATTTCCCACTTCTGCAGTTAGCCAAACCTCTGAAAACCCCAAACTGTCGAGACACTGTTTAATGCCCCATGCACAGTTGTTACTATCAGGCTGCTTCACACATTTTCTCCCGATTTATTTAACGCCATGAGGTATGCCTGATTTGGGAGCCTAGTCAGACATAGAGTCTGCAGTTTCATCCCCTATTTCACTGCATTTATAGCGTGTTCCGCCCTAACTCCCCACACACCATGGCCCTGGGTGTTCTATGTAAAACATGTAGGTCACGTTTACAAGCAAAACATGGGTTGCTTCGGCAGACTGAATGGGCGTTAGACCCCGTATCTGAGATTCATATAACACTGGTTTGAGCTGCGCATCGAACAGTTTAAAAAGACAGTTTTGTGAGTTTTGTCAAGGACCCACATCGTCTTCATTATCTTAACTACTTTACCCTTAGCTTAGCCTGCAAATTCTTCAACTGCAGATTCATAAGAGCTTGTCTAAGAGACAAAGCATAGAATAACAACAATAACATACAGGTACAAACGTGATGTTCATGTCAGGGGACATCGCAGTTTCATTGGTACTGGAGGCAGATATCAAGAAAGAAAACGCAAAACTGAACAGGACCAGAACTGATCTTAAGTTGATATAAGAACCATTGTCTTAGCTTAATTAGCAACAGGGATATGGCCTGTTGAAGGTCAGGATATGGGTGGCAGCCATTTTGAGAAAACAGGCTCCAAAGTTTCAACATGCAGTACTGACCCACTTTCCTTCGCATACAAATGCTCATTTTCACCTAATTATAGTTATATTTCAGGGAATGCTTTTGTTTGAACAGGCGAAATTCGACTAGATCCACCACACCGACCTATTTCTGCTTGTAGCTACAAACTGGATGTTCCGACATAAAACTGGTTTAGTGGTGCAGTGACAACTGTTTCTCCTGTAATCAGTCTTCACAATGATTGGCTGGGTTTGGTCAGAAACTCAAGTCTGTCACTGGCAGTTCCCCTCCAGGGAATAAACTTCATAAAACAAATCATCCTGCGTTAGACAGAGGCGCTGAAGACGGCAAACGAACGTGTCATGCTTGTGAAAGGAAATTCAACGAGCTCTTAATATCTTATTAGTAATACTTGATTGTTGTATTTTATATTTACAACATATTCAATTATCCCCCCCAAAAAAAAACAACTTTGTAGTCAGACTAAAAAGCTATCGAAAATAAACTGACGTCAGTATCAGTTTGTCTTAGTTCATTAAAAAAAATTATAAAAAAGCAATACGAAAAGCATTATTGCTTCTAAAGAAACAAGTTCTGGTTTGCTATAAAATACAGTAAGGGGGGGGGGGTGACGTCTCTAATTGCAGTTTGTTTTGGGGAAAGTGCTTCCACTTGTCCCTGATTTCGCACTTGTCTCTAAATGACTTACAATTCATTTTATCACGATGTTTAGTCTGGAGACACAAGGCCCACTCACAGTCTGCACACAGCGGACACTGACTGATGTGTGTAGCCCTCACTCCAGGCAGTGAACAGCGTTCATCGGAAGACAGACTACTTCAACGTTCAGGCAACAGATGCTGTTTCTGACAGACACTGTCTTGTTGAGGTCAGAGTTCGCTGTCAGGCATGGGTCAAACCCAGTCTGCTTTACAACAGGTGAGATAAAGACACTGTCACCTTGGCCCAGGAGTGAAACACACACCTGCTTTCGTAACAGGTGCTTGTTGTCGTTACATCACACAAGGTCTGCAATGAGTCACAAACACCGTGTAACCTTGGGTATCAACTGCTGGTTAAACACTCAGTTATAAGAACACTGTTTATGTTAAGTTTTGAAGTGCCAACTCCCCCTCCCCCCACCACCACCATCACCACCACACACACAAAACACTGTAGCCATCAAACTACTGTTTGCAGTTTGATTTGACTGACGTAGGCCTATTTATTCACTTACGTATCAGGCAGTGACTTGTGCACTGAGAAATATTGTCAGTTATTCTGTCTATACTGCAAACCTAAAGGTTTGATAACTGAATTGAATTGAGGCCTGATGTTTTATTTCCATGTCTATGTATTCATGTCTACTCTGTAGACCAGAAAGGCGGGCAAAGCCAGTACACGTGGTAAACAACAAGCAGGAAGTCAAAGAGGACATAATAGTCAAGTTCACCTTCATTCTGTCACAGACGCGCAGGCTGTTCTATTCACAGGTATGGATGTTCTGTCTGTCTGTCTGTCTGTCTGTCTGTCTGTCTGTCTGTCTGTCTGTCTGTCTGTCTGTCTGTCTGTCTGTCTGTCTGTCTGTCTGTCTGTCTGTCTGTCTGTCTGTCCGTCTTTCTATGTGTTTGTCTGTCTAAATCTTTATCTCTTTCCCCGAATTATTCACCATTGGTATATATATATACATTTCTATGTATTTACCTCTGTATATATTTGCATATGTGAGTGCGCCCCTGTAGGTTACCCTGGTAAGTGTTCGATAGCAGTAATTAAGAGTTGGTTACACTTTGTATGTACAGAAAGTAAATGTCAAGAGATCAAACAGAAGACAGGAGCCGATGTAAAGTTTGACCCTAACCCCTCGGAAGTACCACACACGAAAATTTTCATCATCCGGGGATCTTTGCCTCAGATCGAGGCGGCTGTCAGGCTCATGAATCACGAGACAGGTTCTCAGGTAACAAAATACTTAAACAATTAAAAAAAAACAAATAAAATCCCAAGCGGTTACCAGACATTTTCATTAGTATCCTTATCAAAAGCTTCTGAAGATAAAATGTTGATGTCATCAGACTCTAAAATGTTCATCTGTTGCTGAAATGTTCATCGTCTGATCATCTTTTGTCGTGGTCATTGTTATTATAAATAGCATCCGTCAAAACTGTAAAACATCGTCCCTTGTAGTCATGCTTTACTTTGTAATATCCAATCATTATCTAATGTTATGCGCCTGTGACCACAGGAGACCATCTCAACACAAGCCCAGACATTCTGGCGACAGTGGGCTGAGGCCGCGTTTCCTGATCTCGACTCTCGTCCCTACTTCCTGCCTCCTGTCTACTTCAAGCGCGTGCCGATGACAAAACAGTCGGCTGCTGGTCTGGAAGTTCTGGTCCTTTGTAAAGCATCCGGTGAGGCTGGTGCGTCAACACCTACACAGGCTAGTCAACCGGCGATGAATCCAGCCGTTGGTACTAAACGTTTTCAGGACAATGACGTCAGAGATGATGCGGCCATGCAGCGGTTTCTCTTCTGTCTGCAGAAAATGTCTGAAGAGAACAGAGAAGTTTTGGTTGGACTGACCCAGCTTCAGTTCGGACAGTACCTGGGGGAACCTTGTTACGCGGCTGCGGCTGCTCAGCTACCTGTAACCAAGAGTTTACCTCCTGCTTTGTCTAAACACAAACAGGGCAACTTTGATGTGCTGTTCATTCACAGACGGTACGGCATTGTCGCCTGCGAGGTGAAAGCTTTCGGTGATAACGTTGGTAAACTTAATATGTCACAGCAAGATATAGACAAGAACATCAGAAGCAAACTGACAGACTCCATATTACAACTGGACAAGGCAGAAGCCATGTTGTCACATCTGGTGTCTGACGTCACTCCCACTCTGCGCATCACTAAGACGATCGTGGTCCCTAACCTAACAGCTCGTCAGGTACAACGTGCCATCTCTGGCGACCCACAGCTCATTCAGGTAAGCATACCGGCTGAATCCTACGCATGGAGAGCAAACACGGCACAGCATGCGCATTGCTGTATGCCGCATGTCGAACACCTCCTGAATTCTGACGATTTATTTGCGAGGAATAGTTAATGGTATAAGACTCTTACATTCGAAAGCTGAATCATTTATTCATGAGTTGCTTACCTTATACTGTGTTTAAACCAGTTTCCGACCACAATTCCAAGCGAATGAAAAATGGCTGTGAAGTGAGTATCCACACGTGCCCTGTCGCTTGAGAAATGTTAGATTTACTCTTCAAATGACACGCTGATGAGGAAAATGACATTGTTTTGGAAATTTACTGTGATAAAGTGGATGAAGACAAGAGTATTTGTGCCTGAAAGGCCCAAGAGAGTGATTACGAAGAGAAAAACGAGCGAGCATGTGATGTAAACAGCATCGTACAGACTGTGTATAAGGAATCGTGAAGACTTTTTGATTACTTCAACTTCAGTTGTGTTGCCATCAAAGGATTTATAAATTACGGAACAAGGTCCAAGAAACACAGTAAGACATGAGCTTTCTTTGTTTATTCATGTTTGCAACCAACTTTAAATAACTTTTTTTTTATTGATTTGGGTTGGAAATGGTCTCAACGAACTCGTGGGCCCCGTCGTCTTCCAGAACAGCAGACCTGGACTTCCAACAACAGTGATAGATTCAATCTTTCACTGCACACTCTAGTTTAATGAAATCTTTCCACTTTTAATCAACGAACAAACATTTCTTTATTAGATTATAATATTAAGGATTTGCCTTAATCCTTTGTACAGTCAACGGACATGTCTGCGTACGTGACCTGAATCTTACTTTCCCGCCAATTCTGTATGCACTAAACCGATCCTAGAATATTTTCCTGCGCTATGGATCTATCTTAGGCTTTTTAACACAACGACAACTGGAAAGCGACACCTACATTGCACAACATCGGACGATTTCGGTTGTAATTTCGCGCCAAATCCCACCAGTCTGTTCAATTCTTTTGTAACCTTTTTGGTGGAAAAGTCTTTTACCCAATCAGACTTTGTAGATTTGTCACGTGATCTAGAGGCGCGCTAAGACTGAAATAGATTCTAGTCAGACACTCGCACGAAGTTAAGAAGAATGGACGCATTCCAGATTCTCTATAATAGTTTAACCGGCTTGAAGTACGGTTTTTCTTAAGATCCCCATGTAAAAAAACGTCACAAAATTAAATCAAAGAAAAATTCATAATTGGCGTATTTTTGACCTATTTGAATAAATTTTATGTCATTTTGTTTGTATTTTTAAGCTCTTTATATTGATATGCATTACTTTACGGATAAAAATTTTTGAATTAGCCATCTTGAAGTAATCAAATTCACCGGCTCGCCAGAAAACTGCGTCTATTTCCCGCTTACACACTCCAAACTGAAATAGAAAATTGTTCTGTCCCTTCAACTTTTCCTTCCAGAGAAATTTGTGCACCTAACCTTAGAGGCTTCTACCAAACAATCGTACTTCAAGCCGGTTAAACTATTAATTACTACGGAAACTTGTGTCCAGCGAACTGAGTTTGTGAGCGTTCAACGTTCATAACTTCTACAGATCTTCACCAATATTTAAAAATAAGATATCAACGGAAAGCTTAAGCTCTGAGCAATACAACGGAACTAATACTAATTGATTTTACTGATTTGTTTTTTTAAATACCTTAAGTTACACGCTTAAGTGTGCATGAAAAATAGCATGTACATAGACATAGAGTACTAGAATACTAAATATTTAAACACATTACATGGCGTTTAAATTTAAACAACGAAAATAAGTTTCATTTCATTAATTAATATTATTATTTGTAACTCAAACAAATACTTATTCTATTAACCAGTACAATACTTTTTCTTTAAGAATACGCCTGCTTGAGAGAGTATGTCAAAACTTCTAGAGGCCTAAGGAGGAAAGGTTGTCATGAATAAATAAAGTCCACAATCTTTTCGGTCACGTGACGAGATCTCGTGCCACGCAATGTAAATGAGAAAAAGAACGCTATCGGAATACCTAACCTGTTTCTCAGTTCACAGCACAAAAGATTTTCACAATTATCTGTAAAAACGAACCTAAAATGATTCTTCTAGGAGAAGAAATAAAGAATAATAACTGGATAACGGTCAGATTTTCGATTAGGTCTCTAATTAGCCATGCTGAGATTTGCGAAACACTACGGCAACCATTTTGCTCAGTGCAGACTGGACTTTTTTAAAAAATAAAGAATGCTATATTATGAATGTCCATGCAATTCTACATAACATATCCTAATTTTGTTACATTCTCTTCTCAGATACCTGAGATATTGCTGGTCAATGGTACACACTCATTTTGGGATTTGTGCAGCTTAGGGTTGGGGAATGATTTATAAAGGTGCTTTACAAAACCAAAATGACAAAATGGCTTCCTATTTTTATGTAAACTTACATTTGTATATAATTATTATATATTATAAATGACTAAAGATTAAATATAAATCCAAACATGTCAGGAAATAAAATGTGTTTGAATAAATTAGAAATAATTATGCACACCTGCCTCCCTGCTTGAGGAAAACATTGGGACACTGAACTAGGCCTTCAATAACCAATTTTAATTGAAAAGTGATAAAAAACAAATAACTATAATTTTGGAAATGTTCTATCTCATCAGCTACACAAATAATTGTGTTTTGCTTCTTCTAAACATTACTGCAGTCTATTATAAGCTGTTTGCATCATCCACAACATATCAAAAACATTCGATAACATCAGTAGTGCATGGACCACAAAAAAATGTTTTAGAGTGGATAAAAAAAGTTGCCAGGATACAAAAACACATAAGTCTGAAAATGCCAAAGAGGGTAAACAAATTTAAAGTTATCTTTATCTATTTTACTAATTATGTGATATCAATAAGAAGGAAACAAAGGCTTACATTTGAGCATCTCGATTGCACTATGATAGATTTGATAAAATATTCTCATCATCATCAATCTCCTCAATATCCTCATCAGAAATCTCAAATGACTATCAACTATCAACTATGAGCTCAGAACTGCTCATGTTGTCAAGATATTCGTCTTTGAAAACACTGCCCAAAACAACGTGGAGGCAAGCTTGGTATAGCCTCACTTCATGGTGGTTTAATAACACAAAAGTGTCAATTTTTTATATTTAACTGACAAACTTCAAAACTTTAATCATGTCTAATGATAACTAATGTCTAATGATAGCAAGAAGGAACAGTTTTTAATGAGAAAGCTTAATGTGATATAAATAGAAACAAGGTCACCATGGCGTCGATGTTATAACATCTATAGTCAAGGGAGCGAACTGTTAAGAGTTAAAGCCACCACCACCCTCCCCCCATCCTGCGGCTCCACCCCATGCAATGTGCCCCGTTGCCACACTTGCCCCTACCTGAACACCAAAACAACACTCCACACACCGAACACCACTTTTGTCATCAAGCGCCACTTCACCTGCACCAACAGCAACATCATCTACGCCATCACATGCACCCTTTTTCCCACTGTATTCTACATCGGGGAGACGGAACGCACTCTCAACACCCGCTTCACAGAACATTTGGCTGACACCAAACACCGCAGAAACACACCAGTTGCACGTCACTTCAGCACACCCCACACACAGCCGACAACATGAGGGTCTGTGGTATCTGGAAAATGAAAGGCGACTCCATTGACCGTAAGAATATGGAATCCTACTTCATTACCCATTTCGGTACCATGGCACCCACTGGTCTCAACCTCAAACACTGACCCTCCACCTCCCTCCTTTACTCTTTACCCCTCCTCTCTCTCTCTCTCTCTCTCTCTCTCGCTTACTTCTTTTCTCTCACCTCCTTCTCTCCCACACTGACAGCCCCTTACCCGCGCTTCTCTCTCCACCCCGCCCCCTCTCCACCCACACCCTTCCCTACCCTTTCCTACCCACCTGGCGATTGGCTGCCCCTCTTTTTAACCCTTCTTACTCATTGTCCCCTAGTCATTTTCCTGCTGTCCAGCCCATGCGCTACATCTACTGAAGCTAAGTCTTTTTCTTCTGGTCTCGTTGTTGTCGTTTTTTCGTCGTTTTTGTGTCGTCCTGATGAAGGGGTAGTGCCCCGAAACATGTAGAGTGTTTTTGTCTTTGTCATGTATTGGCTTGGTCCGGTTCCCTGGTTTTAAATATCAAAATAATTAGTTAATCGTACTGAAAAAAATGTTACTGTTGTTACTGTTTGGTGTTAGACGTAGCCACTGTTTGCACTGTACGTACACTCGGATTCTTCATACTCTCGGTGTCCACCGAAGAACTCGAAAGAACTTTTGCTGCTGCATCTGTCACTGACCAGTGACTATAGCTTGTATGCTGAGAAACGATCTCAAACAGCTCGCCTCAAAGTAAAAAGCCTTGGACTAAACACTTTTAAAATTAACGACTAAAGGTAAGTCGTGTCACGGCCTTCCTGTAGCAGAACAACATTCAGGTGGTGCCCTCACCCTCCATGCGCCCAGACCTCAAACCAATCGACCATCTATGGGACCATCTGTAGAGAGAGCTGAACGCTGTCCAGCCAAAACCGACAACAGCTCGCCAGCTGGAGCCTGCCCTCATGTAGATCTGCGGAAACATGCCTGTGATGGTGGTGAACTGCCTGGTGCGCTCCATGCCCGCCAGGTGCCAGGCCGTTCTCGACGCCAATCAGGGACACACACGCTACTGACTGAGGACTCTGTATTCGGACCTTTGGGACATTGAGAACACACATTGTGCAGGGACTCACTATACGGAATTTCTCGAGAATGAATGGATTCAAACCTTTTAAACTTTTTGCGTTTCTTTTGGTTTTTATATATGGTAAAGAGTGTGGTCGCGCTTGCGTGCGTGCGAGCGCTGGTGTTACTTCTGCCCTTGCTACTTTATTTATCTTTTATTTACATTTTCATTATATCGTACACATGTATCTTGAAAATTGGACTAGATGGATAAGGATTTTGCAGTTCATTTTGGTTTTCAAGTTATTAGGGATCTTCTGCTATAATATGTGAAGTAATGTTTTTCACACAGGATCTCTGTCGGTGTTTGGGGACAACAGATCCCGCGGACATCCCCGGTCTGTGTGTGTGCTCTGATCAGTTGTCTGACCCCAAGACACCATGGGACGTCAGTAGTGACGTGATGAGGGAACTCGGGGACTGGTGGCAGCGACGTGTGGCTGTGTCTGGTCCTGACAGTCACATGACCTGTGACAATTACAAGACCCTGGTAGCCAGGTCAGTTCTACAAACATTCGATGTACATACACCTACAACACGGACTATAATTTAACATCATCTCTTAAGAATAATCTAAAAATTATTGCTGGTGTAGTTAGCTAGGCACTTTAAATAATCTTTGCAAAACACGTGTTTGTTTGTATGTTACTAAATTGTTATACCTTAGTTCATTTTTTACAGTTTAAATGGAACACGCAAAGTGCGTTTAAAATTTATTCGTGCAGATTTTCGATTAATATATATATATATATAGTTCATTTGACTCATTTAAAATAGAATGCGACTAATAAAAATGTGTCAGTAATCGGCTGCTGGTCTGCTATTTTATCTGAAATAGTTTAGGCACTAGTATACGAAATGGACAGAGACGAAGACATGTTTCGGGGCACAACCCCTTCATCAGGACGACACAAAAATGACGAAAAAAATACTTAGCTGCGGTAGATGTGGCGAATGGGCTGGATGGCAGCAAAATGACAAAGGCACTTAGAGTAAGAGGAGCAGCCAATCGCATGGAGGGTTGGAAAAAGTAGAGAAGGGTGGAGGTGGATAGTGGGTGGGGGGGAGAGAGAGAAACACGGGTAAGGGTGCGTCAGTGTGTGGGAAAGAGTGGGAAGGAGGTGAGAGAAAAAGTAAAAGAGAGAGAGGGAGGGGTGAGGGGTTTAAGGGAAAACGAGGGAGAGAGTCAGTGTTTAAGATTGAGTCCTGTGGGTGCCATCGTGCCAAAATGGGTAATGAAGTAGGACTCCATATTCTTACGGTCAATGGAATCGCCCTTCATTTTCCAGATACCACAAACCCTCATGTTGTCAGCTGTGTGGGGGTTTACTGAAATGACGTGAAACGGGTGTGAAGCGGGTCTTGAGCGTGCGCTCTGTCTCACCGATGTAGAACAGGGTGGGGCAAAGGGTGCATGTGATGGAGTAGATGATGTTGCTGTTGGTGCAAGTGAAGTGGCGCTTGATGACAAAAGTGGTGTTGGGTGTGTGGAGTGTTGTGTTGGTATTCAGGTAGGGGCAAGTGTGGCAACGGGGGACATTGCACGGGGTAAAGCCGCAGGATGGGGTAGGGGTGGTGGCTTTGAGATCTACTCTGACAATTCACTGCCCATAATACTCCACTTGAAAAGATCACCCCAACCCGACCTATGCAAAAACCCCTCAGAGGAACCCCCTGCTATAGAAAATGCTAAGCTGAAATAAAAAAAAACACCCAAGTGCGACCTAAAAGGCAAAAAAATATTAAGGAAGAATACATTAGGCTCTTAGACGAAAATAAAAGATAGAATTCAACACATGATACAGAATGACCAGGAAGTGACGACAGAAACAGTTGCCGGAGGGACTGAATGGCTTGGAACTCAGGCACTGACAGGTTGCTGCGACGGACGGGCTTAGGGCGTAGGTGGGTTATTTCGATGCGGCACTTGTTGATGTAATGTTCCACATGTGTGGAGATGTCGTGTGGTGGTTCCCGTGGCCTGCGAGGTGCGAACAGTCGGAGGAAGATATCGTCTGACGTCGAAGGGGGAGGCTTCGGCACTGATTGAAGTGCAGACATCCACCGTAGGGTGCGGAAAAAGCGGTCGCAGTCAAGGAGTGTTTGGTAACGGCTGGTGAAAGGCCGGAGGGGGATAAATTTCAGGTCAAGGGGAGGTTGTCAGGGATACATTTAACTAGGTGGTGGTGGAGACCGAATGCAACGAGGCCATGGGGAGGGGGGGCTGGAAGGGGCATTTTTTCCTCACCGGCAACGTTTCTGCGTGAGTGTAAAAAACTTTTTTTCGTGTAGAGGCACTCCCGGTAGACCAGTTGATTATGTGTATTGACTAAAGAGGTAACCAAGGTAAAGCAGGCAGGAAGGAAGAGAGAAAACTTTTTTTATAGGTGGAGCGAGAAGTGTGTAGTGAAGTGAGTTTAATATCTAGAGATTTGGGTCGGAGCAGATGAGTTTACGGCTGGTAGAAAGAAGGATGTGGTTAGATCTGCGTAAGATGGAGGAATTAGTGGGGTCAGATAGGGAGTGACATAGAAGAAAGCCTTTCAGAGTTACTTTCAAGCGGAGACAGCTTTTGAGAAAAGTGAGATGGCTGGCATAGGTGATAGCAAGGGAGAAGAGTAGAGGAGACGGGTGTAGGAAGAAAAGAGAGGCTATAAGACTGGCAAAGAAAGGGGTGAGGGGGTTGAAGGACGCCAGGGCGGAAAAGTACCTAAGGGGGTGGGGGGCAACAAATGGGGGGGGGGCGAAATAAGAGGTGTGGGGAAAATAGATAAGTAGAAAACTGAACCGGGACAATGGACAAGCGATGGAGACAAATGGACAACACAAGTAGTACAGTCAAGTTGTATCCAAAATATAAAAGAAAAACAAGTGACTGGCGCTTGGAGGGAAATCCAAATTAATTTTAAAACAAGGGAACTGTACCAAACTAGAACAGGACAAAGACGAAGACAATCTACATGTTTCGGGGAACTACCCCTTCATCAGGACGACACAAAAACGATGAAACAAACGAAAAACGGAAAAGACTTATCTGTGGTAGATGTGGCGCATGGGCTGGATAGCAGCAAAATGACTAAGGGACAGTGAGTAAGAGGGGTCAAAGAGGGGCAGCCAATCGCAAGGAGGGTTGGAAAGGGTAGAGAAGAATGGGGCGGAGAGTGGACGGGGGGGGGTGTCACGACCCCCACCCCCGTCCATGTCAGACGACCTAGTGGGAGCACGTGTTTTGTGTTCTTTCACTCTCCTGTCACTCAGACAAAACTCAACACTGGGTAATATAAATAGGACCCACCACAATTTATTATCATCCAGGAGCACTGGACGTAACTTAAGTACCTTTATCGGTTCATCTCAATCTCAAACACTCAGAAAAATTCACTCTTCAACTACTTCGCACTAACTCCTCAAGGTTTCACACACAGTTACCTCAAGAACAATAAAAAAAAATTCAGTCTTCAACTTCAGTTCAACACTCAATCGTCCACCACTAATTCTCCCTGCTCTCTACTACTAAAATTTCAACATCCAGGTATTCACTCCGGCACAGAGAAAATAAATCTACCGCGTAACTAGGCAATTGACGGATCGCAACAACCCTCAACAAAATTCGTGAACCTCTATACTTTAGTTCGAATGCTAAGGGTTTGCTTTGAGGAACTACCAACTCCCACTAGCTTTCCTCTCGACGTATTCTCAACATGCAACAATAGGTTTCCGCACGTTATGTTATAACTCAAGCGCATATTTCAAAAGCATCCTCAACCAAAAAGAAACCAACAAACCAATTTTCATCGCAAATCACCCTTGGGTCCGCTGGGCTCCTCTATACTAACAAAGTCCTCAGTACTTATCTCCCTTAAGTGTCCCCGTCAGTTCCTACTCCTCATGAACCACGTCTCCAAAATATAAAGTTAAAAGTTCTGACGGTATCAGTCATACGAGTCCGAGTAATCAGCTCCTTCTCCTCCGTGTTGTGTCTTTGTGACGTACCCTTGACATACTATCTTTTCCACTAAATACACAGTTCTCACACTACCAGCTCTGTTGGCCCTCAGTTTTATACGTTCAAAACAGTCACATTTATCTCTTGATGTGGCCTCTCCGCGATCTACGCTCCACATGCACTGAGTATCCATGAATTACTCAAAGTCCTTAAAACTAACAGTTCCAAGGCTACAGATAGATAAGTTCAAAATCGGTCGAGTCTCTCTCCTCGATGTCTCCCCTCCGCGTCGTAGACTCGATATGTACCGTCATCCCTCACGAATACACAAAGTTCTCGCCTACCTGGCTTGCTCTTAGGTTAAGAATACACCTCGCTCTGCGTCACTTCGGCGACCAGGCGGGACCACCTCACAACTGTCCCACTGCCCTGGTCGCGGCCACGTGACACGGTCGAACTTGTTTCGCCTCTACACTCGGGTGCACTCCACGCTCCCGTTGACATTGCCACAAGGTCGACTCTTGTTTGCGCCTCTTCCCACTCTCCCTTTCCAATCTACAGGTGTCGGCTCTGGGGCGGACGAATCCTGGCGATGTGCAGGGGTCTCCTTACCCCTACCTGGAACTCCTAAGTTTTCCTAACTTAGTACCTAGCTTCGAGCTACACTTCCAACGTAATCAACATGAATCCTTTTCCTAGTGGGATGCCACCTCGTACGTATATGTCAAACCTCTTGTTACACATTGCTTTCCAGTTTCGATTTCAATTATACAAACAGGGCTCCCACTCAAATACATTCCTAACAATCAAGTTAAATTCTCGTACAATACTATCATGACGTATGTAACGTACATGAACTCACTTCATAAAGAAAATATACAATTTTAGCACATATATAAAAAAATTAACAACAACAAAAATCCTACTGATACATCAACACAGCGAGTACGTCCCATCGCGTTCCCCCACATCAATCAGTTCCTCACACCGTTACTCTTCAGCTCTGAGTTCATAACTAAACTATTTCGTTAACTTCTCTCTCAGTTCCCCAAGGAGTGAGCGAGCTCACCCCTCCCCCGCTGTGCAGTTCGGTTATCCGTTCAAAGACTAGTATGGAAGGCCAATCTAATCAGAATTTCACTTCACTTGTCACGAGGTTCGTGACGGGGGGAGGGGCGAGGGGGAGGAAAAAACGCGGGTAAGGGTGCGTCAGCGTGTGAGAGAGAGAAAGAATGGGAGGGAGGTGAGAGAGAAAGTAAAAGAGAGAGAAGGAGGGGTTAAGGGGGTTAAGGGAAAGGGGGGATCCGTGTTTGAGTCCTGTTGGTGCCATGGTGCTAAAATGGCTAATGAAGTAGGACTCCATATTCTTACGGTCAGTGTAATCACCCTTCTTTTCCAGATACCAGATCTGTGGGGGTTTACTGAAATGACGTGCAACTGGTGTGTTTCTGCGGTGTTTAGTGTCAGCTAGATGTTCTGTGAAGCGGGTGTTCAGTGTGCGTTCTGTCTCACCAATGTAGAATAAGGTGGGACAGAGGGTGCATGTGATGGCGTAAATGATGTTGCTGTTAGTGCACGTGAAGTGGCTCTTAACAACAAAAGTGGTAGTGGGTGTGGCTTTCGCTCTCTCTAACCGCGACTCACGCGCAGAAGTTCCTCCACCATTCCTCGCTGCTACTTGAATTATGATTGACTTGATCTTTAACAATTTTTTTTTCTTTTTTTTTCTTTCTTTCTGAATACCCCATGAGGGTAAAAGAATAAAGAAACTTGAAACTTGAACTAACGTTCTCTCTAATCCTAACCTCTCGACCTCCCTATCCCGCTAGTTATTTAAAGGGACAGTGCTTCCACCTTGCGGTGATTTCGCACTATGGGGGATGTGGTCCTATTACTATGTTGTGCACTGAAAGAACCACCCGACCGATAGCTGCAGTAAGATGGTCAGTGCGGACAGGCAATTTAATGTGCGGGGAGAAGGTCGAATGGAGTTTGGACACTGTGCAACTCCAGGAAATAATCCTTGGTCACGCATGGATTGGAACCATCTGCTATTCCGCAACTCTACCAACAAAGCTGACCAGGTCCCCAAAAGAGAAAGTTGTCTACAGCACCCGGTGTTCCCAGGCGGTCACTGTAACGTTTTATCGGGTGAACTCTTCTTTGGGGAAGAGAGAAGTAAAGTATTCCCCTAAAGCTACCCCCTACCCCTTTTTCCAACCAAAAGGGACACGACCAGATAATTCAATACATTTATTGAACTATGAACATAAGAGGGATAGCAGAGGAAGGAAAGAGGTTTCTGAACAAATATGTAACAGTGCGCGCGTGTGTGTGTGTGTGTAGTAGTAGTAGTAGTAGTAGTAGCAGCGTGAGGTATGTTACAACTCCCAGAACAATATGAACTACAACTAGAGTACCATTGAACTAATATGTAAAACGTAATATCGTAAAAACTACCTGCGGTGGATATATAATCCAATCAGAAACAGAATTATAATCCAATCAGGAACAGAACAGTCAATCCAATGTTTGTTCACACTAAATAGTGGTCCGCAGTAGTAGTCCGTACAGGAGAAGACGGTTAAAAACAGTAGAGATTCACAGCAGTTCGACCTGGTCCTCGAGTGGATAGCAGGAACGATGACAACGTACTGTGATGGGATGGCAGCCATCACGGGAGACGGTTTTGGCCATCACGCTCACAGCCACAGCGTCGCCG
>SMGT01002965.1:0-32717 GCA_004794575.1 Lanistes nyassanus
GGCGGGGAGAGCAACACGGAGGTCGGTTGTCTCTTTCAAAACCCCCAGTTCGCAACAGCCACACATTAATTAAACTGCCTGTCCGCACTGGCCATCTTACTGCAGCTATCGGTCTTTCAGTGCATAGCTTAGTAATAGGACCCCCTCCCCACCCACCCCTACCCCCAATAGTCCACTGTGTTGATATGCACCCGGTTTGCCAACCAATCACTTCTCGGATACTTCGGTTCGCATAGGCGGTCTCACTGGGAAAGACACTTCGTTTGACATACCCCCCCCCCCCAGGGGGAACGTGAATATTGAGTGTATTGCATGTAGTGCACCTTATTTTGAATAATAATAAATCTTAAAAAATCCTCAAAATTGAATTTTAATAGTTCTTTTAAAATTTGCCAGTGGAGACATGCATACTACCTCTGAGACCCTCAATCTCTTCTTTTCCTTTTTTCTTCTCTATATTTGTATTAGAGAAATCGAACAAGCCATAAAAATAATTTAATCACTTTATCCATTACTATTATATTATTGTTGCTATTATTACAATATTTGAAATGCAGTGCAAGTTTTTTTGTTTTGTTTTTTTTGTTACGGAAACGTATCCAGTACTCATACTTCCCGAGGGCCTCAAAAAACTGTAAAACTATCCCTCTAGGCCCCCTCTAGGGCTACCCAACTTGCAGCTGAAACACCGTGGGGCACCGCGACTCCATTCAGCTGTAGGTTTCCCTGACTCTGACTTCCAGGTCTTCACTTTCGCTTTTACTTTCTTTGTCAGCTTTTCCGGTTTTTCTTAAATAATCATCACAGGAAACGTTACTGAAAATTATGGACACGGTTTCAAGGAAAATGTTTTACAAGTTTAAGATTCAATACCTAATTCATGCTTTAAATGTAAAAACAGAAAGATAGAATACACTCGTCTGTAGCTAGCTGCATGCAGCCACGGATTGTGAACTGTCGGGTGGTTTCCTGAAGGTCAGATGGAAAAGCTATTTAAAGTTTAGATGTAGGGCGAAAATTTTCCCCAGTATTATTTGAGAATTGCATATTTTAGGCAATTGTTAGTAGAACGTCAGAATCTCGTGAACAAAGATGCAGACACCGAACGCTGAAGTTTCTCAGCCCTGTGTCTGTGAGGGAGCACCTGTCAGTTAGGTTCTCCGAGTGCCTGTGTGTAAAGAGAGAGAAAAAAAGAGAAGGGGGAGGGAGTTGTGTTGTCAGAAGAACTATTTCTTTCTCTTTGTCCACGTCGTCGTCGTCATCGTCATCATCATCGTCTGCGTCGTATTCGATCGCTTTCGCCTGCACGTCCATAGCATTATTTTAGATCATTGCTCTGGTTCTGGTAGTGTCTCAGATGCGGAAACAGTACTGTTTGTTTAGCTAAAGTGTTCCTTCCTTTGTTCATTTACACTTTCGGTCACTGTTTCACTTCCTCGGGCTCTGCACACTTACCGCAGCCAAGTGTAAGTTTGCCTCCGAGTTTCTCAAACATAGCTTAGCTCCCTAACATCACTAGGTATGCTTGTAACCACAACAAACGTGTCATGTTTCTCACATGGACATCTAGAGTGCTTGTGAAAGAAATTCGTCCGTAATTTCACCTTTTGAAGATAACAGAAAAACTTATTATTTGCACTGAACATTTGCTACCAGATTCGAATAACATAAAATCGCATTTGTTGTTGTTGTTGCTGGTGCTGCTGCTGCAGCAGCAGACGGTGTAAGTCATTCTTTGTTCCAAGATCTTACTCCACCTTTAGGCAAACAGAAAACATGTGTATCACGCATCTAGTCGCCATTTGCGCGAAATGTACGCGCGTTTCTCCTTTGCCGAAAATTGTCGTGACCCGACTATACCGAGTCGCGTGAAACCGACGGGGTGGTTTTTTTTTCACCCTCTCTCTCCCTTCACAACACACCTAGCCTCACCTGTGTTCACCTCGCACACGAAGGCGAAGCTGAGGCTGCAGTTTCTGAGAGTGGCCGCGCTGCTGCTACCAAAAGTCCCTCCGTTAGTCGCCACTGTCACGCATCCTCTCCCCCCGCCCACCTGCACGTCAATCTTGTTTGTCACCTGGCTGTTGTTTAAGGTGGTGCCGTCCGACCACGTGTACCATCCAGCGTCCTGATTGGTCAGCCCGATCCAGAAGTCAGCGACCGATTCCCTACGAAAGGGACAGTAATAAACATTGAAACACACACACACACACCACACACCACACACACACACACACTACTTCAAGTGATGTGCGGCACATTTTTATTCAAGAACTATTCAAGCACTTTATACTATTCATAACGGACCACCACAATGTGCAGCTATACAAAACTATAGAACTTGGAGAAATGTTAGGCAGCTGCCTGCGTCCATAGTCCAAACTACTGCTCAGAGGAAAGTTTGCCAATCGGACAATCTGCCAATAGACAGTTCGCCGTATTGTGAAAGACTTTGATGATATGCTGCACTTTAATAACACACCCCCACCCTAGCGCATGCGCGCACACCTACTTCTTGGCGATCTTTCTGAGACCCGCTAGCACTTTGCTAATTTCTGAGTCGGAGTTGAAAGACGTGAGCATCCCTCCCTCCTTCCGGCATGCGTCTTCTGCTTGGTTCCAAGTTTTTGAGCCCACGAGGAAGTAATAGCAGGTGTCCTCGTCTGACACTGAGTTCGAGTCCGTACATGAGGTGGCTGCCAGAGGGAGGGAAATTAAAGCATCAGTCAGATAACACAACGCGCAAAGCGATCTCGTAGTTAAATATTAAATAAACTTCAAACTTTGATTGCGATCTGTGCCTTCCTTGTTGCCTGCAGCCTGTCGCACGAGTTCACTTTATGAAGCTTGCTTTGACAATCAGGCAAATGACACAAGCGCCAGAACTCTTGTGGTGAACTAATATCAAAGCATTGTTGGGCACACTATATGGTGCACAGCGACACGGTGTTTTTGCTGGCAAGTCTGTTTATTATAACAAAACATGGCAAGCTTTTGTCACTTTGATGAAAAACCTTATTATAATCCATATCTCTGTACACAGTTTACATGGTTCTTTTTCGTGTTGCATGACATATATGGTATACTGTTCACTCCAGCATCGGAAAGCTTTGGAAGTCAACAATATCCTCGCTCACACTCAAACATATAAGCTTACGTATGTGGTCCTCCAATTCTACTCACCTGCCAGTTGTGTATTTAGTAACTGTGCTGATCAAATTGTAACTAGACTTATAGTGCTTTGGGGGATGTATGAGGGTGTGGTGAAGGCGTGTGTGATAAAGACATAGAATTGAAACCAAACCAAGGTAATTGGCATGCAAAATGGATGTTTCGCCTTTATATTATTCCTTTAGGTCAGTTAGAAACGGGATAAACACAGTAACACAAAGATACAGAGAACGATTCCATGTATTATAAAGTTGAGGAGAAAAAAAGGATGAAAAATTCGCAAGCTATTATGTACAAGACTGGTGGGAAGGCAGCAGGATTACAAATTAAAGTGTAGATTAAATCAGTAAATAGATCAATGCAAATTATGTATAAAAGGGTATATAGATATAAAAGAAACCTGACAATAAAATTAATATGCTTGAATATTCAGTGTCAACGTTGCAGACAAAGTTACTGGTCACGCGCGCCGTTGTGAACCATCATCACGGCCAGCATCTGCTGCCACCTGCTTTCACGTCATAACGGCTTGTGCGCAGAGTGGGTCGGTACCGTTGGGTGTCTCAAGGTCCGCACGTGAGCCCAGAAACCCTGAACGTAATTCAGTAATTGCATTTTCCAACCTATTGGAACGGCTCCTGCCTCACGCCTGTTTCTCCACAACTCCAGCAAAAAACAAGGTGGTTGTGGCGAGGCTGCTGCACAAAGCCATTACATCACCTCGCTGGAGCCATGCAAATGAGGCAGTCGAGTCTGTTTTGTCAAAACACAGCGTTACGGAAATGGAACCCACCCAGTAAAATGCATGATAAAGACTATTTAATGTAACTCTGCATTTGCTGACGGCAATTGAACATCCATTAGGTTATTGGTGGGGATGGCTTTTTGTGAATTGAGGTGGGGGTGGGGGGAGGGGGAGGCGGAAGCTGGTAGGTCAGAGAGGGGGGAGTGGAACGCAACAAGAAGATTTCTGTGATCTGAAACGTGAGGCCTTCCTGTGAGAAGAACACCTTGCTGACAATAAAACCAAAACCCCTTGTCACGTCTAAATGGTCTTGGATTGCAGCTAAAATGCAAGACGTACAAAAACTGTACCCATGTAAGCAAACTGAATGGAAATAATCTTCTTTCAGCTGTATACCTATGCCGTAAACATCTTGTGCCACTCGCGTATCGCGACTTTGGACCACGCATGTCTGGCACGCATTTAATGGCGGCGGACTCCATTATGTAATTCACCAAAGTTACTCTCGTGTTCTCTACAATATTTCTCGGGCATCGGACACGCTAGAGAAAGGTCTGTTCAGTTTTATTGCACTTTGTCTAGCTTGAAAAATGAAAGCTGTTCTCATCTTACCATTGTCTTGCACAGTTCCATGTCGCTTTGCTTAATGTATTATTTGATCATGTTACGTCCAACGACATGAGGACATCGTGCCCAAACAAGGTGAAAACAATAAAATCGGATTCATTTGTTATTTGCTGGCTCTGATGAACTAGCGATTCAAAAATAGTTTATTACTATGTTTTATTTATTATTGAATTCAAGTGGGTTCTTATGGGAAAAGATAAGTTTTTAAAAATAAGACATTGTAGCACATGTTAAAAGTATAAGCTTTCATGAGATTTTACCTTTCTCTTATTTGAACTTCTGCTGCTTCTTTTTCTTGCTCTGTAATAGGACACAATAACTAAGTTAGATTTCTCTTGCTTTAAATTAAATGTACAAGAAATTTCTTTCACTAGATCGGTTTTTTCCTTTTCAAAACACAGCAGTGGCATCTTCAGTTATTCACACTTTTACTTTACAGTAGTTTTGGAAATTAGTTTGGCTTTCTACAGAGCACACGTATACCTGCCTCTGACAGGACTTGATATTAACAGTTGTCTGGTCACTCTGGGCAACTGAATTTAGCTGTTGTTTAAGTACAACCTCGCAGAAGGTGCCCGTCATGCTAAGCAAATATTTTCAAATGCTGTTCAGTACTTTCGATGTGGATTGTATACCTGGTAAACATATCTACTTCGGGCACGTAAAATTTATAGTAACTTGTCCAGTAGGGCAAGTGAAGAGATGCGAGCTAATTCCTCAACAGCCCAGCACGCTAGCAACATAATAAAGAGAACATAAAGCGATTGAGGAGAGCAGCTAGGGATTGCTTGCGTCTTTAGCTGACAGCAAGTATTGTTTCAGCGCGGTGAGTAACACGATAGATTAGCAAAACCCCCAACATACAGGAAATGACGTAGGAGAGAAGAAAGGAAGAGCTGGAGAGGGGTGGTGGGAGGCCATTGAGGTGGTAGCGCGCCACCTGCTATTATCTGTTTCTGTCCCCCGTCGACTGCCGCAAACAAGGAAGGCTATCCAAGGGTTTTCCTTTTTTTCTCTGGAAGTGCTTGTGGCTCCTCTTTCGCTCGTGTTTGTGGCGGAAAACGTCTGTTCAATACCAGTTTTCTCTGGCTTAGATAACCTGTGCAAACGTCTGCTTGGTGTATGAGCTTCCTCCTTAATGCTTCCGTAATATCTCTCACCTAGGTGATCGCCCGGCATGAACAAACATAATCACCGACGCGTTAGTGAGATTTAAACAAGCTTTGGTCTCGCCTTCACGGTTTGGGGAAAGGAGGTTAAACACTGACATGAGATAACATCAGATGCGAACCAAAGCCCCGCTACTTGTCTTTATCTCCTTCTCGTCTTTCTTCATGTTGGGAGTATATTTATGGGGGCTTTTTAAATCTCTAAATCCCATTTTCTCAAGCCTTTACCGGCTCCTATAATTACTTCTGTCGTGGATTCAATGGTCAATTTAAAAAAATTAATGCCCACGAAAAATCTTTAGAATAAATGTACTCGCACAGAATGTACATGACACCCTTCTGGCTTTATTTATCTCCCAGCTTAATCTGAGGTTCTTATCGGCCAAAAAGCGTGTAAATATTGAGAGATGAAGTTCATTTGTGGCTTTCATGACAATTTGCAGGGCCAATGCCATGCATCAATAATACGATGTGACACCGGAGATGTGTCATTATGTCCGTAAAGGTCAGATAAGGAAAAAGGACATAAAGTTTAGTGCCTCACCATTATTCCTTAAACATCCCTCTTTGTCTTTAAATGTTTAGAATATTATGGTGGTAATTTATAATACAAGACTGAGTGGAACAAACTCCCCCAGACCAGGGGGCACATTGCATGATTAGGTCAAATGAAAGCAGGCATTAGAAACTGGTCCAGCCATTTAAAACAAAAGATAATTTAATTTCAACAAAAAGTGGATCAAATATTCTTTACAGATGCACAGTTTTCTTTGAATCTCTGGGAGGAGAAGTCTGTTTGGGGGTGGGAGGAGAGATCCTTCATCAAAATTAGACCAAATCTTCACTGTCGCTGCTGGATAAAATACCTTCATATGGCATAGCCGAGCCCTGCACCTTCACCAACAGATTTACTACTTTGAAGGGATCAGGTGGCGAGAACCCTGATCAGTACTCACTGCATATCACTTAACAATGAAAATAAGGCATTCACGCCCTTACCAATGGCTTCCGACCAAGCAACGTCAATACTTCGTCTACGAGAATTTCACGGTATTTTATCGTGTTGATCCTGGCGTTGCTCCTGCCACAATCTTCAATTTGGGCACATTAATTAAAACATAGAGGGACAAATATTTACATAACCTGAAGCTGTATCTCTCAGAAATACAGAGCGAATAAGAGCAATCGCATGTTGCTTTAGAATGTCTTTGAAATTTAGTACAGGAGGAAGAGAGATAAGTGGGAGAAGGAGGAGGGCATACGATGGAGAAAGATGGGATGGGGAGGGGGGAGGAAATAGAGGAGGGAAGAGAGATATGGGATAAGAGGGGGAGAGAGGTGAGACTGAAATACAGACATTACTCGAAAATATCCGTCTAGGCGAAGACCAAACGTATGTAGCTCGCGTTAGTGACAGCGAGACGCACACTCATTTCGTCTTTGTGTAAAAATCCAATTTTCGCGATTTGAAAATAAAAGATTTCCATATTTCATTTAGAAGTGGTGAATCAAAGGTGAAGCCCCCAAGAACAAAAGGTAAACGTTTCCAAACCGCTTACCTGTGCATGATCTCCAGGTGAGTGTGTTGAAAACGACGATGCTCCTAATAAGTCCTGAGATGAACATTGTTCCTTATTCACTGGTTTCCGCGGTTCACACCTGAACTTTGGCGTCCGTCAAGTCAGAGTGTTCAATCTCATGTGACTTCAAAAAAAACCCTCTGTATCACTCTACACCTCAGGATAAGCGTTTTCGAAGGACTTACAAAAAAATCCGTGTGCAAAGTAATAACTGTCTCAGAGTGTGTCGGTAAATTTTCTGGCACAGGTACAGCAAACGTGGGTCAGTTATGGAGTTCACTGTATGGTTAATAAGCCTAGATGCCCTGGCGCGCTCTTGGGGTGGAATGTTCGTAGCTTGATTATAACTCCTTGCTGTGGTTTAACATGCTTCACTACACTGTATACAATGTGAAAAGAATGGCGTGAAATAGTCCAAGGTGAATGTCTTTTTAATATCACAGGCTTTCTGGCAGGGCTTTCAAATAGTCCAAAGTGCATTTTCCCCCTGATAACTCAATCTTTCTCAGATGTCTTTCCGAAGGACGGAAGGGCAAACTTTGGTCAGTCCCACGAGGAGTTTAGCAAATCCACTGCAAGTGGATTGCCTAACACTCTTACAGTGAGCACAGCTGCCACCAGGCTGTGACACTAAGGTACCCGAGGTTCCATTAGAAACTGACGACACCATGTCCGGGATTCGATCTGTGGTGAACCGAACATGCAGTTCATCACACGCTGCTATGGGCTCTTGTTTTCGTGGCAACGTGAAATAATGGCAACCACAATTTTTTGTGTGCGTGTGCACGTTTTCTCTTTCGGTCATTCGCGTCTCGGAGGTGACCAAATCCCCCAATGAAAACAGTTGTAATAAACCTGCACGACGCTGCTCTGCTGGGTGGATTGGCAGAAGCATTACAGCGCAGGACATACATGCTTGCTCGCGTGCTTGCTGACACAGTAGACTTTTTTTTTACATTTCAGTTTGCAACGCGTGTCAGTTGTTAATAATTAATTTATAGTTCATGTGAAAGTTATTGTGTGCCTTTTCACTGGTCTTCATGCATTGACGCAAGTATGAGCGCTTATGCACCTGTACGTGTTTTTGTTCGCGCGCCTGTAGCTTTTCGTTAATAGGAGACCTTAATTATTTCACATTGTAGTACTAACCTCCATAAATAGGTTTAGTCATAAAATTCCTTGATGATGGATTAAGTTTTCTCCGGTTCTAAAGAATGCAAACAGTTAAACATAATGTTTAACACAGTTACGAATGCGACGAATAACTTTTATAAGCTAGTAATCTCTGACGGGAAATTGTAAAGGGTTTTGCCGTAAAGAATCTTTCAGATCGCCATTATGAGGAATGGGGTCAGATCGCCAGTATGGGGCCTGGATAGCTCTGTGGGTAGAGCTGGAGACTATAGCGTGTGGATCCTGCTGGTTCGAATCCAGGAGTGGTCGATGATTATTTCCTGGAGTTAAATATGCGGACTCCAGTTTGCCTTCCCCCGGACATCAAACTGTCTGTCCGCGCTAACCATAGTACTGCAGCTATCGATCTAGTGGTTCTGTCCGTGCATAGCTTAGTAATAGGACCTCATCCTCTCCCCCCGCCCCCCCATAGTGCTAAATCATCCCAAAAGGTGGAAACACTGTCCCTCTAAAATTATATGCTTACTTACAGTATGAGTTTTATGTTTCTTCTTTATCATTACTGCGTAATTTTCGGTGCTACAGTGATGATGTCTCTCATTTTCCGTAAATGGGACAGAACGCCAGTTTGTTCTTGTGAAGTTTATAAGAAAAGCATTTAACTCACTTGTGACGGAGAATCCTACCTAGAGTAGGTCCCGGGGGGCCGGGGCATTTTTAGCCTTTTTTCAAAAATTCATAAAAAAATCCCCCAAAACAATAAAAACATTATTTAAAATTGCTAACTAACTACAATAAATAAAGAAAACTCATTTCTTACCGTGTTTCTTGGACCTTGTTCCATAATTTTGTAAATCCTTTGATGGAAACACAACTGAAGTTGCAGAAATCAAAAAGTCCTCGCCATTCAGTCTCAGTGTCTGTTCTGTACTCTTCAGTACACGTGCTCGCTCGTTTTTCTCTTCCTAATCACTTTCTTAGGTCTTTCAGGCACAAATACTCTTATCTTCATCCACTTTATCACAGTAAATTTGCGAAACAATGTCATTTTCCTCTTTAGCGTGTAATTTGAAGCGCAAATCTAGCATTTCTCAAGTGACAGACCACATGTGGACCCCCCCCTTCAAATTATTGCCGGAAACGGATCTGATTGACAGTTTAAAACACAGAAAAGGGAAGCAACTCGTGAAGAAATGATTCAGCTTTCGATTGTAAGAGTTCTTTCCCTTAAAAGATTAGCAGATGACATTTTAAAAATCATAATTCGAACGGACTTAATCCCGCCCGTAAGGCGGAAACGTAGTGCCAATGGATCGGGCTGTCGGTTATTCGCACGGTGTCAAAGAGTTAAGCCCTTTCAAGCTTATTTTCTTTAAGATGATAAAGACTTTCAAATGTCATAATAATTTATTTTTCTTTCATCTCTGTCATATTAATTTTCTATCCTTTTATATTTTACATGTTTACATGTTGTTATTACAATAATACTGAATTTAATTTTTAAAATTATACATACTTATCTTTAGTGCACAAATCCACAGGATATTTTAGCATCAAGGCTCGCAGAACAGTGATAGTTACTTACGCTAGTTAAGTGAGCAGAATACCTGCAGTAATGAAGCATGCATGTTTCTTTTATTCCGTTCTATGAAAATCCTGCTCTAGAGATTCGGAGATGTACGTCCAAGGCCCGGGGAGGGTGGTGATGGCATTTCGGTGTACGCTGCACGAGCTTTTCTTTCTCTCTGGACACACCTGATTGCGCACATGCTTAATCGGACAAAGAGGTAGCCACAGTCAGCAGCCTGCCCTTCCCAGGTAAATTGGAAAAATTGACCTCGTCCTAAGCAGTCGTCCAAGCTACCTTAAAATCTAACTCAAAGCCAAGCACAGGTGGGGAGCCTTGCGAGAACAGCGATGGGTTAATCAACTGGGAAAGGTTTTAACTTGCTAATGTCAGTCTGATACTCTCATACTCTCAGCTTCTATGACTGCACGAAATGCAGAAACCGTTCATAGAATGCCACTGGCAGAAAAAGATTCATGCCTATTTTCTTTATCTAGCTGGTCACCATTAAGGCTAATAATAATTATAGTATTTATACAGCGACAAATCTTATGAAGTAACTCAAAGCGCACGCACTCAACATCACACGTACACACAACGCAACTCCCGTGCCCAAGCACGCAGTCTCACGTGCACACGCAGACAGTAGTACACGAGAACTACTCCCAAATAGGCACAGAAAAGACAGGATGAAATGGATGACAGAAATATGGTGAAGCTGCTATTTTATCTGCAGAGTAAAAGATTCTTATCCCTTTTCGTGGAGAAATAAAAGTTTATTATTGTTGTTGTTGTTGTTGTCACTAACGTCTAATGCATACTTATGACGAATTCTCCAGAATTACTGAACAAACTTTTATGGTGATCTCGTAAAATGTAGACTTAATTGAGCAATCGTCACCAAAGCCTTTACTGTCTCAGGTCAATGGTTTCTATACCAAAGGGTGACGACGCTATGAAATCAAGTGAATAACTAGAGAAATCTACCGAGGGAAAAGATTCTCATACTCTGACATGTTCACTCAGTCTCACGCAGGCAAAACACTTCTTGCTCAAGAGCCCCCACCCTCGTAAAAGACACAACTGCAGCGAACCGTTCTTCAACATATATTTCAAACACTAACTGGCTCGACAACATCAAATATATCTACAGATTATTTACAAAGAATCACCGTGCTCGTGTCTAGGGTAAGACGCTGCCTGATTACGTCATACCACGTGGTATCAGACAAAGAAGATAATCAAACTCCAGACGGGGAATCAAACTGCAAAACGGCCTATGATCCCGCTCTATACACAGATACAGTAAGCGACCGACAGCAGAGCTCCAACTCTCGTCACTACTGAAACAACGACTTCTGCGATACACAATTCTAAAGCTGTTCAACGACCAACCATGAAGCTATGACACTTCCTCTACGTCCTCTTGGCGTACGCCCGGCCTCTAGCTTAACGTCTCCTGTCTCCTGGCAGGATAAAACCACCTATCTTAAATCAACCCGAGTCCCAGACTCTAAGAACTTTCCTCTCTCTCTCTCTCTCCTTCAAACAAAGGCAGGTTTTCTTCCACGCCTTCTGCGTACTTTATTTAGGACCGCCACTGCTGCTGCCGCCCTACATGCTCCGCCACCCCACGGTTTACTGGCACTTTACTACCACACTACATCTTCTCTCTCGTCCTCCTCCTGCTCCACCCTACTTCGGGACTCTCGTTTGTCCGGCCCGCACCCTGCTTTTACAGGGTGGACGCGAGCCACAACGGTGGCACTGTCCGGTCCAGCAGCAGCAAGCAGGCGTACACGCGGCAGAGGCCAAATTGTGTGTTTCTTACACAGACAACATTTAGAATAAAAAGTGAAAGAATATACCTACAAGGACATGAAAATATACAGTGACTCGATGAAACTGGTTCTGGCCGGCCTAGAGCAGCTACCCACATTGCGTCCACCTACCCGGTGTCAAGAAAGGGAGGGGCAAACAGGCTTACCTAGGAGTGACAGGTGACAACCTAGGAGTGACATGTGACATCCGGTAAGAGTGCTGCAACTGAACCTGACGTCACTGAGTGCCCCGCTGAAGCCTCAGGTACATCGAACATCACTTATCTCTCGATCGAACACGTGCGTTCCGGCTTTGGGGGGAGGGGGTCAGCGGGGTCACAATAAGGAACGTTCAAGAGCGCCGTCTTCTGCTTCTGATCGTCTGGGGCGGGGGAGGGGGGCTTTCGTTTGAGTGTGTGGGGGATGGGAGGGTCTGAGAGAATCCAACAGAGAGAAGGCGCCTTGCAGCGGAGGGAATCGCTTGTCATTTTCTGCAGGTACAGCAGCTGGTTACCCACAGTGTCGTCACTGTTACTGCCTTCAGCTTCAAACCAAACTTCTCGTGTGAAAACGCTGCCATAGTACTGAGGAACGACAAAGTGGGCTTTCGGTGCATTTGCACTCCCCGCCGAATGTCTGCACAACAGATTGAAAACTTGTCAGAAACGAATGGTCCACGTGGCAAATATCGTAACTGACCAACGTGAGCTGAAATAAGTGTTGCATTTCGTCAGTCTCATTCCTCCTACTACCATTTTGGCCTCGTTGTTTGTGTTTGTGGGAACTCTTCAGGGCCGTTCATAACCGAACGAATGTGGGCCTAAGATCGCTTTCGCCAACTTTAGCTAACACGTTTAGAAACACCTTTAAAGAGATCGCAAGGCATGGAGGTTGCACTTAGTAAATTTGCGTTGACAAGAAAACAAAACAAAATTTTATGCAAGCGCCATTATAATTCACACGTATAAGAGATGGCAGGGTTTTTTAATCAATACAGATTTTAATAAAAATTAACCCCTTTAACCTAGAATTTAAATAAAAATATTTGTTGGCCTTTAATAATTCACCATTTTCTAAAAATTTATTAAGGTTTAATTAAAAGCTAATCCCGCATTTAGTGCAGACTTTTTAATTGTGTGTGATTTTTAAAATTCACAATTCAATAAGTTAATGTAAAAAAAATTTCACGCACAATTTGACCGTAACAGAAGTTGTAGCTCGTATTCTTTATGGGCAGGACATGTCTTTTAAAAACTACAGTCTGGAGAACATTTTCAGCGGACCTTCAATGAAAATTTCTTACCAGCAGTGACGAAAGTCGTCATAAACTAGTGACATCTACAATGTTTCCTTATAGAAAGGCAGACTTCTCGGTAAGTGCTCTTCAGTGTTGAATGGATGATAAAATCGCATGTTGACTTGGCTGCGCAAAAGCACGCCCCAGAAAAACCCTCGAAAGAAAACTTTTTGTATAATTGTCTGTAGTTAGGAAGAACATTGTGAACAAAGCTAATTAAATGTGTGTAATGCATCATTAATAGTTCTGTAGGCTGATGTGTATAATTAAGTTTCTGGAATATTTCGTCATAGCTCTGTAAAACTTGTAAAGAACAAGAGAACAAGAAGGAGAAAAGGAGTATGGCCCCATACAAGTAAAACAAAAATTCTCTTAAATGGAACTTCTAAATATCTTTCTTAAAATTTTAATGTGTTGTGGGTAGGTTGAGTGGAATGGAATATTTACGACCCCTTGGCCCTCACGGTAATGGTGCTGCCTCATCAGTCCTTCATATATTTAAGAATTGTTTCCAGAGGCGAAGTAAATGAAAATCAATAGCTTTATTTTCAAACTTACAATCCTATTGTTTCTTATGGATTACAAAAATTTGTTTCTGTCTTAGAATTTGTGGAAAATCCGTGCCAGTAGTGCCCACTCTGCTTGGTCAGTGTCTTGTAATAACGAATAAGAAAATAGAATTACACTGTGCATATAAAACAAACATCTTTTGATCTCTGGACTTTATTAACCAACGTCATCATGCTGTTTGAAATCTCTGGTTCAGGCCTGTATAAAAAGTTTCGGTGTTTATGTTGGCAAGGAGTATTCTTACAGATGTATTGATCTGTACTTCCGGTATTTGCACCGTATGCGCAGTGGAAAGGAATAAAGGGATCGCTCTGCTGACGTACTCAGGAAGAGCAGGGTTGGGGTCAGCATTGCACGCCAAAATGTGCTTAAAATTACTTAGCCAACTTCATTACAGTAACGGGTACGCACAGTATACTCCCTACCCAATTAAGATGCGCTTTTCCTACCACAGAGAAATTATTGGAAGTTTTACTTTTGGGGGTGCAGTACGCTGCGCACTGATTCATATTCCAAGCCTACTAAAGATCTCGAATGATCAACTTATTTATTGTTATTTTGCCTTTTCTTTTTATCCACTACAGAGGCATTTGATTAAAATGCAGTAAAACATTTGAGTGTCTGTCCGATCTCTTTCTTAGTTGTTGCTGATTGTGGGGTTGGGCGGAATGCTGTGTGTCTGTGTGTGTGGGGGGGGGGAGGTGATGTGTGTGGGGTGCGTTTGGGAGGGGTGTTACGCACTGTGAGTGCAGCTCTGATTATAGGACGACACAAATATCCGACTGCCATGCTTAAGTAAGGCTTTACTTGAAAATACACCGGAGGTTGAAGAGAGGGCGTCTTAGAAGAAATAACCTTGTGTTTTCAGGAGCTGGCATTCTCATCGGGATCGACAACACACACATGTAACAAAAACATCCGGCTTCGTGATCGAACCTCGTGAAGTAAATCCTTTATAAAGAATACAATAATTCCATCGTCATCGTGAACTTTGTGTTCTCAACAGGGTCACAACTGTAACGTCTTCATAACGTCCTAAAAATTGTGCCCGGCTTAGCAACCTAATAAGCAAGTTTGTAGGTGCATGCGCGCGTTGGCTGCATTACTGTGAAATGCAGAGAAAGATCAATGTTCATCCCCGCTCGCGCACGGCGGTACCATAGGACTTCTGTACCGAATCAAAGACCTTGAAGACTCGTGACAGCTAGTCAAGTGAGCGTGGCATATTAGCGTCCTCCACTGACGCAAATCCGCAAAGTACGTAAAAAAAAAAAAAAGACTGTGTGCATTACACTTAAGTTTCTCCTGATAAAAAGAATAATCAAGTGTCCCAAGGCCACTCCTGTGGGTCGATGCCCGAGAACAATTACCTGTAAGTATGCATTAGCCAGCATCTAGCCCGAAGCTGACTGCAAGAAAAGCTGGCCACTATCTGATGGCCACGGTCGGTCCATTACGAGCCGTTTGCTTAGCTGCACGCTTCTTCTTCCGGTCTTTGACATAGTTTTCTCATCTCATGCTCGCACATGTCTAGCCGTATAAACACCCTTAAAAATCAAAGTCTTTTGGTCTTCTTGATTTTTTTTGGCGAGGGTTGGGGTGGGGGCCGGGCGGCTTGGATACTGTCTCCTTTTTCTCGGTTAAACCTCAAGGCCACGGAGAATTTTGTTCACGATCTCGCTGCAGTGTGCGTGAAATTTTCGTTGATATTACGGACTGAAATTCGAGCTGTCACGGCCTTTTATGGTTATGCATACAGAGGAAGAGATACCTGTGGTCAGAGTTTTCCCAGATAAAGAAGTGTGTGAAGATGCGGCTGCTGTCTGGATTCTCCAGAAAATCCATAGCAGGAAAATGGCGTTCACTTGTAGTGTATATTCTCCTTGCCAGCTAAAGTGGCTGGTGTTAAGGTGCCAGAAGGTTGCATTGAGAAGTCTGTGTGCGCAGTGGATTGCATGGTAGGCGAGATCGAATGTGTTTTTAAGAGATTCTAGTCCTGGCTGTTCATTAGATAAATCAAGAGAAATACTTTCTCCAGCCAAAAAAAATCCCAACCCACCATTGGCCAACACTGGTAATGTTGTATTGTTTCTGTACAGAAACTGAACATGGCAGCACGATATGTTGTGCCAGTGAGAACTTCCTTCCCAGAATGTTGGTTTCATTCTGACTGCCTTCAGGTTAAGAGAAAGCCCAAGGTTGTGCGGTACTGTCCAGAGTATAAGCTTCTGCCACAAGACAAGACAGAGAAAGTTAAACCAGAAAACCTCAAAGCTAAGGATCTTGCAGAATGTTACTATGGTAACAATTAAGTGTGAAACCAATGGCAATACTGAGTAGACCTACAAGTACTGTCTACTTCTGCCTGATGGGTGCAACTCTTCAGTCTGGTGACTGACAGAAATTAGGCTTAGTCTCATAAACATAACAGGTGTTAACCAAAAATTATTTTTGTGTTTGTGGGATTTTTTTTAAGTGAGGGGGGGGGGTTGACTGAAAGAGCACTGTACAGATCTGAGAAAGATAGACTAAACAGTACGTATACGTTGACCACCCCGTCTGCATGTAAACTGTGCTAAATTTATTCTCGAATAGCGGATTTTTTTCTGTTTCTGAAAACGTTGTTTCTGTGAACTTGAAAGCTATTCGCTCCTGGGACGACCGAATAACTTATAACCAAATAACAAGGGGGAAATTAGCTATTCGGTTTTCGTGCATGGGAAATTCAAGGAACTTATTCCTGTTACGGCGGCTGTTCTGGAATAAGTATAAGAAGTTGGGAGATGGAGGCGGGAGGGGGCGGAGATATGCAAAGATTGTTCAGTCTTTCAAACGATCAGCTCTCAAATCACATTTGTTTAGGGGTGTGTTGGTAGGTGGGCGGGTGAGTGGGTGCGGTGTTCCACTTAGAACGAGGGCGTCGGTACAGTCTAGCGTATAATTAATTAAACATGGCTGCTCTGCCCTTTACCTGCTGTACATGTTCACTTTGTTGGGCAGTCTGCATTATATTCTGTCAGCTTAACCCTCGCTGTGCCGCGTATTAGAAGTACGTCTTTCTTCATTTATTGTTGTTATTATTCAAATTGTCTCAAACTACAGTTTGTGTTATCAGTGCAGGAGAGTTCAATGTATTTTTTAAATTTAATTTTTGCTTTCTGTACCGTGTGTGTGTGTGTTAAATAATATTATCTTAAATTTTGAAGCTTTTCGGCTTGCTGTACTAACAATTTTTTAATGTCTTATTATATTTTCTATAGGTATAATTTATTTTAAATATTTATTTTAAATATATCCCTAAGTGAACATGACGCTAGCAATAACAAGCACCACTTGGGCATCGATGTGCACAGAGGAAATAATTGCACTATTTGAAGACTATAGCTGTGTGTTAAACTATTGTCACTCGCTGCTGTGAGATTAAGCCATGGCATATGGCATATGGCATTAGCAAACGATCCCTGGAATTTATGAGGTAACCAGCACGTAAAAGCTCTCAGCTGGAGCCAGTCAAGTGACGAGCTCTATTTCGGATGTGTAAAAAGCGAAGCCAATCAAATATTTCGCAGGTCTTTCTGGAAGCGGGGTAATTCGTTCTATCGTTAAAGAATTCATTCTATGCGAGTTATACCTGATCGTTACATTCTATAACGAAAGAATTCTATAACGAAAGAATTCTATAAACTATAGAATTTTTTCTTTAACTAAAGAATTAATTTTATAATTATAAAATTCATTAACTATAGAATTAATTCTTTAACGGTAAATGAATTCTATAACTATCCCAATGTAATTCTATAAAGACAGTTTTTTCTATCTATACTATGAGCAGAAAATGCTATACAATTCTGAATTGAATTCATTCTGTATATACAGTTCAAGACTGCAACTATAGAATGAATTCTATATTTTACGAAAACGGGGCCAGCGTTTTATTTCGGTGCCAAACGACCCTCAGGGGCCCGTAACAGTGTATTCACCTACGCGGATACTACACACATACTGCACATCGACAGATTCATAATAATCCCTCTAAATGCGCTTTGGTAAATTAGTTATTGGCGTCCGTCGTCTGCTAACGCACCTCGTGCTGCACAAGGCGAAGGCCGTGACAGCGTGCGATTGGGACGGATTGGGGCAGTTGCATCGGTGGCTGGCTATCGCGTTAGCAGACGACGGGCGTCAAACACCTCCATACCCTATGAGTAACAACAATAACTAGACATATTCAAAGGCACGTTTTGAGAGAATATTATGAATCCATCAATGTGTAGCTTCTATTTGTGTGCTTAACATATACATAATGTTCTTTAAATAAACTGCGATCGGCAGTATCGGTGTAGGTAAGGGCTGCTGAGGGTCGCTTGGCACCAAAACAAATTGGTGGCCTCGTTTTCGTAAAGAATTGGGATGGAATTCATTTTATAGCTGCAGCCTTCAATTGTATATTTTAAAATTAATGAATTGCATAGCATTTTCTGCTCATAGTATAGATAGAATAAACAGTCTTTATTGATATACAATGGTATAGTTATAGAATTCATTCTATGGTTAAAGAATTCATTCTGTACTTATAGGAATAATTTATATTTTATATACCATGAGCATTTAATACCCATTCCCCTCTTTGCGCCCCATAACACTGCCGACGCCATCTTTTTCAGTGTGCTTGTCTGCTAGGTGTAGGCTGCTAGCTTCGCTGCATCGTAGCAGGCTAGCAGCCGCCGTGAAGAGTGCTAGCCTAGGTTCGCTACGCCTGAGAAACCCACCTCGGATGACCAGTGTTCGCACACATGTGCAGTGAAGCCTCCGGAATAGTGGATGTTATCACAACACAACGATTACATAACTGATAACAACGATAACAAGGAAACGCCAATCCAAAGTTGATTGACAGGGGTAAAGATTTGGTAGGAACAGACTGTTTAGTTAATAACAGCTTGAAAGACACCTTCTACCAATAGGTTCCATGGTGTAATGGTTAGCACTCTGGACTCTGAATCCAGCGATCCGAGTTCAAATCTCGGTGGAACCTACATCGTAATTTTTTTTAATTCTAATTGGTTTCTATTATTATAATGGGATACTATGTTCACAACTTAAAAAAAGATCAATTCCTCTAGCAATAATCTTTTCATCTTCCTCTACACCTTTAACAGTGAAACCTCAGCTGAGAACTGTGGCCTTTACTAGTAAATTAACATTAAATATATAAATATATTTCCTATATATATTAAATATATTTCCTACCCACCTTGCGATTGGCTGCCCCTCCTTTCAACCTTTCTTACTCACTGTCCCCTGGTCATTCTCCTGCCTTGCAGCCAACGCGCCACTTCTACTGCAGATAAGTCTTTTTCGTTTTCGTTTTTTCGTCGTTTTTGTGTTGTCCTGATGAAGGGGTGGTGCCCCGAAACATGTAGATTGTCTTCGTCTTTGTCCCTTTCTAGCTTGGTACAGTTCCCTTGTTTTACATTAAATATATTCCTTCTTTGTGATCTTCCTGATGTGTATGCAATCAAAGTGCATTTTTAAATAAAGTATAGTTAGAGTTATTCATGACTTCTCTTTAAAACCAACCAAAGTCAAATGTAAAACACTGTGAATTTCTTATCCAGAGTCTCAGGGATTCCCCCCCCCCCTTACACATACACAGACACACACACACACCCAATATCTCCCAGTAACTGCACCTGTCACACACAAATCTCCAAGAAGCCTGAAAGAATGTAGAGGATCCAAAGGACAGTGTTTTAAATCAAAGTACATTTCCTGTAAGAATCTCAGTTCTTGTCAAGGACCCCTCAGAGTTTCCAAAGTGCCAGGGACCCTCAATTTTTCAGGCTACTGGAAGCCCAGACAATTGTCTGCATCACAGACTCAATAACTTCCATCAGGTTTAAGGGCACAACATTACTGATCCTCTGGCAAACAATTCAGACTATGATGTACTTCTGCATTTAAAATTGTACCACAGCTTGAAACAAAGACATGCTGACATGCCAAGCGATTAGCACAAAGTTCCCAACAGGTATTTAAATATGCAATCCTCCATCAATCACCATGCTTCAGAAGCTGACACAAGACAAGATCACAAGTTACTTTTTATTTTCTAATTTACTGCAAGCCCACTGATGGTGATGTGAACTTCTCTACATAATCCTTCTCAAAAGTCACATGTAGACAATATGAACAAGGGCAATGCCTTTAGGTATACTCAATAGTTAAGTATCATACACAGGTACCACAAATAAAGGTAACATGTACGTGCATGCATTTTGAGAATACAAGGCTGTTAGCACCCACACTAACTAAAAGGTTACACTTTGACCCTGCTCTTTCTCACATCTAGCACGGGGACAGCCAATGACTGCATGTATACAGTATACTTACATTGCAATTACAAAGCGATTCGATCAACTGTAATTGGGTCCCATGGGATCAATAAAGATGCATTGTACAGCATAACGAATCAGTCTATCCAATGTGCAGCTGCTTAACAAATATCTTACAGAAGGCAGGCCCTGATTGGGGTGAGTGGATGGCGGCATGCTGCATTGGTTTTGATTTTCTTCACAAGGGTAAATTTTTGTTTGATCAAAGATTAACCTCAGAGAAAAAGCAAGGTCAGATGATGTCACCAACTTTTCTGACAGCCTCTCCTTTGAAAAAAATTGATGGGACTTTCAGCTAGTCAGAGTTTCATTTGGGATTCATTCACCTGATGGAAAAAATATTTTAGATATTCCGCAACAGCAAGAAAATTCTGAACCAACCTAAAACAAGTGCTTAATTCAAATACAAACTTCTGCATAATATGCATCTATGTATAAAAATGGGATAAAACAAAACTATGCTCATAAATCTTCAACACATAAGAGTTCAGGAGATCAGACAGAAAGATTGGTTAACAAGACAAACACAACATCGAATGCCCAAAGGGAGCTCAAACATGTACACTGCACATAGGACCAAATAAAGCACATCTGCTGAATAAAAGCTCTTGAAAGACCACACATCTTCGCTCTTCTGTCATCAAACTCGAGCTGCATCTTTTCTGCTCTCAGAAAAGCTTTTTAAGTCCTTCCCCTGCCCTCAAGTCAAACATTCTTTCTTACTTGATAATTACATGAGGCCAAAATAATTCATTGCACCAGCCATCCAGCCAAAACAAAAGCCACCCACAAAACACTCATGCACAACTTTCTGCACACAGGCTATCCCCTAAGGTGCACATAGTTATGGGGTACTTTTAACAATGTCTGCTGCACATTGTCCTTTACCTCACCGCTGCTGTGACTGCCAGAGGTCAAGCTTTTTGGTACCACAGGCAGCGGTTGAGAAACATCACAGGAGTCTTCATCAAGTGACACAAGCTTTACTTGGCTCGAAGACTCTTCCTTCTCTGGAGCCTTATTAGCTGAAGACATCTGGCAGTGCTGCATCCTATCTCTAATTGAGCATGCCCAAAAAAGATCATCTTGCCAAAGTTCACTATCAGCTGGATTGAGCATGATGGCCTTGGAAAATGTGCGCACTGCCTGTCAGTAAAAACACATATTCGTAAGCTATTGTTTACAGTCAGCTCACAATCCACAACTAGCAAAACAACTAAATTATCATAATATTATGCAATACTTTCAAACCTTTTCATGTTTCCATTTTTTTCTCGATAGTTGTTTCCTCCACTTAAAAAAAAAATTTATAAAAGCTCTCCTGGTGATTTTTTTTTCACTCAGTGCAAAATTCCTTATTGCTCTTCGGTCTTCACTACAGTTTAGAGTACCAATGTCCATGATACAAGCAGGTCTATTCTTCTGGGAACAAATAAAGTCTTAGCTGTATGGAATGCATAAAAGTGTTCCGAGTGATGATAAGGTACACACACATTAAAGTTATACAGAAAATGGAGGCTCTTCTTTCTGTAAGCTTGGTCAGTATCACCAATTTGATCATAATCAAAGTGATGCATATGGAAAGACCTTTAAAAAGATGATTCAGTGACTGCAGAAGAGGTGTATGAAATAGGCAGAAGACACAGTTTATTCCCATCCAGCACAATTAAATCCACAGCAACATGGCAGCTCATTCGAAACTGCTCACCAGTTTAACTTCTCCCATGTTCAGCTGAGCTCGCCCCAGCGTTTGCCATGCCTCCCACCACGTTGGATCCAGTCTCACAGCATGCTCAGCTGCTTGCACAGCTGCAAAAACCTCCCTAACAGCCATCAGAGCCTGAGAAAGACCGCAGACAATGCAACCATGAGTATCAACAGCTAAATAAACAATGCACACAGACAATGGGTTCTCGTAACACGCCAAATATGAAATCTTAAGACTGCAGATGCTAGTGGATCAGAACACATCTAAGTGCTAAGTGAATTCCTTATAACACTGCATTTATGATATACAGAAACTGTGAAATCTGAAACAATGGAAAGTAGATCAGACAGCATCCAAGTGTGAAGTGAAATTATTAAAATTAGGACTGCCTAACTGGCCACAACCTATACCAGCAGTCTTTGCATACCTGGGCTTTCATGTCCAACATTCTGCTGTCATCTGGTGTTAATAACAGTCCTTCGTCCCATTTTCTAATAGCCTCCCAATATCTAGTATTAAAAAACACATCATATTTAGAGATTCTGAGTGCTCTGCGATTCCACTGTTAAATCACAAAATGAATGAACAAGTCAAGATACTAGGTTTTGTTTCAACTATTTACCTGTTTCACTAGAATACTTGTCTTCTGATTACAAATTTTATGCATAGTTGACACAAATAAAGCTAATCAGAAGGAAAAGCTAAGACAGGGGCTCCATATTTTTTTTTGTTTCTAATAACAAAACAGCTGTGGCAGATAAGCCAATCAGGAGTGAGCACACTTTGCTGCCTTGGGGATGGCTTGTGTACAGAGAAGCGAGGGAGGTGGCCCCAGGAGAGATGGGGGTAACCCCCTCCCCTTTGTTGACCCCCCCTTTTCGGTTGACCTCAACAGGTGGACGGCACATTGCAACCTCCTGGTAAAGCTGCATCCGGGGTATGACGATGGTCGGCTGCCAACCGCAAATTGCCGAGTACACCATGTCTCCTGGAGCAGTTACTGTAGCCAAGTACGACAGTTATCCGCAACATGGACACAGAGGGTCAGCTGCTGCTGCCGACGCTTTAGAATTTAACCGGTAGAGCAACATAGGGGCACTTAGCAACTAGAGAGAAACTTGGGACATCATTAGACCGTTGCTGGGAGATGGAACTGAGAGATGTGGTGTCTGCGGTAGTCCTGTCCAGCATCGTGAATAAGTGAGTGTATGTACCGTGTAGCTTAGCTATATGGAGAATTAGTTTACACAGTCATAACTTGAATCTAGTTGTGAGAAAGGAGCTGACAGCAGTCAGTTGTAAAATCGCCTAGAAACTTCCTAAACTACGCACCTAACAGTCAGATCGTCCAGTTGGGACCAGTTAGGTGGAGCAAGTGTGGTGGAAATACCCGAACATCCCCAATGCTACGAGAAATACTGGTAGAGTAACGTTCATTGTACATATGTATGTTTGAAGTAGCGCACATGTACGAATGTTGATGCCAGCGTGTGAGTGTGGACGTTCATGATATTTATTATGTAGATGTGTCTGTTAGTGGAATAGTGTAAATACCTTATCATTTAGTTTCCCAAAAAATGGAAATAAATATAATGCTGTGTTAAAGCAGTCGCTATATCTCTGCTGATTGGCTTAGGAAATTGTGGGTTTTGAGCTGGAGGCTCACGAGCTAGAACTGGGATTTTGTAGACAAATGACCATAATGATTTGCAAGGTAATTTTCATACATAACAGGGTGGCAAACTGCTGGTATAATAAGTCTTGCTGCCCTCAGGATTTAAATTATGTCAATGTGGACGGTGCTCTGAGCCAACTATTTTAGTATTAACTGATCTGTAAATCGGAGTAGAATAGCACCATCATGACAATCACATTATCTACATCCCCTAATTGCCATTTGTAACACTTCAAAAATGTCAGCTCTTCAAACGCACAATGACATCACAAAAATGAAGTTTAGATCCCAAAACTCCAGTTAAGACAACTCTAGAATAAAAACGTCAACAACTTGAACTAGACTAAAGAAGAGTAAGTCAGTAACTCTTGTAGACTGTAGTACAGTTTTTTACTGTTTACTTTTATTTCACCAGTTTAGCTCATATTTGGTATAGTTTTCTTGGTAGCAGATGGATGTATGTAGATCAATACCAGTGGAATACAGTTTTAGTTTTACTTAGCTATATAAATAATATAGTCTATATACATGCTATTCCAGTGCAAAAAGATCACAAATAAATTAAGAATGGATTAAGAATTAACCTTGTCTTGCTTGCACTTTATCAGAAGATGAAAACTTGAAAGTTAATGGAAGCAAATAACAACATGTGTTTGTTCCTGGCAATAGTACCACATATAAAGTCAAGAATCTCTGAAGACCTTGCTATCGTTCCACTCTTTTTCAGGGTCTGACTTTTCGTTCCCATTTTAATATTATATCAGTTACAACTGAATACTTCAACTGCGGAGAATCTTTCGTCCATCTCTAAAAAAAGACTAAAAGGAATAACCCAACAAACAAACAATACCCCACAAACTACACACTAGTAGAACCAGAACAAAAAATTTACATTAATTTCATACTTTTTTACCTTTCTGCTTGGGCAAGTGTAGCACCTTCGTCACGCAATCGTTGGCTTTTTGTTTTAGCATCTTCAAGACATGTCAAACGACGTTTAGGCATCAAGGTCAGCCAGTCTACCTCTCCTCGAGTTACTTCATTATCCAGGTCATCTTTTGACTCCTTTTCAAATGAGGCTGAAGCAGTCTTTACCAGAGATAATCCAGCTTTTCGCTTCCAGCCAAATGACGTCATGGCATGGCAGCTCACTGCACAGGGTAAGCACCAATTCAACATTTCCTCTTACTATGCTCATTCTGAACCTCAAGACAGCACAAATGACATTTTATGATAATCATTATGGGAAAAAGTTTTACTGCTCACAGAATTCTTAACATTTATTATATGCATGTAGTATATATTATACATGCATAACAAACATTTATTGCATAAACGTTTACTATACAGTACTCAAGGATTCTGTGATTTGTTTTGGTTTTCATGTCTTAATGTTCAGTCATGAGCAAACATTATATCAGGACGGTGCTGCTTAAGACAAGTTAATGTGCTGCTACACTGGGATTGCTGTCACAACACAGGCTTCAAGCTCAATCCCACTGTCACAATATCCTGACAATGGGCCAACCAGTCCTGCCAGGCATCTGACAAGGCAGCTACTAGATTTCCAGTTTATTAAATCTTAGGTATGACTCGGCCAGGCTGTGAATCACTGACCTGCATTGGAAGAAGATGCCTTAACTGTTGCACCACTCAGGCAGTGAGGATTCTGTAGTAACAAGTCAGCCTGGCTAACTACTAGAAGAGACAAAGCCAAAATTTCTGGGCATTGCTACTTCTTCAGGATGAAAAAAACTGATAAATTATATAGTAAAATATCAAATATGAAATAGGACAAAAAGGCACTTAAAGAAGTGATGATTATGGCGATGATTCTGATTCAAAGTATAAATTATTTACAAATAAGTTCTTCTCTTCTTCCAACCTCTTGCTATTGTGTAGAAATCTTTAGCTCTTTACTCAAGTGTCTCAATCCTGCACAAAGAATACCAAGTTGGAATCTTGAGCAGTCTGGCCTCATTACAGATAAAAGACCTATCTTGCTAGGAATTCATAGCTGCTGATGTGAGAAATGTTTCACAATCCTGACAATGATTCAGTTTTAAAGTATTCTACTATGGAGGTAATTTTTCTTTACATCCGTATAAAGAAAACAAAACTAAAAATAACTTTTGGGTGGATCGGGCAGTTCATTCTACGTATTCGTGGCATTTACCTTAAAAAAATCTCCACCTCACCTACTCTGTTACTCACAGCCTTCCTTCCTTCCCCCTCCTCCTCCCCCCCCCCGCCCCACCAATCCCCAACACCCACATCAGTAAATTCCTTGCAGATAATAATAGTTTTGAATGTTCTGATTTAGACTTCACCGCTTACATGCAGCACGACAATGACAATGCTGCTGAATGCAAACTGAAACTGATCATCGAAACTAAATAAAACTTGTCATCTGAAAAAAGAGAAATCTGAGGGGCTCCAGTCATTCAACTTTGTTTTTATGATACAGGAACTAGGTGTTTATTGCTGAAAGGGAGTTGTATCTATTTGGCAGGCTATGATATTTGATTGTACAGCAACTGAAACCTGTCGAAATACGCAAACTTTCGATACCTGCAGACTTTTCGCGACTTTCGTTACCATTCAGGTGCTACTGCTTCCTGTGTGTACAAAACCGAACGCTCATTGGCTTAAAAATGCAAGAGTAATTTTCATTGGCTGTCATATCGAAGAACACGGCGTCTTTTTCAAAAGAGTATTATAAGGTGCTAGGGTGTGTTGTTATTTCAAGATGACAAAGCAATTAAAGGCGTAGTGAATGTTAAAATCTGCAATGTTTTAAAAAGATCGTTAGCACCCATTAAAATTACAAAATTTTTATAGCTTCCAGTAAACTGTAACCACTCGGGGTACTGCGAAGAAGAAGCACTAAGCAGGTTGGCACGCAGTCACTAATACAAAAGGCATTGGAGTGTTTCGAGAGTAGGTTCAGAGGTGAGTGGAATAAAAACTTTTTTTTAAAAGTAAGTTTTCTCTTTCAAATTTTGCTGAGGGGCTCTAGACAAGACGGGGGGGGGGGGCTTTCCTCACTGACTGTGACGCATTAATGGGTGGACCTCATATTAGTGTTACTATTCGTCTATTGCTGTTTAATTAGTCATTTTTAGTGTTTTAGACATTTGACCGTGCATTGATTATACGAATTATAGGGAACACAGATGTTTTTGTATGTCCCTTTAGCTTTTTCTTTCTAAGTTATTATCATACTGTCCTTGACATACATCCTGTCAGTAAGCACGATATAGTGAGAACATTTGTTTGTGCATATTCATATTCATAGAAATTCATTACGCGTTTGAATGATTCTCTGCAGATCTCAAGAATGCAAAATGGCAACATTGCATGTTGTTTGTCCATCGAGGAAATTTCAGTAGCAGGCAGCATTATAAAGAAGACGCAGTACAAAAGTGTGACTCTGACTCTTGGGCGTGATGAGTTTAGAGAAATACAGCTGTACTTAGATCTACCTAAAAAGGTCTGCCATAACAACTATTTCAAAATTATACTATTTATTGAACTTACAGGAACTATCTCATAGTCTCCATCTTTTGGTGATTGTTAAGTGTGTGTAGCAATTTTAGCACCACAGTGATGCACATTGCACTGCTTATTAATATGACAGCCTTTTGTTGGGTTATTATTGGGGAAAAAAGTTTTGGTTTTTCAAGATCAATGACTGCTGGGTGATAATTAACTAACAATGTTTAGTATAAAGTTATGTCAGACGCTTCTATTAATCTATGCTTGTTAGTAAAGGATTGTGTCAAGACAATAAGATTAAGAATTGGAAAATTTAGATATACCTTGACTTTTGAGGTGTCAAGAAACTTTTAGTTTTAAGTTTTGTTTTTAAAGACAGGGCAAACTGTCCAAAATTCCTTTTACCTTTCAATGACAGATCATGCAAATGCATATCCGTGAAGTGGTCATTCACAAAAAATTTATGAAAGATGGAAAAGCCACAATTAGACTGCCAGACCAACATCTACAACTTATGATCTCAAACTGCCCTCCTGATAAACTTGCAGTCTTCCTTAAGACTCTTCAGGTAAGTTAATGTGCTTTGTTTAGTTTTAATACTTGTGCATACCCAAAGGAAGGATTGTTTCCCTGGGATTTGAGGTTTCTCAAACATGCATTAGACTTTAGAGAGACTTACCCGTTTAGATCTGCATGCTTTCTGTTGTGTGCAGGTTCAAGCTAATATTTTGTAATAAGATTTTTTTATATAAAGAAATGGAAAAGGCTACAGTAAAGTATTTTTGAAGTTATCCATCTCTGCCACACCCCTGCCTCCACAGTTACAGTATGATGCTGCAGCAGATTACCTAAAGTTAAGGGAGTGTCACGGGAGATCTCAAAAAGCAGAACTCGTAATACTCACTAATGTTTGCTGCTCCATGACATCCTTTGATCACCTCTACTTTGTGCCATCCTGAATGCAGTTAGCTTGCATCAGGACATTAAGCACCAACCAACCAACCAACCAACCAACCAACCAACCAACCCATCATTCTTTATATAAGCTGCTTAAGTAGTGGCATGGTACAAGGGCAGATCTGTACATCATTAGTTTTCAAACATTTATGGTGCAGCATGCTAATTCTCAATCCAGCAAATCTGTGTTTTGAATGTCCAGTAACATCTTGGACTTGCTGTGCTATTTATGATCCACCAAACTATAAGCCTGCACAAAAACAGATACCAGTTTTGACACTGGTGTCACAGAGCTGTCACTCAAATTCCTCCACTGCACGGTGCATTACAAAGCCTGCAACTCGTGAGGTGAGCAGAGCATAAGCTAAGATCACACCACACAGTTGCCAAATATTTCCAGAAACATATCACACAATGCTGATTGCTGATCAGACAACAGGATCAGCAGTCATGCCTGTCAGAATTTGTGAAACATCATGTTTCTGATTCCCTTACAAAACAACACAGGTTGTCAACAAATAATGGAATGCCAGTGACTAGTGTCCATATTTGACACTCATCCCCACTCTACCATTAACATTTTACTGGCACACCTCTAGCTCTCTTGTAGCACACAGTTTGAGAATCTTGTAACTAGCGGTGATCATAGTTCTTGCACACAAAGGTTGCATACAGTCGGTGAAGTTCTCTTTTTTTAAATATTAAAATAGTGGTTGAGGTTTTGAACTATGCATTCTGCATGTAAATGGTTTATAATCTTTATAGTAATATGTACCAGAGACAACATACTTCTGTTCACCCCCTTTTTTTTTTTAAATGTGTAATTTCTAGGCAAAGCTAGAGATAATTCGCCAGAAAGGATTCGTACCTCAAAGACAGCGGATGCTTTCAGAGGAACCCCGTGCATTTACAGAAATATCACCCCTCACAATTAAGGACCTACAGATGGCACAAGCCGCTAACAGAGGTAGTGGTGGGGTCGCCATTGCTTCAGGCACAACTGGGGTGAAGAGAAAGTTTGTGCCTTGTGAGGGCCAAGAAAACTTGCCACCTGAACTTGCAGCAAGCAAAGCTGCTGACAGCAAGAAGCAGAAGGTCTTCAGTAAAGTCAGCCCCTCCAAGGTTGTAGCACAGCCAGTGAAGCTGAATAAGGAGCAGATGTTGGTGCTTGAGACGGTCTTACGAGGCCGTAATGTCTTCTTCACAGGCAGTGCTGGAACTGGAAAGTCATTCCTTCTGAAGCGCATCATAGGTATGTAATTTAATGAAACTCCATTCTTATGTCATGAAGAGACATGTTAACTTGAAGCTGAAGGTGTTGGTAAATTCACTCTGCAGCAGAGTTGCGGGGAGGGGGTTTAAAGGCCTCCACCATTGATCACAGATTGCATAATTTCTTTGGCCAGTCCAGTCCTAGTATGCTAAAGCAGATAACAAAATCAATTATCCTTCAGTTCAGCATCTGCACTCAGTAATGAACCCTTTAAAGGAAACAATGACTTTTTAATGCATTTGAACCATTTTTTCTGTAAATTTTCAGGAGCCTTGCCACCACACCACACATGTGTTACAGCCAGCACAGGTGTTGCAGCTTGTCACATTGGAGGCACCACCATTCATGCTTTTGCTGGTAAAGAAAACATTCTGGCCATAGAGATCTTAAACAACAGCAGTGTCCAATGCTGAATATCAAAAGATCTTGTCTTCAGGGTCATTTTAAATTATTCTTTGATGACAGTATCTAAACACACAATTTTTTATATAATAATTATATAATATGAAAAACAAATTTTCCTGTAGGTATGGGGTCAGGCAAAGGGGACCTAACCCAGTGTGCAGAGCTAGCATCACGGCCGCAAGTAGCACAGCAGTGGCGGCGCTGTCATCATCTGATTATCGATGAAATATCTATGGTGGATGGCGAGTACTTTGAGAAACTGGAGGCTGTCGCCAGGTAGGTATTAAAGCATTAAGTTTATCTGTGGGTGTCATTCTATGCCAGCATTTTTGTGTGTGGGTGGAGGTGGGAAGTGGGTCTGATGTCTGCACCTCATTCCACATAAGGGTGTAGATGTGCATATCTATGCAACTGCATCAATGGATGGAACATAGTAAGTTTAACTTTATAATGACTGACATGTCGCAGTGTCAACATTTTAAAATGACGGCATTTCCTTTGTAAGAGTCCTCGGTTTTATTCCACATATTGTAATACTCAGATTGTCAGACATTTTTCTTGGTCAGATCTATTTTTGCTTTTTGTGTCTCCAATCTCGGGCAGAATTGTTCGCAAGTCAGATCAGCCATTTGGGGGAATTCAACTCATTTTATCAGGCGACTTTCTTCAGCTTCCCCCTGTTACAAAAGGAAATGACAAACCACGCTTCTGTTTCCAGGTGAGAAATATCCCTCCAGTATTTTGTCAAGCATGATGGACTGTAGTGTAGACATTGTTTAAAAGGGTCCTGAGTGAGATTGGCAAGTATCAAAAGGCTTCTACTAAATAGTAGTTATCTGCTCAGTTTTTGATTTGGTGCTTTTCTTGGAAGAGCACTGTGCACAAGATTATCATTGCTATAATCTAAATATTGTTAATTCAGGATTTTGTCATGCTTGTTACAGACTGCTGCTTGGCACAGGTGCATTCAGTCTACACTTGAGTTAAAAGAAGTTCGTCGACAGTCAGATGCTGGCTTTATAAAAGTTCTTCAGACTGTTCGCCTTGGCTTGTATGCACATATGCCTTGCTACCCATTTGCCTTGCTTTTTTCTGTTCCTTCCAAGTAAAGGTTTTTTTTGCCATATTAACCTTTTAAGTACTGCTGTCCTTTTTATCAAGTGGGATGCATGAAAAGACTAATTCACTCAGAAATTTACTGTTGTATCTTTCATAAGTCTGAGCTGCTGTGATTGGAAGTACAGATGACTCTCAGTGTCTGTTAAGATTGTGATCTTTCAGTTGCTAATTTTAATGGGCATTTCCCCGACAGGTGTCCATCTTTTGTCACTGATACACTTCTGAAGACCTCAAGAAATAGAGTCGAGCGTGATGGTCTCCTAGCAACACAGCTCTGTACACACAAGGAAGATGTAGAGAGCATTAATCACCATAAACTTGAAGCCCTTAAAGGTGTGCCTTCTAACTGCCCATTCCGTTGATTGAGTTGGCCTACTTTCAGGGTTCATTGTGTTGATCAAGTTGTGTTGGTTATAATTCAGTCTTGCCATCTGCAGGCTTTACTGGTACATGTAAATAATGGTGGAGGCAAAGGGAGGGTATGCATCTTTTCACATTGATTATTCTAATCTGCACCTTTGCTATGTGTTTGGGTATGGTAAGCTTCCTTGGTCGCATGCGTCTGCATACAGTCACTTTGAGCGTTTCAAGTACCTCTTGTTGTATTGATAATTTAAGCGTTCAGTCCTCATTTGTTGTTGATTAGTCATAATTCTTAGCTTTGCAAGAAAGAATCAAAAGTTCTTTTTAAAATCCTTTGCTTGCTGTTTGCCTCTTTTATGATAGTAGTGCCTTTGTTTAATGCCATCCTGTTGTTGCTTGTAGAGGTCTTCCCTCAAAAATCTGAAAGAATCTTTCTCAAATATGGTTTTTGTTCTAGCTCTATTTTCTTTCTGGGGCCAATGGAAATAACATCTAATTTTCAGGTGCTTTTCATACATTTGTGGCAACTGATTCAGATACAGCTTATACACAGACCATGGATAAGCTATGTCCTGCTCACAGCATCCTAAAGATGAAGATTGGAGCTCAGGTTAGAAATGATCATCAGTCATCATCATCATCATTATCATCTTCGTCATCATCATCTCTGCATGGGGTGGAAGGGGGGAGGAGAGACAGTTATTTTACTCAACACTGAAAACTGGGGTGCTGGTCCCACAATCATCTTTACTTTCTGGGTTTTACTGGGCAGCTTGGTGCCTCCATGTAAGTGGAATCCTTATCCCTGCACATTTTTGTTTATAAAATATGGTAAAAGATGAGAGATAATGCTCATATTGAATGGTTGTGTGCAGGTTCTTTTGTGCAAAAATCTTGATGTTCAGCGTGGTCTTGTAAATGGAGCACGTGGCATAGTTACCAGCTTTGAATCTGAACCAGAAGGTGAGCGATGACCTTTACTAATTGTGTGGAGTTGCTAGGTCATGTTCCTGCTTTCATTTTGTGTTCACGCTTAATTGTTAGAAAAATGGCTATTAGTATATTAATCATGGAACAACTTTCTATTATCAGTGGATAATATGACTTCCAGAATAATCTGGAAATGTGAAAGGCAGAAAAAAATAATTCCTTTAAGTGGATTTCAGTTTAGCATAACCAGAAAAATCATATATCCTTTTAATTGGATTCTTAACTTCTGCAGGAAGTAACCATGTATTAGTTTTCTGTACAAATAATATTTTGCAGGCTTACCTATTGTCAAATTTGCCTGTGGCTTGCATGAGACGATTAAGCATGCAAGATGGATGTTCAAAATGGGAGGCATGATGGTGACTCGCAAACAGATACCACTGAAGCTTGCTTGGGCCATTTCTATACACAAAAGCCAGGTCTGTTTTACTTTAGTTAATTCTACATTGTTTTCTTTGTGAAAATTTTTTTTCAGTTTCAGTGGTTTGTTTTAAAACTAACTTTAGTATCATATAAAGTTACAGTATTTCTTTATTGATTTTTTTCAGAGAAATCATCCATAATATATATCATCAGACTGGTGTTTGTTTATAATAGTTATTTCTTGTCACAATACTGTACCATGACCCAAAGTGCTAAATTCTCATTTGGCGA
>SMGT01002966.1:0-15000 GCA_004794575.1 Lanistes nyassanus
TCCTCCCTTCTCAAGAGCTCCCATTCTGGGTACTCTCCCTTTAGTAACAACATTACAGTTTGAAGGTTGAAAGGCACACAATGCATACATCACCGAGTTTTTACTAGCACCTGCTGTCTATCGAGGCGCCGTACTCTGGCTAATTCAAAACCTTTTTTCCTATTCGTACTGCTGGATGACTCAGGCAGTTACATGCTGTTTTATCAGCTGACACAGGACGAACTGCATGCACCAGAAACTGGGACAGCAGGTCGCCATGACCAGTTGTTGGCAGAACACATATCCCTGTGTAACACATTTACAATCTAGTACATGGCAGAAGATGTGTGGTACTGCTATTTCTACGTATTGCTTATGATGGTCTCTGAAACACAGGGGTCAGCGAATCGTCTTTTTTTCGAACTGCGAAACAAAGTTGCCCATCTGTATGTAACCCTTTAAAATCTTTCCCCTTCCACTTCAATGCAATGCGCTGACAAATGTTTCCATCCAATCTCTAGCTGCCACTAGCTGTATATGAACTGTCCCCGGTACGAGAGATTGTATGTGGATGTTTTCTGTACTGTGTATATTGTTAATTTGCAAAACAGAATGTCAGAGAAAAGTAAGAAACAAAGGAAATCGAAAGGAGAAAGGAAGGAAAGAAAAGTGCCTATTCAAAAGTCTGGTATCCCATTTGTCATACTGGAATCGAAACAAATTGGTTCTCCAAAGGCTTTTATGTATTTCTTCCAGGGAGAGTATGCAAAGGGACATCATAATTATCGTCTATATTCTTAATGTCCGATGTTCCTCTCGGATCCCTAGGCTTTAATCTAGAACCCTGCAAACAAAGCTAATTCGGCAGACGCGCTGTTCAGGTGATGGGCTGGCAGACACTTTGGCAAGGTAGAATCCAGGCAATACTTCTAGCGACTAGGAGCTGAACGAAACTAAGTCAGACACTTCAGCACGCGCTAAAAACGAGCAGAGGAGGAGTGAGGAAAAGCGACGTTTCCGCTGGAGGTTTCCACGCAACTTAACAGGCGCTACTTTTTTCCCCAAGATGATTATACAAAATATGTGCCGGGATGGGATTCTCGGCAGGTATGTTCTAAAGACTACAACAAATGGCAGCTTCATTACTGTCTGTCTGTCTGTCTGTCTGTCTGTCTGTCTGTCTGTCTGTCTGTCTGTCTGTCTGTCTAATTTCCAACAATCTCATTGTCCACGGTTTTTTTCTCTTCGCTAACTTCTGTTCTTTCTAATCCCCACCACCACCACCACCACCACCACCACCACCACCACCACCACCACCACCACCACCCGCCCTCTTATTTTTTTCTATATTTTTTCCCTTTTTCCGTTCAGTCTCTTTTCTATCCTCTCTCCCTTCTTTCTCTCCATCCCTTCTCTCTCAACCCTTTCATCAGAAGGTAAAAGCAACAAAGAACTAAGATTCTGAAAATTATTATTTGTAGAAAAATATTATGCATTCTGTACAAAGTGGATGATACATTCTTGTAGCCTGCATCTAGCGGTCGCCATTCTGTAAACTTACACCTCAGGTTTAGACCCACAGTAAGCATACGAGGAAGATTAATGGGAAAGTAATCCAAGGTTGCTGGGCGAGAGAAGCTGGCAGTTGATCTTTGTACACGTTTCAAAACACCATTTGCAGAAAATCCCCCAAAAGAAACATGTAAAGCAAAACTATGTGAAAAACTTATTGCCATGATGAAGAAACGTCTGTTTATACTGAAAGAAAGTTGGCCTCTTGGCATCGTTTGCATTTGCCTCAGTCGCTTATGTTTCCTGGCTTCTGAACAAAACTGTATCGTGAGTGGCAAAGCAATGTTCGTATTTCCTTTCTACTAAAGCAACCTTCCTCCCCTCCCACCCTCGGATTTTTTATTGTTGTGGTGGCAGTGTTAATGTGCAGTACGACTATAGAAGGTGCGAGAAAACGATAGCAACTGGGGGAGTATTTAATTCTTGCTACTGATTACGGCACAGCTCACACTTCGCGAAAATACACCTTTAGGTATTTGGTACTTATGCAAGATATACATGTCTTTACTTGTTTGGTTTTCATGCGAGATATACGATCCTTTTTTTTGCGTGTTTCATACTTATGCGAAATAAACATGCCTTTACTTATTGACTCTGCCGCATTGCCCCATTAGCTTTTCTTTGAGGGCAACATCAAACAAGGAGATAGATGTCGTAATTATCATCAAAATGAAAGATGATCTGTCAATGTCATGTTAAACCCCCCAAAAAGGATATAGAATACAGATATAAAAGGATATAGAATGCAGATATAACAGGATATAGAATACGAATATAACAGGATATAGAATACAGAAAAAAGACAAGGGAAAGTCGTATGGAGTACAAAACAGCCGTCGCTATTTTTCCCTTATGACAAGACCAGCAACAACACGGCTGTACGAACAAATTGACTCACTATGCATAACCAAAATGTAGTTTTAAAAAATCAAGTGCGTTTTGAGGAATACTTTTAAATTTTCTTTTGTTGATTTTCGTTTATTAGACTGCTAAAATAACTGCTGAATTCGGAATGTACAGCCCATTTCAGTTGTTCCTTAAACCTGAGCAGTGTTTTAAAAAGTCGGACGCTTGAAAATGCGTCAGCGTTGAAGCTGTTCCTCTTTTCCAAACAGCGTACGCGTTTTTGAATGAAAGTGTAACAAGTTTTCAAATGCAATAGCATCGAGAAAACGCAGGCGTTTAGAAGCACAAAGATACGAGTGAAAGAACAACGAAGCACACCTTTTCTGCGGTGACTAGAGAAGCAAACTACAAATTTGTGAACACTATACACGCTGAGTCATACATTTACCTACTGTAGTGACTTCAGTGTAACAACCCATCAGTCATTCCAAGCTGTATATCTAAGGACTGGAGAACAGTAAGTCCCAGAAGTTCTCGACTGTTTGGATTTACTTCCAAGAGGCGTCAGTTCTCATGCTGGCCAGATACAGTCAGGAAACGGAGCGCGCGTGCACAAGCGTCCTCTGTCAGTCTGTGGTGTGACCCTAAGAACCTTTGGGCTTCAGTCCATAGCACGCTCGCATCATGAGGTCAAAGTAGCAATCGTCGTCCACGGTGGAGGAGACGCCAGCGTAGTAATTCTGGAACTCTTCTCGCGTCACCACACCATCCCCGCTCCCCGGGGTGTCCAGGCTCTCCAGGAAGAAGCGGAGTACCTCCTCCTCTGTCCACTCCCCCGACAGGAACTTGGGATGTCTTTGGGCATTCTTCTTGTAGATGACTGCAGACAGAGCATGAGCGTCGCTCACTTTCAGTTCATGACAACAACGCACGGCGCCAAAAGAACGTTGCTGATAACGTAGACGAACAACACCCCCGACTGGCTTTCATCGATTCGCGTAACATAATATACAACTGTTTTGCTTTTGTATCTCGCCGTTCCGGAAGAGACAGAAAAAACAGCAATCATGAAACACACGCAAAAAAAGTCACGAGAGAAAGACAGGGGAGAATGCGAGATGTCTGGGCTGGCTTTCATGAGCATATTTGTATCTGCTGTTCCTTCGTAAAGGTATACGTAAAATACACTGGGGGATCGGCCGTACGACCGCTCCAATGACCCGAAGTGCAGATACGAAAGCTCATGCAAGCCAGCTCTGGAGTGCAGAAAGTTCTGGGGGGGGGGGAAGAACCTGTAACGAGTGTGACGTGCACATCCTTACGTTTTAACAAAGTACATACGATGAATGACACAAAACACATTCTCTGAATTACACATGGCACAAGTTCCACATTCGACGAATTACGCATAACGAGCGCATGAACAACACAAAGCTATAAGCATATTAACAACACACCCCGAGGTTAACTAGCGAGGGAGGATGGGAGGGAGGAGACGAAAGAGGGGAGATTATTCCGATCCAGTAAAAAAGAGGGAAGAGACGAATTCTCAAGGGACTGGTGGAGGGTTTAACGAGTGTCCCAACAGATCCCTAGGTAAGCCTGTGTCCACACAAAGCTTCCCAGCGTACCTTTGAGATCATCTATTCTCAACAAGCCGTCGCCGTCGGCGTCCAGCTTGTCAAAAGCTTCGTTGATAACCCTGATCCTGGCGTTGCACATGGGCGGACGCAGGGCGATGAGGAACTCGTGAAAGTCGATGAGTTTGTCGCGATCCTTGTCGAACGTGTTGAATAGCACGTGCAGCTCTTCCTCGCTCATGTCCACGCCGTACAGGCGCACTCCCTGCCGCAGCTCTTCAAAGCAGATTTTCTTGGAAAAGTCCACGTCCATCCGACGAAACACGCAGCCCAGCTGCTTGATGGCGCCACACGATTTTTTCAGGCACTTCTTCCTTAGCTTCTCCAGAAGATCTTGCTGGCGAATTCTGTACATTTTGAACCCTTCCAAAGATTTACAAGACCTTTTTTTCAGTGGCGATCCCCGCCTATTATTTAGTAATACGTTTCACGGATGTGCTTCGGTCTATTTTTACAAAACTAGCGACTTTCGGAGGGACAAACAGAATTGTTTACGTAGACATTGAGTAGAGCGCGTGCTGTTTACGATGAAGGATGATTTACGTGGATCACGCGGTCCATGGCAGCTGCGTAGTGCAGAAATGGAGTCCAGAGAACACCGTCTGAAAAGGGCAAAGAACAAAGAAATTAGTATGTTTGTCTGCCTGCTTGTTTCTGTTTGTGTTCATGCTTACTTACGGGCACGCCTGTCTAGCGCTCGACCTTATTTGCATATGCACATCTGCACGTCCACCAGTCCGTCTGTTTGTATGCCTGCCTGTCTGCCAGGATAATAAAAGTATAGGATTGTTTATGTGCAGTTTTTGTTGCCTTTTTGCATCATCATTCCCATTGTCTAATGCCGTAACTTTCTGACACAGATGAAAGAAATCTACGGAGGCAGCTGCACCTGACGAAATGGTTCCGAGAAAAGTGCAACATATTAGTGGTTGGAAAACCCGAACAATTGCGACTTCGGTTCGTGATGCCTAGGCTTACAGCACTGCCTGTGTTGCTGTGCGAACAGCAAATCGCCATAGCAGCACTGCATCATAAGCCTGGGTTCCGTCGTAGGCATTTACATGTAGCGCACCAGGATGTATGTTAACTATGTTAAACGCAAAACATTAGGTGCACACATTCTGGGTTAAGTGGCTACCACTGACTGGCACTAGTCTGTTTTCCTTACTGACAATTACTTTGTAACCCCTGACTTATTAATGTAAAGCCGGAGGCTTAGGGCATGCAAAATACTTCACCCCCACATCCTCCTCTTTCCCCCCTTCTAACTTACCACAGAACCAGCCACTACGATGATAGTTTTAAGGGTTAACCTCCCCACACACAGAGCAAAGAGAAAACGCTAAAAGTAAACGTGGACAAGCCAGTCCGACTGTTACAAACGGTAAAGTAATGGATCTTCATAAACATATAAAATGGAAAGAACATCTCGCTGCCCGTATCCAGAGACGGCTGACACCCCCCTCCCCCCACGAAGACGAAGTTACTGCTTGTGACAGGATAGAAGGCTTCTGATTCTAACAAGCACAGCGACGGAAAGATGAACTCAGGTAAAAAAATACTTACAGACCACTATTGTAACAGCACCTTTGAATGCTTTTACAAGTGCATGTTTTCTGACCCAGCCTGGCTAATCAATGTTGAATGTCTTCCAGTGAGAACAGGACACAAAAGCCAGTCCTGCTTATAATTAAATTTTTTGTGGGTGTGTGAATGATGCTGATCTCCGAGCTTTGTTAGTCGCACCCTTCAGATCCCACCCATCCTTTCGGACAGTCCCTCCTTTTCTGCCCCCTTCTCCACCACCGTAACTGTAACACCCTCATACACTTACAGCTACACGCAGGGACACAGTGATACACTCTCTGGCTGATTAAATTGGAAGCACATTGAAAACGAAGTTATTCTGTTAGGACTGTTTCGAGACAGGTTAATTAAGTTTATTTTAAATTCTTGAAAGTAACTCCTAGTGCGATTGTCCAGACTATGTCTTGGTCTGTTATTGCTCTTAAATCTGTGATTCGAACTCCATGTTGATGTGTTCTGGAATATTCCTTAACTCATGACTTGTTTCAGAGACCTGTGTTAACTCCTCCTACAACCGTTCTGAAATATATCTTGACCTGCTGGCTTCTTTAACTCCACGAGAATGTAGCTCTAGCTAAGACTGCTTTAAAAACATTCCAGGCATGCCAAGTGGCAGGCCAGAGGAAAGTGGGCCTGGCAGCAGAAGGCACTACAGCTCTTTGAAATGTTCACAAAAATTCCAGGAACAAGATTAACCGCGAAACATTTACGCTCTTGCTGCAAGTTTTCGTGCCGCCGGTAGTGAAGAAGCTATAGGAAATAAATGAGGTGGGAGAATATGTAGTTCGCACTAACTCACGCTGAGCGTAATAACTGACGTTATCTGTCATTCCCTAGGGCGAGGAAAACACAACGAAACTCTGAGACCATCATCTACGTCGATAAACCGGATTTGAACACCACCACTGAAGCAGATGGACAAGGTTTCAACAGTACAGCTCCGTCAAGGATTTCTTCTCCCATCCCGAACATTTCTACTTCATTAAATCAAACCAGAGCCCTGTAATCAAGATTTAGCCTACGTGGCTTTGTCCTGCGCATACGGGAACGAAGCAATGGCCGACATTGTCACACGCGTCGATTATTAACTGGACTGTAGCTGGTGATGAGCGTTAGACTGCTTGAGTGTACGTCGATAAACAGGGCAACACTGACAGCTCGGCACTCCACTGTAACTTAAATAATTTATTGCGGAAGAACAAAACGTTCGTTTGGACATGGGATTAGAGGAAGTGTGTGTGTGTGTGCGCGCGCGCGCGTGCGTGCGTGTGTGCGTGTGTGTGTGATTTGGGCGGGTGGAGGGGAGCTTGGAAAGGAGTCGTTAGCAAAGCGAAGTAAAACAGAACAGGGAGAACATTCCAGACATAGATACTGTATGATGCCAGCAGACGAAAGTGACAGCTGACAGGATGCTTATAGGAATGTGATGAATCATCAGGAAGGTGAAATCCCTGTGTGGAACTAGCCTGTGCCAGCTTGAAACAATCAAAGCATATCTCTTGACACTTTCAGGACTTCCAAAATACTCTTTTCTCAGTAGCTCCCCTTCATCTTTTTTTCACACTTTGTTCTCTATCCTCCTTTTTTCCTTTCTGTTCTCGTCTCACTGCTTCATCCTCCCCCCTCCCCCTTTCTCGCTCCGAGTGTTCCTTCCCCGTTCTGTCTGACCGCTTTGGTGGTCTAGAGGTTAAGGCGTCCGCTTCCAAAGCGGGAGGTCGGTGGTTCGCATCCCGGCCGACTCATACCTAAGACAAAAACTGGCAATCTAGTAGCTGCCCTGCCAGACGCCTGGCACTACAGGGAACAGTACTAGGACTAGCTGGCCCGGTGTCAGTATAATGTGACTGGGTGGGACTGAGGCCCGTGTTGCGCTATCAGTCCCACGTGTGGCAGCAAGTAAATTTTGTCTAAGCAATACCGTCCTGATATGCACATAGTTTGCGGCTGGACGTTAAGCAGCAAACACCATCACCACCCCCACTCTGTCTGTCCGTCCGTCCTTGCAAAACTTACATCTGTACTTACTTTCCAAAGCTAGGCGATTGTGTAGAGTCTTCCAATCAACGCGAGGAAAAGACTCAAAAGATTTATTCATCACCCCTGGCAGTGAGCTTTCAGATAGCCGGACCGGAAAGAAGGAAAACTTTTTCATGTAGACGTTTCGAAATGTGTGTAAACCGTGTCGAAAGTGTATAAAGAAGACCTGCATCAGCTTTGAAGTGGTTGTTGCGCAACTTGAAGTTCCCTTTATATGATTCTTATAGCTTTCCAGAGTGCTGTTGGCGAAAAAATATCTTGGAGAATTATCTAGCAAAGGTAAAATAAGTGTGACAGTCAGCTACGGTTGAAATACTGGAAAGTGGCTGTCGAGAACGACCACAACAAGAACAACAACAGCAATAATAACAAAACAAATTATTTTCCTGAGACGTAGAAACCAAGTTTGGGATTTAAAACCATTTTTGAAGTAAGATTTGAAGTCACAGTATTGCCCCTTTGCACAACTCGGCTGGCTTTCCCTGAGCGGGAGCAGGTAAACGTTTCCGTCAGCCAGTTTCACAGTTAACTGCAAAGGAGCCTATTTAATTTTTTCTTCTTGTTGAAAAAGCTAATGAAGATTGAAAGGTAAAGGGAGTGCGTGGTAAGGGAAGCGGATACAGAAGTCTGAGGCTGGCACTCAGACAGCCTCGAGATGTGGTGCAGCCAACTTACTGTACCCAGAAACAGTAGGGAAGGGAAACTTGTGATGGGATGGTGGTAGGATGGGAAGAACGAGGAAGTGAGATCGGCAAACAGTTTCAAAGAGAATCCAGAATAGGTTATTTTCAGCTTAAGGATTGAAAACACAGCGTGTTTATAACTTTTGCCCAGACGGAGACGTTAAAAAACGAGAAGCAGGAAATAACCGCTCTTCCCTGCTCTCCTGCTAATTTGAAATCCAATCATTTCTTAGTGGGGAAGATGGCAGACCTGAGACTGAAGTGTACTGGAGTGGAATGAAACTCCCAACTGCCGTCTCTTCACTGTACAGATAACAGTCGTGATCAACCATGCTGTATGCTGTGTTTTCACTATATGTACGGTCTTGTGTGCATCGCCACCGCGTATGTTACAATGGTGTGGCGTCACTGTTTCTTAAAACTCGGAAATCAACTGGCAAGTGAAGGCATTATATCTATGTCAGGAAACACAACTTTTCAAGATAAGAGCCGAGGCTGGTCACGAAATCTACAGCAAAGTAGACTGACTGACTGACTGACTGACTGACTGACTGACTGACTGACTGACTGACTGACTGACTGACTGACTGACTGACTGACTGAGGAGGAGGAATAGCTGAATAAATCAATCATTCAGGCCTTCAGTCTTTCGATAAATTACAGGAGCAAAGCGACAAGGAAATAACGAAGACCAAACAACAGGGTTGCTTTATTCTTGGCGTTGATTTGTTGCGTGTGTTTTTCCTATTTGTTTCATTTTCAGGTGAGCAACAGCTGGGGAGGACAGTGCCACGCACGAAGCCACAGACAACGAGAAATACAAATGTGCAGTAGATCAGGCCAGTCAAGACAATCCAGGTAACGATGGGCTGGCAATTTGACATGGATCTTGGTTCAGTTGCACTTCCCCACGCCAGGAATGGCCTGTTCATCTGCACAGGTGTGAGATGGAAGAGGAGAGGGGAAAGGTTAATGGGACTCGAACGAGCAATCTTAAATACGTGAATCCGATGCTCTGCTAGTGACCTATCCCGGCCTCCTATGAACGTCGGGAAGCTTAAGTAATAGGGATGGCGGAAGTCTCTGCAACGAACTGAGTAAACAGAAGCTGGATTTTATACGCTCTCTTTCTCAAAGCCTTGGTTCTAATGTTTTGATTTCCCAAGTTTGCTTCGTCGAACAAAACACACTCAAGTAATTATATGAAAATAGAGAAGGATGGGGTAGAGGCAGAAAGAAGGGAGAGATAGAAGAGAAGGAGAAATCGGGAGGAAAACTCAGTTTGACTAGGCCGTACTGGTTAATACTCAACACAAACGAAGTTTTTTATCTCTGGAACGTTCGCATTAATGGTTTTTGTACATCGTGTTCCAAGTGTGACCGATGCTTAACACAACTATCCAGGCCTGTAACTCTTAAGAATTTGCGTCCTAGAGTGTGCATCAACATAATTTACCCTTACTGTTACTACTCGGAAAAGAAAGTTATTTCAACGAAAGAGCAGTATGTGAATAAGCCTAGTTAAAGTAGTTTAAATGTGAAAGTTTTTGTAGACGAGATATTGCCCTTTTTTGTCTGCACCCTGTGCTGGGAAAAGAAATTTTTTAATATTATGCATGTTTTTAATAGACAGTAAAATGTATTGTACATATAATTTTCTCGTACTCTGATGGGTAGAGAATTTCAATAGAGATTCATTACAAGCATTTTGCGGGTCACATTGCTGGTTAAAAAACGTAGTCCACTGACCCTGACCGGAAGATATAAGCAGCCAAAACAAAGTGTCCACTCACCTTATTCGTAGCTTTTGTCTGCCGGGAGCTCTGCTGCCCACCTGTGACAGTCTTGACTGTTCTGCTGCTAGATTCGGGTAGATGTAGAGGAACTGTTGATCCGTCTCTCGGTACGTTAGAACCGGGCTACGGAAGCGTTCAGTCACTCTTCTCGTCTCCGTTCCGCGGGCGTGCGGAGTGAAGTCTTCCTGGCAGCGGGACCAGAGAGCTGCTAACCTGCTCTGTGTCTAATCGCTGGCGGCTAATTCGCGTCACTGCTTTCAACAGACGCACTGCGCGCTTGCTTGCACGCAGCATCCGCGCACGTGCCGAGCCTGTATTTCACTGTCCATTCAGCTTTTGTTTTGACAGCTCTGTTCTGAGTCGGCCAGAGAATGGGAAACCCCAGAACGTACCTGACTGTCGGATCGCAGAGAAAGGGCAAACGTGATTGGGTCGATGGCTGCTTGGGAGAAAAAAAAACAACACAACACAAAACAACACAAAACATAATAAACCGAAATGTTAATCTTAGTGAAACTGTTTCTGCACATTTCTCAGTAGCGCTGGGATCCTCTAAACTCCTAGCATAGGCTAGGTTAAGCGCTCCAAGTGTGAGGTGGCAAATGTTAGTCTCTGGCATGTTTACTCAAAAGCTCCTGCATGATCGAAAAGAGTCCCATTGCTCTTCTTTCTTTCCACGCTCTCTCTCTCTCTATATATATATATAGTGTGTGTGTGTGTGTGTCTTTTTATTCTTATTTCTTCCTATGATTTTCTTTTCTTTCTCGAGTCCCCGCAAGGTGGAGGTAGGGGTAAGAGAAGCGCACACTTTTTTTTGAAAATATCAAGAGACAAGTCTGACCCGATGAACGACAAACGTACAAGATTTCCATTAAAGTAGTTATCAGTATACCCGTCAATGCAGATTTCTTTGGGAGTGACACCATCTTGAATTACTTCTGCAAACACTACGCTTGCCACTACTACATCTCCCACTATTTTGGACGCTGCTGTTGTCGTTAGTTACAATCAATACCTCGCTTCGCGAGCACGTGATGGACATGCTGTAGAAAACTGGGCCAGAGCCTGATGAAATGACAACGATTTGTCAATCCAGAACAAAGCATTTGCAGCCACGCAGGTAATGCACTTGGCAGCGAAAGTCCGGACAGGGCAGCGCGAGCGGAAAGTTGATTAATCCTCAGAGCGGGTCGCTGGTCGTCTTTCAGCCACTAGCCGTGCGTGTTCTGTTCTGCAGTTGCCATGGGAACTGATTAATGGACTTTTGCTGGTTTAAAATTATTTCCTCAAAAGCCGATTATATGGCGTGCGTGCGTGCGTGCGTGCGTGTGTGTGTGTGTGTGAAAATCGACCCCTAAAGAGGAAAACAAGCTAGGAAAATACTTTTCAATATTCAATTTCCACTCTTGAAACCCTTTTTCGTTTGCTTTAAGACAGAACATGTGTATCTTCCTTATGTTGTGAGTTATCGATTTGACCTGCACATCTCCGTACTTGCTGACGTCAGCAGGTTTTCATTCCGGATGGTACAATAAACTAATAGAATAAACTCTCGGAGGAAATCTACCAACTGTTTCCTTGATTTCTGGGGGAACATTTGTTGAGGACAAAGTGAAAAAGTATGATTCAATAAAAGAAATCCGTTTCTTCTTTTAAATACTATCGACAGATAAGGAAAGCATACAAACGGACCAGTCACCCCCCGAGTCACAGGTCATACAAAATATAACAAGACGAGTACTTCAACTACTAGAAAGCCAGCCTTTCAATTCGGTCAAAAGAAATTGAATTAAAATATGAAATACGATATTCAGGTTCATGCTACATTAGCAAGTACTTATTCAGCAGATGCCCTCAGATTTACATAAATTTTGTTCAGGGCCAGAAACTAGGAGCTTGAAAAATAATCTGTGGTGGAAAAAGTCTTGTTTAGAAGATTGTAAAGTCTGTAATAACCGCAGAGTCTATAATAACTGTGCATTCAGCCGCTGAATCTGAATAAAGGGCCGTCTCAAGAGGTCAGCTGGCGCCATCGATTGCCTCCCGTGACTCTGTTGCCGTCTTCAGCTTCCGTGTAAAACGTAATTGCGAGTTTAGGGTTTTTTTTATTCCAGATGTGACTATAAGTCTTTCATAAGCGGATGGGCCTAAATGTGTGACGCATTTCGCACAAACGTGAGGATGAACATTCGTCCGGTCAAGAAAAATCCTACAGCACGAATTCTAAGATGTGAAGGCATCTGTCCCCGCTTTGAAACCTCTGAGGTCATTAGGATTTAGCCAGTATATGGGTGGATGAAAAAGAACACTTTATTAAAAGATCGAACACAAAACAGTTTTCCAACCCAGGCATTACACTCTGCTGGTGGCAGATATGCCATCATTATCTGGCAGGTGTGTGAGCAAATGTGAGCGGTATGCCTTTGCGTAGTATTAGGGCTGTGTCCGGGGGAAATAAACTCTTGGCGTACGCACGTTATTGTACTATAAAGCATGGTGTATGTAAACATGCAGTGTTTTTACTTTCATAAGAAGGCACGCATTTGAGGACTTACATATATGTACTTATGTGGATGGATGGAGAAAGGAATGGACAAGTAGGTACCTATTTTAAAAGTAAATTCCATTTAATAATCAAAACCATTTTCTTCACCTTATTATCTAGAGACTTTCCTGCTGCTTTGTTCACTTGCATTGCGCACTCCAAAATAAAGTACACTAAAATCCGCTGTCTTGCGTGTTTTACGTCCACTGATCAAATGCGTTAAGCTGGAAGACCGGAACTTGAAGTACTTTCTGCAACTTACAATTCTGAGAGAAAAGGCTTTGTGTGGTAGAGTTAACATGCTGCCCAGTTCTGTATCTACTGCCGTGGAATTTTTTTTTTGTAGGAATTAAATCTGTGGAAACTGCAGTCACATCCTATTGACGAGCGCGGCAGCGCGCGTGTGTTTATCAGTGCACTAAAATGAGTGTTTCAGTAAACGCACCCTACATTTTCATGCAGCGTCTTATTCATCGATCGTTTCGTGATGAGGACGGAATCAGGGTGAAATAAACCTCTGCTTTGATAGTAAGAACGAATGTCTGTGTCAAACAAGTAGGGTTTGATATGACAGAGGGTACTACTGCGTTGTTGGATAATACAGTATAGCCAGATCTTAGTCAAAAACAAAATCGCCCACGGACCATTTCAAAACTTTCATTGGGATCTTTGTTTTTACTGGTGTGCTTGAATCACATTCCCCAGACAAAAAGCATGAAGCTTGTGTCTACCAATAAACAAAATACACTACAAGTCACATCAAACGTATTGGTATGGCTGTACACGAAAAGGAGCAAACACACTAATTGAGAATCAAACTGCATCTCGTGCGGGATCTCCAACAGTTTCTTGCGTAACACACGTGTTTAGGGCACAGCTTTCTTTCCGAACCAGAGGACGGTTTAATATACGACACGAAAATATCACTGAAAACGAGACGTATTTATTTCATTTTTCGATGCATAAAAGGAAATGATTGTGAAATTTCATTTTCTCTTTCTTTTAAAAGCACACATCCAAGCTTAACATTATCACGAAAAAACCCACAATAGGATCACAATTAAAATATATGTATACATTTCTTTTACAGAAAGCTAAATGTCTTCGGTTAAACAAGTCTCATATATATATATATATTAGTATAGTGGCTGTACACGTTTACAAACAGTAGTCAAAAAAATAAATCAAAAGATCTATACACTGAAGAAATCGGAATGTGAACAATGTGATTTTGTTGTATTTGTGACGTAATACCATTGTAGTCGTTCGTCTTAAATTTTAAGTAGAATAAAATTCGACACTAAAAAAAGCAGTTCACCTTTACTTTTGAAAGTAAATTATCAAAAATAAAAGTTTCTGATATTTAAGAATAGCTCAGAATGTGCAGGTTTGTCTAACTAAATAGTATTGACTTTGTTTCTATAAATTTGACTTGTACGTGGGATAACCTTTCAACTGGATAAGGAATTCTGTCGGACAAAAGCGTGCTGTCTGCATTACAATTATTCACACTGTCTATATGCGTGTATTCAAAATTGTCAATCCCTTTGAAATATCTATTACACCAGTGAATTATTAGCTTTGGTAAGTGGAGTACTGTAAATAGAAACGAAGTACAAGTGCGAGAGTTTTGAGCATCTCGTAAGACAGCGAAATGATCTGCACTGCAAGTGACAATTATCTTTTGTACAAATCTACAGAGTTATAATAATAAGACACGTGCCCTCAAAGGGAGAGGACTCCGTTAGCATATTGGAATTGACGGGATTGTTATTTGTGAAACTTTCCATTCAGTGTTTTGTTAACCTGTCTGAATTTGTTATGGAACTGTATTGTATTTTATTTTCATAAGATTGGTTCATGAAAGCTAACACAATCTTTTACGCATTTTTTTCTATTTTATCGCGAAAGTCACGCCTGTTTCGAAAGTCCTGCAACTGGCGTGAGACCGCACACGTTTTCAATGTCACTTTTTCGTCTGCAGACATCAATGACGTCGAACTTAGTAATTAGTAATAAGTAATCAATAATCATGAAAACTATTCTGAGATCCAATCCAAAAAAAAAAGAACCGATGCTGCTTGTGTTTTGTTGAATCACTGTTGGCATAAAATACAACAGCTGTATCCAACTCAGATAATTAAGATAAAGGTATGCGGAATATTGTGAGGAAAGACTTTGGGGAACCCAGGTCGTAAAAATTCAAGTATATATATATATATACGTAAATATCCGGACATTGACGATCACAATTAAGTTATATATCTATATATATATAGGTGTCCTAACAGATTGTGTTGGAATGTTTATGTTTA
>SMGT01002967.1:0-16048 GCA_004794575.1 Lanistes nyassanus
GGAGTGTTTGGTAACGGCTGGTGAAAGGCCGGAGGGGGATAAATTTCAGGCCCTTGGCCAGCACCGATTTCTCGGCATCAGTCAGGGGGAGGGTGTCAGGGATACATTTAACTAGGTTGGAGTGGGGGGGGGGGTTGGAGGTGGTGGTGGGAACCGAATGCAACGAGGCCACGGGGAGCGGGCTAGAAGGAGGAATTTTCCTGACCGGCAACGATTCTGTGTGAGTGTAGAGAGCTTGCGATGTTTAGTGTAAAGGCATTCGCGGTAGACCAGTTGATTATGTGTGTGGACTAAAGAGGTAACTAAGGTGAAGAAAGCAGGAGGGAAGAGAGAAAGAAGTTGTTTTTTGTAGGTGGAGCGAGCAGTGCGGAGTGAAGTGAGTTTGGTGTCTAAGTAAGAGATTTGAGAGCGGATAAGTTTACGGCTAGTAGAAAGGAGGATGTGGTGATTTCTGCGTAAGATGGAGGGGTTAGTGGGGTCAGATGGGGAGTGACGCAGGAGAAAGCCTTTCGGAGTAACTTTTAAGCGGAGACAGGTTTTGAGAAAAGTGAGATGGCTGGCAGTACGGGTCAGTTTAAAGGTGGTTCTAGCATAGGTGATAGCAAGGTAGAAGAGTATGGGAGACGGGTGTAGGAAGAAGAGAGAGGCAGTGAGACTGGCAAAGAAACGGGTGAGGGGGTTGAAGGACGTCATAGCAGAAAAGTACCTAGGGGGTGGGTGGCAACAAATGGGAGGTGAAACAAGAGGTGTGGGAAAAAAGCAGATAAGTAGAAAATAGACAATGGACAAGCGACGGAGTCGAATGGACAAAACAAGTAGTACAGTCAAGTTGTATCCGAAATATTTCTAGTTAAATGTTCACTTTAAAGTACTTACAATGTACATTCTTGAGGTCTGCAAGATCCTGAAGCAAACAGATACAAATAAATAATATAACTGAAACCTGTGCTTGAATCTTGTGCTATTTTTTAGGGCAGTACCATTGTAAAACACCATTGATCAACCAAAGAAGAAATGTGCTGTTCGAAGTATTATCCTAATGTGTGTATCAAACATGTTATACACACATATATACCTGTAATATCCTACGTAAAAATTCGAAATGAAATGCTTGCTCACAATATGACACATGATATTCTTTCAGAAGTATTATCATTATCATGCAAAGAACAAAAGGTTCTCTGAGTCTAATGCTGCATACTTTACTACCTGAGGTTTTTCAGCCTAATTTAATTACTTATGACATTGTTTTACAATTTTAAAGGCGTACAAAATAATATATCTATATGACAATTGTTTTATTTTTAAGAGATAAGAACTCAGCGGTGAGCAGAATGAACACCGAATAACACTGTTCTGTCACGCTAAAGAAGCCGTACCCTCTCGTGCAAAGTGTCCCTTTGAATGAAGATGATGTAAAGATCAGTGCTCACTTTATACAGTGGCACTAGATCTGCCAAACATCCCTTTTAAAAAGTAAATATGCTCACTGTATTTCACCTGTTAATGTCCTTTAACACAGTCATGAATTAGCTAGGTATATCAAACAGCTTTATTTTACTTTTCATGCGCTTGAGTCGTACGATGATAATGATTATTACAGCAGCGATCAGAACTCCAGTCAGCACACCGGCAGTTACCGCAAATGTGCTTCCTATAAAAAGTATGAAAAATTATATCAGGAACTGCCGAATCAATCAAATTCTACTAATAAAAAGAGCTTGTTAATTCACGATGAAGCAGTACAACAATGCATACATGGCCGTTAAGTAACATTTTTTCCCGTGCAAGAAAAAACTTACGGCTGGGCAGGTTTTTTTTTTTTTGAGTCTCATACTGGATGTCACTATCCACGTGACAAATGGAGATGAATTTTGATAAGATCGGTCTCCCATACTAGTCGATGGACAGGTAGCCGAAGTGCACAGCGGGGGAGGGGTGAGCTCGCTCATGCGTTAGGAAATTGAGAGAGGAGTTAAGGAACAAAGTTTATTTGTGAACTCAGAACTGAAGAGAAAAGACGTAAGAAACTGACTGTTGTGGGGGAACGCGATGGAGCGTACTCACAGTGTGTTTGATGTTACCTGCTCCTTCAATGGCTGAACTGAATGTATTGTGCATCAGCAGGAATTTTTAATATAGATATATATATTTTGTATGTTACTGAGTGAAATCCTGATATATGGACTCTAGAATGTTCTGCTAATTTGTATATGTTTTTTCATGGTGTGATTCTATGTACGATAAAAATGTCATGGTAGTGTTGTAAGGGAGTTTCGTTTGATAATGTGACTCATTATTTGAATTTATCTAGTCTTTAGGGAGATGTGAATGTACTGCGAACTTGATTGTTAGAGGTGTACTTGAATGGGCCCCGGGTGTTTCAACTTGAAAACCGTAACTAAAAAACAATGTGTAACGAGAGATTTAACATGTAAGTACGGTGTGGTATCCCACTAAGAAAAGGACTCATGATGACTAAGATGGAGGTGTAGCTCGAAGCTAGGTACTAAGTAAGGACCAAATTATGATTTGTGATGGAAAATTCGTTTGGTTTTTGGGGGGGTTGCTAGTGTTTTTGAAATATGTGCTTATATAAGAGCATAACTCGTGGAAACCCATTGTAGCACCTTGAACGTACATAGAGAAGAAAACCTGGTGTTCACTGGCAGTACATCAAAGTGAACATTTAGCATTTTGAACTTAAGTACAAATCTTCGATAGCATTGTTGAGGGGTTTTGTGATCCGTCATTTGCCCTGTAACGTGACCGGCGTATTTTCTCCGTTCTGCTGGTGTGAATACCAGGATGGGGAAATTATAGTAGTGGAAAACAGGGAGAATTAGTGTTCAAAGATTGAGTTTTGAATTGAAGTAGGAGTCTGAATTTTCTGATTGATCTTGAGGTAACTATGAAAAACCATGAGGATTTATTGTGAACTAGTTTGAGAGTGAGTTTTTCTGGTTGTTTGACCTTGAAGTGAAAAGGTAAAGGTACTAAGTTACGTCCAGTGCAACTGGGTGATAAATAGTGGTGGGTCCTGTTTATGTTACCCAGGGTTGAGTTTTGTCTGAGTGACAGGAGAGTGAAAGAACACAAGCACGAGCTCCCACTAGGTCGTCTGACATGGACGGGGGTGGAGGTACTCTATAATTACCAATAATGATAGAAATCTTGACAAACTAACACGAAAAACCAGGTCATATTTAGCACTTTTGTGATGCAGTAGCCTTTCTAGTCATAAATATCCTTTTGTACTACTGATAGCCTGTTAAGTTATTACAAACACTTGCCCTCTGTTCCAGGTTCCTCTTGGGGTGTATAAGAAGTATAGTTATCTAAAACAAATGAGAAAATAGAATGTCACCTTCACTGTATGAACAACTGCGGATGGGGTTAGTAAGTCCTTTACAAAGAGTTGCTCCCCGTAACTGACCACCACTTAGCGCTGAGTACACTTCATTCATCCGTTCAGCGCATCAGTGGAATCACAGTGGAATCGTAACAAGATTTTAATTTATGGACAGTTGCAGAGCTTAAGGAATATTTAAGGGAATCGTCGGGAAAGCGTCACGGAACGTAAAAGCGACCTCTTGTCGCGACCTCGCAAAGGGATGTTTTTTTCTACGATTTGGCAACGTGATAGACGCCGAAGACTTCAACGATTTTGCACAGAATGGCCGATTGCAAATCCCAAGCGGGTATCTCCTACCACATCCCAAGGATCTTAAAGCCTGGAAAGAAATGGAAGATTCTGAAATCAAGTGTAAAGAAAATGAAATTTAGAAGTACTCGGTTCAGAACAGGTACGTTTTCATTGGAAAATAAAGACTAAAAGTTCAAGAAAACTAAACGTTTACCATATTTTATTTATGGTCATGTTAAACTATTCAGGTTCACTCAAAGTCATATACATTCTGTGTGACAAACTCACACAAAAGTTACATCCTTTGCAAGAATTGAGTTTTATGGTTGTACTTATTAGTTTTCTATCTTTGGAATGTGTGTTTTGTAATGGTTAGACTGTGTAGTGTTTAGCTATTGTTTTCTTTATCCATGTAGTATAAAACGCAGTATATACCAAATTGACACACGGAGAAGGAGAAGTCAAATTTAAAACAATTAGGTACAATGACAGCAATAAAAATTAGGTTGACATGAGGTCGCATGGTCTGTTGAGCGCAGCCCTATATAATGACGTGCCTGGCGGGAAAAATCCTTTCTGGCGCCCTTAAATTTCAGACAGCGGTTTTCGCTCGTGCAGTGTCAACAAAAGCGGCAACATAAGAACTTTCTTTGTGAACAGAGGGCATCACCTACAAGAAATAAAAGCCGCTTGTAACCTACCAGACAGACAACTTGCCAGCAGCAGAAAAATGCCGAGACTGAACGCTAACATGTCTTCTCACAGCAGATCTCCAGTACAAGATTTGGCAGAAGATGATTCCGGTCTTCCGGAGGCAGATTTGGCAAAGGATTTGTCATTTCAACCCAATTCCTTTATTTTAACCTGTCATACATACATTACTGCATTCACACTAACAAGTGGGGATTGAGATAGTTACGTACATCAACCAATCAGGACACAGACAGCAGAAACCACACCCAGCATTAATTGCAAGAACCCTCCCATAACAGGGATACCTCAATTGGCTATAGCTTATCCCCGCCCTTTGCAGTTCCCACCTCCTGGCTACCACAAGGTCTTTAGTGGCTGACAGTACGCATTAGCAGTTTCCTTTGATGCGTAATCTTCCCCTCCCCGGGTAACTGACCCACACCTGACACCTGCCTGAGCTGCTGTCCCGCTTCCAGGGTCAGTAACACCTTGCCCCTCACTCTAGAACCAACACCCTGACTAGCGGTGTGACAAGGAGCCCCTGACACCTAACCCACGCTCACCCGACCTGGTGGGTATGTGAGCGGCGAGATGGCGGCTTAAACAAGGAGATTAAGGACCTAATTAAAACAAGAGGGTCGTGGATGGATCACACCTAGAATCTATGGGGTACTTTCCTTGACCCAGCAACCCCAACACGTGAAAAATATGATGGCATGGAACTAGTAAACAAGGGAAACAAGTAGAGGGGGGGGGCAGAGTGACTTAAGGGTGGGGAGCAAGAGGACGTTGAGGTGGTGGCACTATTTCTGATTCGAGTTAGATATCAATCAGAAATACTGGGAAATAAGTCAAATAACTCTTTATAAATTGTCAGGCAACAAGAGTTGTCACTACAGTTCCAGCTTTACAAATTCGCGCGACGGCCAACGTATTTCTCTGATACTTTTTGGTATCTTTTGCTCATCTCGGGAAAATGCACACATACTTACTCAAATCAATATTTTTTCGAATAAAAAACACTTTAATTGCTGAAGTGGATATACTGTAGAAAACACTCGGCAAGAGGTACAATAAGAGCGTCTCCACTCTTAAGGACGTCTCGCAGAACTGCCGTTGCCTGATAATTAAGGTGAAGTAGGGCTGAGGAAAATATTGTTTGCGTGGTAGCTGCAAAAGCAGCGAGATACCGACGTCCATGGTGTAATGCAGAACAACACCACAAAAGTATTTATATCTTCATTCTGCATCCTGCTCCATCAATTTGCCACTGAACAGTCACGTATCACGCTTTTGAGGAAGAATTGTACGTATTTTAGGTCTGATTTCTCTCAACTCATTCATTTCACTGTCTCTGTCTCTCCCTCTCTCCTCCTCCTCCTTGTACTCCTTGCCCTCCCGTGCTTTATCTCTTGCTTGCAAACGTGGTCTTCCTTGAATTTGTATTTCGGGATGAGTGGGCTAGAAGTGTATAAAGTGTTTTATTTCAGAAGTATAACGTCTATATAAACATTATGCAACCTTGCTTAGAATTTTTCTCTCACGTTCAGATGTCAAAGGTACATGCGTTGAAAACTAATTTTTGTTTTTTTCTTAATTTACACCTAGTGGGATTTTTCTAATTGTGGTGCAAATGCAGAAGCTTATTAGTTCCAAAACTCTATTAATGGTTACAATAAACTGAATTCACGGAGCCATTAACTTACTCGATGGCGGTAAAAAGGTAATGTTGGGCTGTAAGTCATCAGTGCTGCCATTGTCTGTGTCCAAGAAAAATACAAAAGGAACAAAAACAAAATTATTATACAAACAACTTAAACAAAGTGTACAATACACACAAATACACACAAATACACACAAATACACACAAGCACGCACGCACGCACGCACGCACGCACGCACGCACGCAGGCACGCACGCACGCACGCACACACACACACACATGTTAACAAGTGACACGTAGAAGTTACCTACAGTGATAACAAGACAAACCAACGTTTTCTAAAATACTATTTACCAGCTAATAGTGACCATTGGCATCGATTTACTTCCAATGGCTGTACACCTGGCATGGAACCTCTAAAGTATCCAGATTCTTCCGTAAACGGCGAAAGAGACCAGTAGATGAACAGTCACAGTGTTGACGTGCCAACAAGCATGCGTAAGGCTTGGATGTAAACGACGAAAGAGACCGTAGCTGAAGGTAAAACGATAGCGGCAAAGAGCGCTGATACCAGACAACTTATGGCTACCATTCGACAGTGTGACCCGATACTATCATAACGGGGACTACCTCCCGGATACATAACCAGAGCTTTACCCGCCAAGCTGAGGGATTGTCTATGTACCAGCGGGGGCTGAGACGGGATTTTTGTTGAATAACCAGTCCTGCCGACGACAAGAGTTGACAGGCCGGGAACCGTGTAAACGAAGACGAGACAGTGTGTGTCTGAGAATTCGATCAAGTGGACTGTGAGGTGTGGAAGAGAACAATTACTGACAATCACCACGATATTAAAAGACTGCGTATCGAGAAGCAAGTGGAACGATTCGTATTGTACTGACTTTTGTGTGTGTGTGTGTGTCTGAACACTGGATTCGAGGTAATGTGAGTACAGAACTCTAACAATTTTTTTAAAGAAATTTTCATAAGGATAATAGATAGGATATATATTTGACCAGCGTAAACGTTATACTTGATGAATGTATTTATTGTTAAATTGCTTCGTTTAATCTCCTTGTATTAAAGGTGGAAACGGACGCTTGTCCCTTATTATGTCTTGGTTGTGAAAACATCATTTCAAACTGTTCTTGTGACATATTGAAGAACACGTGAGCATGTTTCAAATCGAAAAATGAATGCATCAATTTCGTCTGTGTTTTCATGGACCAATGGAAGTTTGGGAACGACTGGTGTTCGTGTACTGTGTTCTGAGATGTGGTGTTAGTGTTGCTGTTGGGGTTGCTTCCCTTTTCTGCTTTATTCTTTTCTATTTCTAGCTCCCTGAATCTGATTTCTCATTTGCGTTCTCATCCTCGTTCTTCGCGCTCGTGTTGTCTTTTTCGTTTTTCATGCTCTCTTTCGTGTTCATGTTCTCTTTCTCTTTCTTTGTGCTCGCGTTCTCTTTCTCTGACATGACCACGTTCATGTCTTTCTTCGCATGACGTCATGTATTTATACAAGGCATCACCTTCAAAACCTAGCTTTTGACCTGAGAAAGCCAAAGGTCAAAGGAATCTGTCAGCCTCTGGACTAGGACATCTAGAATCTATCGGTATCTCCAACTCAGAATCCATGTCAGCGAATAATAAACTAATCACTACAAATCTTCAGGAAATTACAAATTTTTCAGAAAATGTTTGGTAAACAATTACACAAAACTACAAAATTTAACATACAAATCACTAAATTTAAATCAGTCAAAAATAAAAATTAATATATTGAAATTATCTAATGTTAATAAGGTGGAAATAGAAATAGTTCACGTGATGACTAAATCCCATAATATTTGGTTGTTCCAGAACGTTCTAGGTTTGTCTCCACTCATTCAGCAATTTGTGTGCCCACGCAGTACCTTTTGTTCTTAAATTCGATATGATACGTATAGCATGTCGCTGTGGTGAATATATGAGAGTACGAGTGATTGATCGCAATGTGTCGGTAGATGTATAATGGAGCATCATTCATTGCGTAGTGGAATATTCTATGCTGTAACTGTAAAATAAATAGAATAGTGTATTATCGCTGCCCTCTTTTATTAAGTTGTGCATGTGGAGGTGGGGGTTTGAGCCAGTATGGATATTGACAAAATTAGGCAGCGATCACATGGTTGGTTTCCCCCTTCTTGACACATATTTATGTTGTTGTAACTCTATTTAACGAGCAGGCTAATGAAATCATAAACGCAATACCCCTAGACACACGGCAGAGTAATATCACAACAGTAACAGTCATTTGTGTGGTTGCTTGACTCTCTCCCCGCCATGGGGACTGCAAACAACATTGATAGTCTTTTGCCATTCAACCACTGTGAAAGCTGTGTTGTACATGTAGCACAGGATATATGCGGGTCCCACGCCTTGTCTTGGTCGGCAGTCTTGGATCCGTAGTAAAGATAATATGCCTTCTTCACTTGAGAAGTGATACTTTTGTTCTGGTTGGCAAATGTCACCTCCGCACAAGTATAGCAAAATTTGTCAATGGTATTAACGCACTGTCGAGGCATTAGTGTTGTGTATGTAACATTATCTTAAACTGTATTGTACAAAGTCTGAAATACTTTAAATCCTCAACCTCTCCGATTGGACTTTATATAGTACACTGCTGACGTCAGCTTTCTTCAGCAGCCGCCTGGCAGTAGTACTGTCAGAAAATGATGCAATCAACTCTGGATGATGTGTGGACGATGGCATTATTCAATGTGATGCAATATTACCATTCTAGTATTATTTATTATGTTGTTACTTTCCTACTGGATAAATTTACACGGTGAAACATAGAAAATGAACTATATGAAATATCTTCAAATTAAGCATATAAATGTTTTCATGGTCATATTCGTGTTCAGCACATCAAGATCAGACAGATCAGGACCTTTTTAAGTCAGTAACGATTTCGCTGTTGACCAGTGTAATTTTGTCAGTGTATCTCTTTATGTTTGGTAAGTCCTGCGTCTACAGTTGCTTTCTGTATAGTCCAGGGTGAAGCATGAGGGTGCACATGTTGATAAAGGGCTTGAATGTCAACATCAGATCTATTTGTTTGTTCCAAGTCCTGGGTGCATTTCTGAATACTAGGTTGTGGAGTAGGTTTGCCTGTCCGGTGTTTGTGTGGTGTGGTATGTATCTGTCTGACTGGATTATCTGCCGGAAGGCACTGTATCTTATAATTGTAACTTTCTACTCTTTCTTTAATTATTAAGTCTATTGGTTTTTGTCCTGTCTCTGCCAACACCGCTAGGTTAGGGGTCAACACAGAGACACGTAAGACTACTTTTAGGGTTACAGTTTTGAAGCTGTTTTTTACGAACTTGTTTCGAAAAGTGCACACTTTGAGTGGTATGGGAAGATTATTCTTTCTCATATTACCCCCAAGGTGAAAAGAATGGGTTTGTTAGGTCCTAGTATTTCTCTAAACTTCTTGGTCTTTTTCTACCGGTGCCAATGTTTGGTGATTCTATTAAAATTCACACATTTATGCTTTATATTAAATATTCTAAAGATGAGAACCTTGGTTTGCTTATTTGGAGTGAAAGTATGTGGACCTAGTCTAGAAAATGTCACAAAGAAAATTTTAAAAAATGGTAGGGGTAGCGAGCATGACCACCCATAGGGTGAAGCGCAACATCGCAAATTGTATTGTATTACCTATCAACGTTAAATAACTTTTCTCAATTACTAAAACACTGACAATCCCTTACCTGGTGGAGCCCATGAACAGGTGTTGTTCTGACTATGGCCACTGGACGAGATCTGATGCATGAAGTATCCAGAGTCCTCCTCAAAGTGTTCGGATAGTGTGATAACTGCATGTTCTGAGTCTGGACGGGTCCAAGTGACTCCTGGTTCTAATTTTTCACAGTGGTATGTCTGTGATCTTCCATCCCAATCACAGCCAAACACTGCCTCTGAACAAAATTCGGAACAATGTAAATTTTTTTAAACCATCGATTTTGATCAAGATCTAATATATTTATTCAAAGTTACGAGAAGTGTCATAAACAACTCCCTGATTTTTTTCAGTGAGAATATTATGTGATAGAAAATCAATTGTTTGATTCAGTTTTTGACATACCATTTATTTTCTAACTATTCAGACAGTGCAGGGTGATAGATTAAAATTAGTTCATGGCTACAGCTCCGAAAACAAAATCAGAGTGAGCTAGCTAAACTTGAAAAAGGCCAATTTTTATTTGCTTTAATAAGTGTAATATGCGTAAATGTTTTCTATTGTCAACATTCAAATGAAATATATATATGTATATATAACACATCTGCACACTCTTCGTTGCAGGTGCAAACACATGCATAAAGAAGCATACAGTCCCTCCCGTATCACATGCTATCTTCTCCAGTCCACTGACACCATAAACCTTATCCCCCACACACGCAGTAACTGTATGCTTTGAACATATTGCAAAAAGAACGAAAAGGACAGTAAAAATATAAGATTTAAGTATTCAATGTTCTATATCACTCTGTTGGTATATTTAAAGGCATAATATAAATATCTGGAAATGATAAGCATAAATTTTTTCAATTTCTAGAAATGCATTGTGCACTGTATTTTGTCTTGCTTATCCCTGTTTGTCGGGATCCGCGTGACAAATGGAGATGAATTTTGATAAGATCGATCTCCCATACTAGTCGATGGACAGGTAGCAAAACTTCACAGTGGGGAAGGGGTGAGTTTGCTCACGCTTTAGGAAACTAAGAGAGGAGTTAAGGAACAAAGTTTAGTTGTGAACTCAGAGCCGAAGAGAAAAGACTAAAGACACTGACTGATGTGGGGAAAATTGATGTCCATCCTGATGATAGACATAAAACGGTCTGCTAAATAACACGAGGCCTGTCTCAGTGGACGCGAATGCCATTCGGGCTAGCTACAGCGCCCGCTACTTTCGCCAGGATCATGCGTCACCTACAACTTGAGCGCTACTCGACGCAAAACTTCTTCGGCGACTTATTGGTAGCAAGTAACACATTTGAGGAACACCTCCGTCACTTGGAAGGTGTGCTACGAACTCTCAAAGAGTTTCAATTAACCACCCGACCCTCCAAGATATTTGCTGGTTTTTCTCAACTCGAGTTCTGGGGACATGTCGTGGGGAATGGATGCCTCCAGCAGGAGCAAACTAAGGTTGACAAAATCCTACAGCTAACCACCCCGACCACCAAGCGACATGTGCGCTCGCTGTTACGATTGATCGGTACGTGCCTGATTTTTCGTCACTCTTAGCACCGGTGACAAACCTCATTCGAGCAGGGAGCCCTCGTAGCATTACGTGGACGCCAGAGTGCGAAAATGCTCTGTTAGCCGTGCAACGCATCATATCATCCACACCGATTATGCGACTACCTGATTTTAACAAACGTTTCTACCTTCATACAGATGCCAGCGGCATTGGTATAGGCGCTCCCTCCCGTTCTCATTGTACCTATAACTTTGTGTTTTGTGTCTCTTAACGTTTTTTCCTAGGGTTCTATCACTTTAGAGGACCCACCACCTTCAAAAAGTAATTATTAGTTGCTGTAGGTGTAGATCTTGTATATCTTTTGTGTATTTCGTGGAGACGACGGTGTATGTCAAGTGTACGTCACGGAGACGAAGGAAGAGTTGACTGCTCGAACTTGTATAACTGATTCCATCAAATTTTTTAACTTGAGATTTTATACGCGTAGCTCATGAAAAGTGGACTTTAAGAGGGAAGATAAGACTTGAAGAAGGTTGATAAATATTAAGGACTTTATAATGCAGAGGACCACAGCCGGACCGAATGGTGATTTGTGATGAAAAACTTGGTTTGATGATTGATGATGATTGAAATTGTAGTAGTAGAGAACAAGGAGAAATAGTGTTCGACGCTTGACTTTTGATTTGAAGTAGGATGTCTGAGTTTTCTTATTGTTCTTGAGGATTATGTGTGAAACCATGAGGAATTAGTGTGAAGTAGTTTGAGAGTGAATTTTTATGGTTGTTTGAGCTTGAGGTGAAACGATAAAGGTACTTAAGTTACGTCCAGTGCTCCTGGGTGATAATAAATATTGGTGGATTCTATTTATGTTACCCAGTGTTGAGTTTTATCTGAGTGACAGGAGAGTGAAAGAACACAAACACATGCTCCTACTAGGTCGTCTGGCATTGACGGGGGTGGGGTCGTTACACTGTTAACAATTTTCTGTAGGTATGGTTTTATCACCATTTTAGTTCTTTGTAAGATATAAAGAAAAGTGCTTTTTCCAAGACTGAAATAGCCGTTTTACATAATTCAATTTAATTTTGTAAACAAAATACGAAAAACATATCTATATCTGATTATTTTTATTATTTACACAAAATTTTGCCATTATTACATTTCCAAATGCCCTGATTTCTTCATATTTTATATTTTCTATGCAGTCTAGTGCCTTAGTGTTCCGGCATTGTCTATTACTTCTTGGTATAAGTAACCGTGCCGAAACCATTTCAAGATAAAATAGAATTCTTTTAAGTTCAGTTGGTTTTCCGGGTTCGTCCATATTATATAGCATGCGCTTTGCTTTTTAAGCATGTCTTTTATCTGGCATCGGCAACAAATTCATCAGTATTTGAGGATTTAATGCATTTCACTGCAGAATATATAAACAATGAATGGCGACTCGTTTATTCGTAAACTATTCAGAGTATAACTGCTAATCTGAAAATATCCCTTAAGCTTGAAGGTATGGACTCATTCGACCTTTGGAGAGAGAGATACAGAGAGAAAAGAGAGCAGTTTTGAGCAAATAAACATAGTTACTCTGCTGTCCCACAGCGGGATGATGGTAGATTATAATATCATTTCTGGTCCCATTTTCAGGAAAAGCCAAGTTCAGCTGAATGGGATGTTTCTTCTGGATACGGCAGGTCATTTTAGGACTGCAAAATATTTCCCATTGGACCGTTCATAAGCAAATTCACATGCAGCCGTATACTTTCAAACCAGTAGATGCTGTTTCTATGTATTGACACTAACTGATCATATTATTAAATGTTTAAAGGCACATAATGTTAATCCCTTTAAAGGTCTGTATTGAACTAATGTTTTCATACCCCTACTTTTTGAGAGTCCAACAAAGTAAAGCAGCCAGTCACAGGAGTCAGTCACAGCCAGCATTTAACCACAGAAATCTAGCGCAGAAGTCAATCGCATCAGTCAAGAAAAGTAGTCAGTCATAGCAGTCAGCGACAGTAGTCAACCAGAACAGCCAATCAAAGTATAATTTTAGGCCAATTGCTTTACAAATTTCTGATTAAGCGTTCAACTCCAAAATCTTTACATGGATACAGAGTATTCATAGTGATTTCAAAGTAAGCCTACTTAATAAATTTCATCGGCGTCCTTTTTCAACAAACGTTTCGAGGATAAGAGATTAATAAAGAACAAATGAGGACCGAGCGCGTAAATTATCAAATTATTACCCCAACAGGAAGTTCTTGAAACGCTCAACATAACCGTATGCAGACGCGTGCGACCAAGGGAGCTTACCGAAGCCTAACACGTAGCAAAGAGAGGATCGAAAGAAAGGAACTTGACAGATCCTGAAAAAAGATCTGCCCACCCTTTCTTTATAACGAGGCTAGTCTTCATACAGCTAACCCTCGGTACACGTGTGCATACAGCGGATCCCTAGTAAATGTAATCAGCCCGCTCACTAAGCGAGCGCACGAAGCAATGGCTATCCTACACAATCATAAATAACACATACCTGTACAACCAGACACACCGAGAGCGCTTGCAACGTGTGCTCCCTTCGACGTCGGCACCCGAAAGGCTGATGGACAGAGCTCCCGCGGGCGCTGTTGTTCCGAATCCTTACGCGCTGCAGAGCAGTAGCGTAAGTCGGCCGTGCGGGAAATCTTACTGAGAGTTCCCAGAACTCTGACTCTCACCCAGGCCATAACAATAAACTACACATTCCCTCCAAAGACTCTAAGAGGGATGTTATTACATAAAAGACCTTGTCCACAGACAGGGGTTTTTCTGTCTGTGGGACTACATTTTTTCCTACAAACAGTATTTCCCCAAGCTAGAAAGGATGCAAGGGGAAATACCTCTGGTAACCTCGAGGATCCCCTGGATCTCTTTGCTACGTGTTTCGGTATTAATTATAATTTGCACCTACAGGATTCCATGTATTTGTCCTATTTTGTGTTTGTCTTGGATCCTAGTGGTCAGCACTCGCTTAGTGAGTGGGCTGATTACATTTACTAGGGATCCTCTGTATGCACACGTTGTGTACCGAGGGTTAGCTGTGTGATAAGAGATTGTTTTTCATGCTCTTGCATAATCCGGCCTCAAATAACTTATTTAGTTATGACCAAATTGTATCTGATAGACATAGTTTCAGAATAAAATACTTGAATGTTATTTTATCGTGTGTATAAAGTTTTTTCCCCTTAGTTATCACAATTAAAGTAAATAAATCCAAGAAATGTTGTACCTAATTGCAGCCTTGGGTACGCAGATTCTTTTTTGCGCAGCACTCACTGGCTTCGTACGCTTCTTTTTTTAGACATTTATCCTCAGTGAGATCAAGCTTGTCATTGCGGCCTATGCCTTCTGTTCTATTAATAGTTGACTAATATCGGATATTCCCAATCCACTATTACCCTTGACCCCCCCTACCCTTTTCTCGGTCCTTGACCGCCCATTCAAGACTCAGAGAACAAGCGGGAGAACGGAGATAGAAGATGGGGTAAAGGGAGGACTGAGCAGACAGTTAAGAGGGTAAAGACAGGCGTCATTGTCACACAGAGAGTTTTTTTTATTCATGAGTTCTTTTGTGAGAATTTGCATCTCAACAGGTCGAATTATGAGACAATATTTTATAAATAATTATCGTGAACCTAAACAAGAATGTCGCCGGTTCAGGCTTTTCCTAAATAAAACTTTCAGTTTTCGACACGTCATTATTGTAGCAACAGCCTGGTCTTTAAATTAATGTTTGAATTTCAGGTCATGAACACTGTTTACTCGAGATCGACAGTGTTCCTAGGTTACTGAAACCATGATGAAGTTGTTATAGTGTAAAAGGAAACAGATCAACGTCCGCCTTTGCAGTGCGGGATATATAAACAATTTTCTCATAAATCAGTGCTGTCATTTGTGTCTGACACTTCTTTGCTAAATAGTCCATTTGCTTCACTGTCTCAAGTATGACGAAATATATCAAAATTATTTTGTTTTTATCGATGGTGCTCATGCCGAAGAACACGGTATTCGCCTTCACCTGTGAGTATTGTGAGTGATTTCTGATAGTGTTTTTGGGGACATAGGAGATAAAAAGACTTGCATTTACGTCCCGCGACCCCTACCAGTATTATTTGCCCCTTTCCAGAACATTACTATGCACTGGGGGGGGGGGGGGTGTATTTAATAAAGGTAAACGAAAAGCGTTATTCATAGAACATACACATAGATGCCTGAAGGAGCAGCTTCACCGAAAGTCTAGTAAACAAGTTTAGTAAAATGCTAAAAAAAAGTTAAATACCAGAAGTTGTTTTTAAGCCTTAACAAAGCGTTGCGACATTTCGCGAGGAGATGAATGCTATTTCCATGCGATATGATTCACATTCTTTATTGTCCATCCATGAATTAAACGAAATTTTCGTTTGCTCTATTTCTTAACCCTGTATTTAAAAAAAATAGCAGTGATTCCTTTCACCACCTCAGCTTACACCCATAACAATAGTAAAATAGCGACAGGGTGTTACGGTGGGAGATTGCTTGTATGATTGTATGGCAGTCTTGTGCGAATGTTCTGTCTGTTCTTATATCTAGTCGTCGCGATCTTTTCATTTTAGAAACATCACACTGTGAGTAAAAATCGAACTGTTTTCTGGTGTCTGAATCAGTTGACTCCAACGGACTCACTGCTCACACAGGACTACAGGCGCTTGACTCGGAAATGGGGCAGGCGGGGTGTTAATACGGTTTCTGTGTCGTTCTCTGCCCCCCCCCCCCCCCC
>SMGT01002968.1:2006-15347 GCA_004794575.1 Lanistes nyassanus
CTGGGACAGTTACTGTAGCCGAGTACAACAAGTCTGGGGCAGTTATTGTAGCCGAGTACAACAAGTCTGGGGCAGTTACTGTAGCCGAGTACAACAAGTCTGGGGCAGTTATTGTAGCCGAGTACAACAAGTCTGGGACAGTTACTGTAGGCGAGTACAACAAGTCTGGGACAGTTACTGTAGCCGAGTACAACAAGTCTGGGGCAGTTATTGTAGCCGAGTAGAACAAGTCTGGGGCAGTTACTGTAGCCGAGTAGAACAAGTCTGGGACAGTTACTGTAGCCGAGTACAACAAGTCTGGGACAGTTACTGTAGCCGAGTACAACAAGTCTGGGGCAGTTACTGTAGGCGAGTACAACAAGTCTGGGGCAGTTACTGTAGCCGAGTACAACAAGTCTGGGGTAGTTACTGTAACCGAGTACGACAGAGGGACAGCTGCTGCCGCCGACTTGTTGGACTAGAACTGGTGGAGCAATACAGAGGCGACTCTTGTCAGTCAGAGAGGAACTTGGAACGTTATCGGACTAAAAATTAGAACCGCAACAGAGACAGAGTTTTTTCCCTGTTCTAATAACATGTTACCCCCGAGATTGAAAAAAATTATCTTGCCTTTTGAGTATAAGTTCTTTTAAATCAATATTTGATTTTAGGTTTAGACTGATTGTATTTTATTGTTCTTTGTAGATAAATGTTATAGTCAAGCTAAAAGGGTTAAGCTAATTAAACAAAACGAAGCAAAGTTATTGGACATTGACAAGACAGGTAGTCAATGGTTTCCTGTTCCTGTCTACAAAATTTCATATTAAAGCCAAATAACTGCCCTCTGCAATAACGAGATCATGTACTGTTTTTCTGTTCCAATTTTACATACTTTTAAACATCTCTTCCTGCTTGCATGTGAACATTTAGATTAACAATATTTCGTTCATGCTGGACGCGTATTAAATCCTGAGGATTCCTCGATCCAGCTTTATAAGGATTTACTGTGCTAATGCAACGAGAAGCCACGAATTATTCTCTGTTTTTATGATTTCAGGATTTTATAATGCTGAACTCTTTAATTAAAATTGACGATTGTTAAAACAGACTTTCAGTGCAATGTTTTTTAGAGACCGAGAAAAGGATTTTACGCCTGATTACGAAATGTGATGGATTCCCAGTTAGAAAACAGTTTTGGTATGAGATTTTAAAATTTACAGACGAGGTTTATATTGTGTACAACCCTTTTATAAATGCTATTAAACAACACATTTTCCTTTGGCGTTGTAAACTTTTTTCAGAAAGCAAGAGTTAGAGATTTCCCTTGTATGTTCTTGGAGCTACACCTGTTCCTGCGAAGAGGGGACATGGATGGGGTCAAGCTAAGTTGTGCTTTTCTCTGAGCTGTCCTCTCTTCACGGTACAGCTAAAGGACAGTCAAGAAAAAGCTAAGCGTGTCGCATACACTCGCAACTGGAAATTCAAAAAAAGAAGTTATCATTTGGGATTAGTTTACTTGCTCAAATAAGTTTTGTTCAAAAGTAAAAAATGGTAACTCTTCTAGACAAAGTCTGCTGCAAATGCTGTAAATGCTGTAAATGCTGGAAATGCAGGGTCAGGGCAAGGGAAGCAGTAGAAAAGACTGAAAAGACCGAGCACGTGTTTGTTGCCGTAAAGTGTTTTTTTAAAGACGTTGCTCCAAAGGGGTATGGAGAATGGTACAAAGCAAGCATTATAAAGCAGCGCTCACCTACAGTGGGTGTACATAATTAAAAAGACGAAGGATTGAAAGCACAGAAACAGAAACAGAAAAAGAAACAGATATACATGTTAGTGGAAAGTATTGACAAGGATTTTGGCAAATCTTGTTGTCTTATTTAAGGATTTTTAAAAATGTTGTGAGCAGCGCATTTGTATGCATTAGGATGTATTCTGAAGTATTCTGGTAAAAGTTAATTGTTACCATCATTATGAAATTTGTCACAGTGAAAAAAGTCATGAAACTTGTCGCCTATATCATTTCTAGCACATAGTTTACAAATCTCTCCTTCCTAGGTACCTGTTGATATCTACGAAACTGCATTGGAAACTTGTTATTCAGTGTTATTCAGTGTTGCCGTAAGGTGTTGTCACGTGGTTTCGCTTATCTTCTGCTTTTCATAAACCATTTCAATGACCTATGAATATTGCGATTTTTGACATTGTAAACAACTCCACGTGGTCTATCGCCACACTGTGGAATGCTATAATATTTCCTTTCCCTTGGAAATAAAATGTCAACAAACCACACTGCCGCCATGTGACGCTGCCTGGTCATTTTTACGTAACTCTACTAATCGAATCGATTCGCTCATTTGTTTTGAAAAACATCGAAACTTGCAATTCAGTTATTTTTATATTTTATTTTTCGCATTGGAAATGCTGATCAGGGTAAGTGAGCCAAAAATCTTAGGCACCCAACTGCCATAGTTCCTTCTTGACATTTACCAGAAGTCGAAAAGTGTATTCCATAAAATATCTTTTGCTCCAGTTAGGCCTAATAGATTAGTATTTCTAGATGGAACCGAACTGTCACATGTCACCCCTAGGTTAGCCTATTCCCCCTTCCCTTCTTGACACCTGGTAGGTGGACCCTACGGGTTAGCCAGCCTAGGCTGGCCAGAACTGGTTTAAACTAGAATAAGGCGGTTCTCGTGAACTCTGAGCGTCAGGGCGCACGCTACTTAAGCAGGGGAAAGCGTGAGTGAAGGGAGGAGAGGAGGACCGGAAAAGACAAGCGGACACGTGTAGACCCACGGACCTCGGCCCCTCGCCATCTTAGCCAGGACGTCGGAAGAGCAAGGCTCCAGTACTCACGCTTAATACACTGGTGTATTTCGCCGACAAGTCTACGAGACAGACGAGTGGGGGCTCTTGAGCAAGAAGTGTTATGCATGTGTGAGACTGAGCGAGCGTGTCGGAGCATGAGAATCTTTTCCCTCGGTAGATTTTTGTAGTTATTCACATTATTTCATAGCGTCGTCACCCTTTGGTGTAGAAACATTGACCCGAGGCAGTAAAGGTTTTGGTGACGATTGCTCAATTAATTTTATATTTTCGAGATCACCATTAAAGTTTGTTCTGTAATTCTGGAAAGGTCGAGTCCATTAAGTTAAGGTGCGGCCCGTCGTGACACAAACCAAATCGAAAAGGAAAAAAATCGATTCAAATGGTAAATTGAATCAAAACTATTTTTACCAAATCGGACGGCATTACTGCAAATACTAAGAAATAGCAAAGCATTGCTCATATGCTGTAGCTATAAACAGAACGACCTAGAAATCTCGCCATCGCAGGAGCAGTTTAAAAAAAAACAGCGAGACTGTGTTTGCTATTTTTAGTGCGCTCTGGATCCTCTCTTCGAAGGTATCATTGATCGTCAGTTTGCTCCAAAAGTAGTGTCCCCTTGTCGCAGATTCCAGGGGTCCGTTCTTCGTGTGTAACTTTGTACTGAAAATCAGTCGGCGCCAGTCAAGTGCGTTGACTTCTCAAACGCGCCCGATCTTCACAATCTCGCTCTTCCTAGAATCAGGTGTAGATGTTTTCGGATTTGTGATCTCCTTTGAGTGGCAGATGATTACGGTATTCCAAAAAAGATGTAGGCCTACATATGTTACAGAGTAGATTTTAATTCTTGGGTGGTAAACACCTTTGATACAAATTCTGTTAAAATCTAAAGGTTTGTGTAAAACATGCCTTAAAATTTGCTAGCATTGTTGTCTTTTGTAGTTGGTGCTGGAAGCATATTACCTTGGTATGCGTGCGTGCGTGTGTGCTTGATCGCGCGAATGTCATTGATATGTGAGGCTACAGGAGTGCATGACTATGTATAGTACGGCATTCGTGTGTCCAGACACCTATTCTTTTAAGGTACAAATTAATGTGGTCACCAATATTTTCCGCTTATTTCATCAGCGATACAAGAATGTTTCTGGTGCTGGAAAGTAAAATTTCATTGATCTGTCAGGACACGTCAGAAAAATTAGTTTCTGCAACGACCGTTGGACCCATCATCAAGCAGGGTAGACTACAGGGATTTGGTACATGACTAGAACAAGCGACGCTCTTGGAAATGACAGTCATCCTACGAGAAACAGTGTGCAAGGTCAAAGTAGTGGCCGGCTACCAATGAGCACCCATTAGGGCTTATTGGGAATGCGTAAGACGGAAAGGAGTAACAAAAGTACACTTAGTAGCGGGGCAATTGGGAAGTGAGGACCTTAGGGTTTGCTTCATTGTCATTCTTGATTTATGTCTCGTGTTCGTTGTCTATTGGTTGTATCGATGTGTCTCCGAACAGTCATGTTAAAGGGTGATGTGGTATGTACTACACAAACTAGGTCCATATCAGGACTAAATTGTACTTGTGGGTCAATTTACATGCAAAATTTAATCACTTAAGATCACAGTCAGTAATGCTGTACGCCGGATGAAGCGCGGCAGATAAGCTGGCGCGTGAGGTTTGGCGCTCATTTTACGGTGTCACTCGTTAACACGCATCCCAGTAAGGGGGTTGCTGAATTCCGGTCCTGCTGTAGCGTTTCACAACAGTCGCACCACTGATTGCTGATTGCTTAGAACAGTTTGCTTTCTTGCCAACTATCAGCACTTGTGAGTTTTTAAAATTCCCTTTCTAATTGAAACCATCGCACTCTCCAAGAGAACTACCGAATTTAGCATATGTGATTGTAAGACAGAGTCAGTCTAGCACCCATTGTTTGTTTCATTACGTGGAAATGTTGACAATCTTATTGTTGGTTTGAAGATGTCATCTCTTCTGCTTCTCATGGTATTAGAAATAGCTGGTACAAGGACAACTTTGTGGCTAGTGCTGCTGACTGCAGTGTAAAGACAGATTTGTGTAGATGTCATTCTACATGATTACCTCAGCTAGTTCATCAACTACAATTCATTTTGTCCTGTGCATTAAATACATACAATCCTGGTCATAAAATGATGTCAGTCTACACTTTATTTCGCACAGACCCGAGTGTTGGGGCTTCCGTCAGCAGTAGCTGAATCTGCATCAAAGTTGAGCAACAATGAACTTCCTGGTACTGTTCGCCATTGTTGGTGTAGCCCTTTGGGGCTTCTTTGTCTTCGGAAATGCTGCAAGTAACAGCAGGTGGGTGTGTGTTATCACAAATTGTTTGTACGTGGAGCTTCTGATGCAGAATAATACGTATCAATATAAAGATTTAACTATCAATAGAAGTCGAACTATATCTATGCATATATCTTAAGCCGACCCTTTATCCAGTCAACTTCCATTTCTTGGTCTCCCGGGTCTGCACGACCATTAATAGATAACGACAACTCGCATGGAACAGCTTGCTTCAACATAAGTCAAACAGGTATACTATACATACAGACTGAAAAGGATTTGTCACATTTTACTTTTTATTTTGCATGATTTCCGTGCATAACACATTTGGTTACCTTGAGATAATTACGACTTGCTACCCCGCCTCCACGGCACCCACACACACACACACACGCGCACGCACACACAAACACACACACACACACACTAGCATGATTAACAGACTTCACTTTTACTGTAGACTAAACAAATAAATGTTGCTGTTCCCTAACATACCATTCAGTAAACGACGTGGATTTATGTGTGTGTATCTGAGTGCGTGCACGCCTGCATGCGCATGTGTGTTTTTGTGTCATTTTTTTAAAAAAGAGTCAGTAACCGAGTAAGTGTGCGAGTGAGTGAGTGAACGAGCGAACGGAAAGAAGTTTAAAATGCAGCAGCATTATTCGATCAAGAACATCTTTACATGTTTGAAGCTGGCTCCATATATGAGTGACGATAAAATCCCAGAAGATATAAGGAACATGTGAGAGAAACTCATTAAGACTGTGAAAGTTGGAACTTATACCACATCAACTGCAGCAAATGGGATGCAGGTATATTCGTCATTTATACAGGATTGAAAAGAAAGGAAGCAAACTAGCAATACACTATATAGCTGTGTCCTAGTAAGTGGTGAGGTTGTTATCGCAAAAATTCACTTGCGTGGTTTTTGTTAACGGCTGTGGTCTTGTTACTTAATTTACCAAATCCCCTTTTTATTCGTATGTCCCATTAATTTTTTTTTGTCTAATGAATGTTACAGTGAGACCTGCCATCCAGGGTATACTGACCCAGACACTGGGGGTAGGTCTTGGCAGAGTTAATAAACAGCCGCCATTTGCTGGGATTTTCCTACAGTTTTGTGCGGTTCACTTATTTGACTATACATATACAATATAATACAACGTTTACATCTGGCTGTCCTGATGCCATTACCTTACGAATAAAATAATACTAGAAATGTTGTTACGAACTTTACAGATCATGGTGCTTTTATAGGCTGAGCAAAATAAATTAGCAAGCGTTTATAATTCTGCTGTGTGAAACACATTTAAAATTAAACATGAAATTATAGATCAACGGACAAGCAAATAAAAGATTATATGATAGAAATAAAGGAACTCTAGAGAGCTGAATGTTTACAAAGATTACAAAATGTGTTATGTTTGCAGGAAGTTGTACATTTCACAAAGGTGACTTGTGTGAATGGAAAAGCAGTGGTTCCGGAATGGAATGGGAAGTGAACAGTAAGCAGTTTGGCCTTTTTCTGATTATCTTTCCAAAAGTTGTTGTGGTGGATGTTACAGTGTTATTCTTCAGCCATTCCATGGCCATCCTCATTGTCGGAATTTGTATCATCGCCAATCATATGTAGTTATGTATATTATATTAAAAATGAAGGTTATGGAACTTCTCATATCCGTACGCTGTCTGACTCTGTCAGAGCATTAAATGTCAGATCTGTTCAGTTATTAATATCAACGTTCCTATAACCCTGTCGGGTCTTTTGGGTGTGTGGGTGGGGGGGGGTTCCTTTCTTTTTTTTTTCTTCTTTTTTTTTTACCTTTTTTGGTGGTGGCCTGCAGGCAAAGCCGCGAGAGGTTACATGTCACGATAAGGCCTCTCTTGAAGTATAGACTTTCATTTCCTACAAAAGTCGGGTAAATTTTTTTTAAAAAAAGCATAATGAAATTACCTGCACCAGCGCGTCTTGGCACCAGCATATAAGTTGAAGTCAAATTTTATTGTGTTTCTTCCTAGGGCGATTATGCAGGACTTCAAAAAATATGAGTTTTTGTTCCCAAATTTCAACCAAAAAAAAATCAAGAGATCACAAAGCTTAAAAACAAGTGAAACCGATTCCCTTACAATTTCTATTAGCATGGGAATAACCGCATCAAATGAGAACGCGAGTGTCGAACAAAGTGAGATCTGCATCTACACATCCAGACGCTCAAAATGATGACTTTTAGTGATAATTTAATTCTGACGATCTTAAAAATGCTTCCAACTAAAGGCATAAAAATCACAGCACGAGCGACAAGAGGACTTTACACATGCCTACAAATGCGATAGATTCCCTCCCCCTTTCTGGCATAAAATACTGTTGCACAAAGTCCATTTATTTAGATTTATGACTTAAAATTTATTTAATCGCGTGAGAGATTATTTTTCTTACATATTATTTCTCTTACTTGTGTGCCACGCCTTTCAGCCTTTAAAGACTTTATACCATTATGCTTCAGATGAAAACGCGTTTGCAAGCTCGAATGGGAAGGACAAGAATCAAACAGCTATTCTCACCAGTCCGTGGATGTGTGGTGACATCGAGATGTTCTGCCTCCGTTTTAGATTCATGTTTCACAAAGAAGTCGGAGGCAATCTGACCCTTCTGCTGTGTTACTCAGCCACAGGCTGCACAACGGTGTGGTCGGCAGCTTCTTCTGACCGACAAGAACGAATATGGCATCCAATCTCGAAATCTGTCAGACTTACTCAACGTGAACGGTTTGAGGTAAACAACCTTTGCCAGCTAGATGCACGTTCATTGTAACTGACACTTCTGTCGGTTTTTCACAAATGTTATAAACGGATGAAACACGCAGTCACAGCACAACGAAATTCGTCACACTATCTGACGCATATACGCACACATTACTGGGGGTTGCTTACTCGTACTGGCATCTATGTTTAGAAATTACAGTTCTTTGCGGGGGTTCCTCTTAGCCCTAGTTTTACTTCTTGCATATCAATATTTGTTTTGTATGGTTCTTGTGTCCTTTAGTTCTTTTCATATATCTACAGATAACACTCATGATTACCAATGTTTGTACTCTTTGCTACCAATATGACGATACTGGGCCATCTGAGGCATGTTCTCTACCGTTTGAAAGATGATTAGTCCAGGTAACATCTTAGACAGGCGGGAGACAGAGAGAGGTATGTTTCCGCCGCCTTAATTATGGACTCCAGCTGAAGATCTGGCTGGGCCTAAACTCCACAACAATAACAACAACAAATCGCTTTAACAGGAATTAGTCACTGCTATTCAATTAGTATTATATTTTTTAAGCTACAGTAATGAGAGAAGCAATGAAAAGTAATTTCACCATACCTACGGCCTTGGCGAAAGGGATATATCCCCGGTCGCAGGGGGACGGGGAGAGGGTGAGAAAAAGCGCTGACGAGGGTGCCAGAAGCAGACGGGTTGTGCACAACGAAGCTTTGAACTTAAACTCCGAGTTTACATTAGAAACTCATAGGTACTGTCACATAGAGGAGGAACACTGGAAACATCTTCCTCAACCAGTTTCCTCCGGTAGCGTGCACATTAAAGAATCTCACAGTCTCCACTGGACTGTTGATCGACCCTGCGTCTGGTCAGCTTGACCTCTGTGCCTTGACTACTTAGTATTACTCATCGCTCTACCTTCGCAATGTAAATAATGTTCACTCATGGATCGGATGGTTTCACTTGTCAGCCCAGAACATGTCTACCGCGTCAGTAGTAAGTTCACACAATAAAAGAAGAGAGGAATGTGTTAACAACATACATAATTAGAACATGGCTCACTAGTCTGTAACAGTATTAAATGACAAACAGATCTATGGCATGACTCACGGGTCCGTGCCGTTCCTAATCGACCAATGCATTTATGGCGCGACTCACTGGTCCGTGACATTCCTAAACGACATAGTTATGTGTATGTGTAGCGTCCGCTTCGCTAGGAAATTTATGTGCTTGTTTCTTTATCACGCCAATGCAGAAATTAAGTTATCTTCGATCTTGATCACAAACCTATTTTTTCCAGATGCAATTTAAGGCAGAGAAGACACTAGACAGATGGTTTCTGAGGGAAACAGACATCTACCTGGATGACATCTTGTACAAAAATACTTCGTGCGAAGAGGGAATCTTAGAACCAGCAACATCTACAACAGTTCGTTTTTCCACAACTGCTGAGAAAAGAACAATAGACATTTTCCAGGACTCTTCGACACTCCCCACGGGTAATGTGTAGTGTAAAGAGTGTTTGAGCTTACAATAATTGAATACAAAAATGCGCATTCTCGTTGTAGCTCCAGTACACCTCTTGCGTGTCACAAACTTATAATAATAAACTATAACAAAACCTGATGCTAGCCCGGGAAGAAATAGAAACAACTTTGTTTTCATTGCATATGTAGCATCCTCAGCATCCCCCCCCCCACACACACAATTTATATTTTAAATGTGAGCAAAATAAGGGGAAGTCTCCAAACCCCCAAACGAAATACAGACACAAACCATAAAAGACGAACGAAAAACAGTAAAAAGAAGAAGAGAAAAACACATTTCTAGAGAAAATATCATTGCTGCTTTTTTATTTCGGCCGCCCGTTGTTAGCCTGTCACTAATATAGCGTTGCACAGTGTTTCACGTAGCTTCACCTGTCGCATGGAACAGCTTGTTTCAACATAAGTCATGCAGCTACACTATACATACAGACTGAAAAGCATTTGTCACATTTTACTTTTTATTTTGCATGATTTACGTGCATAACACATTTTGATACTTTAGTTACCTTGAGATAATTACGACTTGCTACCCCCCACCCCACGCCCCACACATACACACACAAGCACGCACACACACACACACACGCACACACACAAACACACACGCACACGCACGCACGCACACACACACGCAAACACACACACACACACACACACCACCACCACCACCACCACCACCACCAGCTTCTTTTATTTCCCTTTCTGGTTCCTCCTCACAAGCGTTTACAGCTCGCACGCAAGCACGCACACACACCCTCACACACACACACACAAACACACCCTCAAACACACACACACAAACACATGTACACGCGCACGCACACACAAACACACACACACTAGCATGATTAACAGACTTCACTTTTACTGTAGACTAAACAAATAAATGTTGCTGTTCCCTAACATACCATTCAGTAAACGACGTTGTTTTATGTGTGTATATCTAAGTGCGTGCACGCCTGCATGTGCATGTGTGTGTTTGTGTCATTTTTGTGTTTGTTTTTTTTTCGCGCACCACATATACTGATCGCAGGTGTGTGAATGCTTTGAAACCAGTTAATTATCAAACGTTTTTTGTATGAGATTTTGAAATTTACAGACGAGATTTATACTGAGTAAAACCATTTTTAAAATGGTATTAAAGAACACATTTTCCTGGGAGGTTGGTTTGTTTATTTTATTTATTTATTTATTTTTTTTTGCAGGAAGCAATAATTTAAGATCTGCCTTGCATTTCCTTGGAGATGGATGTTTGTGATTTGCGATCTCCCTTGAGTGGCAGATGATTGCGGTGTCTGAAAAAAATGATTTATTTCACAATAGATTTTATCTTTCGGGTTTTAAACACCTCCGACACAAATTCTGTTAAAGTCAAAAGATTTGTGTAAAATATGCCTTAAAATCTGCTAGGATTGTGATCGTTCGTAGTCACCGTTAAAACGAACTTTCGTACGTAAAATGGCCGATTGACCTTTTGAGTGAAGAGCCTCTCGCTTTAGCCAGGCTCATTTGTTTCTGGTTGAGCGGCGGACGCGTCGGTCTGAAGGCTTCGAGCCGTAGGCCGCTGGTCTTGATGTTCAGGCAAGTTTCTTCTTAACTTGTTTTTGTGCTGTTTTACCGATAGTAATGCGTAAAAGCCATTCTTATAAGCTTTACAATTGTCTGTAAAAGAAGGATTTTTAAATATGTCCGAAAGAAAGCAAGCGAGAAAGAATAGATTTATCACGAGGGGAAAGCTTCGAATCGATTTCATTGTTGGTTGATCAGATAGCTGGGTATAGCAGAGGGGAGAATGGTTGTTGATCATGTAATGCATTTACCTGCTCAATTTATAATGCCGGGGCAACAAAAAAAAAATACCCATTGTGTTGGCCGCTGTAGGTAAGAATTTTGTGAGTTTAGATTCTCTGAGTTAAACCATAATTTGTGTAACCCCCCCCCCCCCAAAAAAAAGCAAATAGTCGGAGGCTTAGTTTGATAAATGGTGTTATAAATCAGAATCTTGCATTTTGTTTTTCAGGTCCACATGCTTAAATCGACGACCAAAGACCGCGATAAAGGAAAAACTCCTCCCCCAACAAACACACAAACAAACAAACAAACAAACAAACAAACACCTACCACATTATAGAGGAGATACTTTAAAATTACACCCTGTAAAGATAAGAGTCCTCTCTATAACTGTATATAACTATATGCGGCCAGGTGATAGGGTCAAGGGGTCCTGTTCATTTCAGCCATGAGGGGGAAGCAAAACTGTTTCCAACGGCTAAAGAAATGTTTCCTGAAGTGAAGGGCTAGAGGTTTCGTCGGCCTATGTATGCACAGGCCTGGATAATGTTAATGTGTTGACATTGATTCATTGATTCAAGGTAGGAAGTGTTTCTAACAAGACAAAAGTCACTTTGGGGATTTAGGTAAATTTGGCAGGACTACCTCCACTGTCAAATACCTCTGATGATGAAATGAAGGCCATAGTGGAACCAGACTGTGAAAGACCCATTTTGGTATGCAACATCAATATTAGAGGGCTCATTGACAGTGGCTTACTATCGTGGTCCAGTCATTTTACAAACAAAACCTGAAGCATGGCTGACTACATCCACAGCCAAACGAGTTCAGTGTAGTCGGGGCTGGAAGCATATTATACCTTGCCGTGTGTGTGTGCGTGGGCGCGTGCTTGCGTGCGCGAATGTCATTGACAGGTGAGACTGCAGGAGTGCATGACTATGTATAGTACGGCATTAGTGTGTCCAGACACCTATTCTCTTATACAAGTTATCGTGGTCACTGATGCTTCCCGCTTGTTTCAACAGCGATACAAGAATGTCTCCGGTGCTGCGAAGTAAAACTTCATTCATCTGGCAGGACACGTCAAGGGGAGACGGAAGGAAATTAGTTTCTACAAAGACCCTTGGACCCATCATCATTACACCAGAGGAGACTACAGGGATTTGGTGCACGACTAGAACATCGAAACCTACCACAAGAGACGCGGTTATAGTGCAGGAGACTAAATAGAATTCATTACTAAACGGACTACAGGTAAAACCAGCCAGGGTGAAATCAAGCAAAATGCCACGAGTGCAATTGTCAGGAATAACTGTAGCCATGATATCACATTATATAATAACATGTTGGAGATATTTTTGGTATCCATTTCGAATGCGATGGGAATAAAGTGGTAAGCGATTTAGCAACCCAACATCAAGCAGTCGGTGAATCCTTTTTAGGCGCTCAAGTAACGTGAGAAGGAAGGCAAACTGATTGTTAATGAACTCTTTTCAATTCATGGCATGTACATACAATCAATGGATCCATCTATACAGGTATCAAACACACTAACAAGCACTGACAAGTTCTTAAGAAAGGAGAGGGAGAGAGAGAAGGGAAGAGAGTGAGACTGCAGTAACTCCTGGGAACAGGAATAAAGTAGGCTAATGTTAGCAAGGTTGGGCAACTGTATACAAGCATTCCACCTAATCTGCAGTCACACTGGGATATCTCTCTAATCTCTTGAAAATAAAAACTGTAAGGAAAGCCAAACTGATTTTAAAGTTGGCGACAATGTGCAGCAGAGTGGCGCGAGAGCGTGAGCTTGCGACTACGAGGCCACAAAATCTTTTATCGCCTGCGAATTCGATACTGGCAGGACCAGGACGTATCAACTCTTTTATACGTGATGGCCCCACCCCTATCTTCCCCACACACAAAACCTCAAAACGCCAGCCCCAGGGAAGCTCAAATGTACCTCATTCAGTAATGTAACGAATAACAACAAGTCGACTTTTTCATCCTAAACTTCCAGACTTGTTGATATGGAACGTCAACGTGCAACTACAAGACGGGCGAGTGAAATTCTTTTTCCCATGCGAACTTCTAGTTTTCCTATTTACCGT
>SMGT01002970.1:0-10771 GCA_004794575.1 Lanistes nyassanus
CAAGGGTATAATAGGGCGTTGATAGTATACTATCAACGCCGGATCCAAAGAGTTAAAGCGACACAGGAAGCACCGTGATACGGTCACTTACAAAACAGTAGGCCTATGTCAGATAATAACAGCAGGCCTATGTCAGATAATAACAGCAGGCCTATGTCAGATACTAAACAGCAGGCCTATGTCAGATCCTAAACAGTAGGAGCTCTGTGATACGAGTCTTCCAGAAACGGAGAACGACTAAGTTTGAAAAATGCCTGAGTAGGACGGGTAGTTACTTTTCCCAGTTGAGGAGTTTGCCATTGCAAGCTGCGCTTGATTTGTTAACAGTTAAGTCTAGTTTTAGCCTACTAAACTCAAAATGAGATCATTTTCACAAGCATACTTGTTTATCTTCTTGAATCCTTTCTTATTTAGCATTGTTGTTTGTTTTGTTTCAAAAATATGGCTATAACACCTCTTAGCATTCTAATTTCTCATTCGATAATGCACAGGATTTAAGTTGTGGCGACGTTTTCATTGGGGAGTTTACAGCTGTAATCTGGACACACTCACAAGGATATAGATCTGCAATTTTCTGACGATTTACATAGCCTAAACTTTTTTTTGTTTTCGTCACTATTCCATATTGGTTAAAAATAATTACTAGATCATAAAGGCTTTAAACAAAAAAGGAAGTTCGTGACTAAATTTTTGTTACCAGAAATGATGATGCGCGTGTCTGCTATATGTTTCCTGGTTCAAGATTTATAGATTCTTCGCAATGACTTCTTAAAGTTGCCTGGAGAAAACTTTGCAAAACATCGTGTGTTTTATGCTTATACAGCTGGAAGCCATGATCTCAGTAAATCTGTTTCGCAATGTAAGATCATAATGCATGGGGAGGGACATACTGTAAGACGTAAATATGTTTACAGAATCTTTAAAAATCCGTTAAAAATGATTGAACGGCTTAACCCGCTTGATGTTGTCTGCCTTATTGACCTTACAAAAGTTACTTCAGTAGCTAATATTGTCCAAAAAGAACAGAACTTTAATAAAAGAAAAAAATTGAGCAAAAAGCTTTGACAGATTTGTGCTTAGCCAAATTAAAACAACAACAAAAAAGCAAAGCCTTGAACAGGTAACATCTGCTTGGAAAGTGAAATGTGGCAACAACAAAGAAACTGATCTATGTCTTTGCTACTAAATGTGTTTGTGTGTGTGTGTTTGGTACATGTAATTAGTTTGGTTCAATTCTGTGCGCTGTAATAACAAAAGCAAAACAAACAAAACTACAATACATGATACTAAACCTTACAAACTTAAAAGAAGCTGAGGTTAAAGGTGACCAGGTGAACATGCTTGGTATTGCTTGCTTTAATTTCCAGCTGCTAAGCGTGGAAGTCCAACATGTACTCCTATTTGGCCTGCTTATTCTAAAGCACTTTTGAGTGAGCTTGCTCGAGACTAGTGGAGGTCTGGGGCCGTAAGCATAGCGAGCGAGTCCGGTACTCGCTGTAGTATCGCCTACTTCGCAAGTTTCTACGCGTGCGAGTAGGCTGTGTTGAATCTGGTAGGCATAGGGCTCGAGGTCAACTTGTAGTAGCTACGCGTGAAGTGGGGAGGTCAAGGACGCATTTACGTGGGATTCCCCAGCGATTTGTATCAAGTACGCATGCGTTACTAGTGGCGGCAAACATGGCACCGATCAAGCGCAAGGCAAATTTCAGTGATGCAGAAATAAGAGTGTTGCTAACAGAAATTGCGGCAGGAAGAGCAATCTTGCTCTCCAAGCTGCAAACATCCGTGTGAGCAGGGGTGGGTGTAAATCAATTACTAAAGTTTGAAATAAACTAATTAACAAGGATTGATAAAAGTGATAAAGCTTGTAATTCGTTGGAAAATAAATAATAGTCATTAAATTATTTGTTGTTAAATTATGGTTCACTGCAGTATTGGTATATTGGATTCAGATAGGTGAAACTATTAAAAGAAAATAACATTTGCAGAATTGTTTTCCCATATATATATATATACCCGTTATTTTCAGTGGAAGGAACTGACACTTGCAAGACATATACATATTTATTATTTCATTTGATTTGTGATTACTTCAGACCAGATGAATGCATAGTTAATTGGAACTGATAACCAAGAGTAATTAGCTGCCCACACTAAGAGCATATCTGATGTCTTTTGACGTGATTAAAATCAAATAATAACATTCTATAAAACTTGTATTAATGGGGGCAAGGAACCTTTTCTTCTTTGAGCAAAATCTATGTCGCCCCAGAGTTCGTCCGTGAGAAGAAAAATGTGTTCTCTGCGAAATCTGAACTTTCTGAACACTTGGTCGTCATCAAACACTTCGAGAGGATTAGTCCGATCTCGAAAAATGCGATCCCTACGAAGTCTTCGCCGTTGTATTCCTTCCAACATCACGCAAATTACCGGTAACGCCATGTTGGCTTTCCTCGCGACTAGTAGTACGAAGCGTTACTACAGCGATTTCGCTGTCGTAAACTACGCCGTCGTAACAGGTTCTCCTACGTCAGAAGTAAGGCCAACTCTCGCCCTGTGCATAGCAACAGTTAGCGCTTCCGACAGAAGTACGGTGATACTACTGAAGTACCGGCAGACTACACCGCTATGCTTACGGCCCCTGGGGAGTACTATTTCGCTGATCACTGAGGTCTCTAATGGAGACAATTACATTCGGAAAAACTCGCCAACAAAGTCGGATTACTATTGTGGAGGCAAGTACGTGTGTTTTACTATTAGAACACTAATGCTGTTCCCCAAAGGGTTGTAATATGTACATGCATCTGCACGTGCGTACATATGTATGTGTACGTGTATGTTATTGTTTTGACCCCAAAGCTTTAAAGGAGTTACTAACTCAGAAAGTTTCCCACCTCTCCAGCTAAAGATGGACACACGATAGACCGAAAATCATGAGGTCATCCGTGTAGTCTCTAATGGGGTTAATGGGCAAGGTCCTTACTGCTTCAGTACGACCTGCCCGACTCGTGTACACTCTCCATAACAACCAGTCTCCGTCTGTGAGCACTCTCAAGTGCGTTGCAATGCCAGCAGAATATGTGGATATGATGTTATTTATGTAGCACGATGCTATTTACGTAGCACTGTGGTATTTCCATATCAGGACGCTGCTGTTTGTCACACGAGCGATCAACTTAGCACGCTCCAGAAATCGACGAAAGTTAAGTAGCTGTACCTCCCAGGGAAGATACAGTTCGATGGAAGACTGGTGAGGGTAGAGATGGAGAACTTCATGCATATTCATGCTGGACATTAAAGCCTCATTTCTCGCTTTCGCAGGTCACTACTAACGTTTTCGGGGAAACTAGGAGTCGATGGTTGAGAGAGACAGCTCCTGTTTGTCAAGTCATCAAATAAACGAAGTGAAGCCATTGGCCTGACTATCCAATTTGACTGTTGGACTCCTGCTTTCGACCGCCTGTGTAAGCACCAAGACCCACAACATAGCGGTAATATCAACCATGCAGTGGCACGCCTGCAAAGCAATAACAATTACAACGCTCCAGTCACAACACATAAATAATAATAACACAACAGTGTCAATCCAGCAGAGGACAAACAACAATCTAGTAACACTATACAATATTTCAGTAAAAGGCAAGTAATTCTTCAGTGACACACTAATATAAAAAGAACAACAACACATCAATACTAACAAATTAACACAACTTGCCTCGGATTCTTCCAGGACTTCCGGCGAAATCCCTCTGTATGTCCAGGGAGAAGTTACTCCCTGCGAACAGCGAGCCGGTTACGTACTCCCCACAAGCAGGGAGGTCTCAGTTCTCTCCGAGAATCATCAACACATCATAGAGGATTCTTTCTCTTGTGTCCACGCCAGCAGCAGAGACACTGTCTCCCTAGAGGCCGAAGGTCGAAAGATTTATCCCGTCCCAGGCCGGATAAACTCTTTAAAGGTGCAGGGTTGCCTTTCCTAAGCGTCGTCCGAGGCCCGTTTATGAATGAAGAGCCGTGGACATCCTTTTAAAGGGGACTCTTAAATCACGAAGATATCACGCTGAAATCGTTCGCGCTCACTGTGGTGATGGATGATGTCTGTGCCTTGATTTGTGGATCCAGCGATCAAATGTTTGTTCGCTTTCTTCTGATAAAATCTTGGGGTGTGGGTAAGCCTGCTGTCTGCGGCTACTGGCAGAACGGTAGTAAATCATTGAGGGAGATAATATTCCACAATTGATATTTATGAAAAATATGTTGTTTCTATGCCTTGGACTCTGCAATGCAATTCGGCAGAGACGGAGTTAGTTATTCGTCGGAGTTATTACTGTATGCAGATGATGAATTTCTCTGCTTGCTTTACGCTGGACTATTTGTCTAACGTTTTTGTCAGCAGCCAACGCTGTGTCGCGGCAGCAGCTGACCATCTAAACAGGTGCTATTTTTACAGAGAAAATAGATACACAGAGGTATTGACTGAGGTATGGACCCAGAACACACCATTCTCAAGGTCTTGGGTTCACACATTTAAAACCTTTGCCCCAGCGGACCGCTCTGTGTAGCGTTTTATCGGGTGAGCTGGATTTTAGGGAAGAGATAAGAGACGTAATCCCCTAAAGCTAACCCCACCTTTTCAAGCAAAAGGTACACGACCAGATAATTCAACACATTTATTGAACTATGAACATTAAAAAGGATAGCAGAGGAAGGAAAGTGGTGGATGAACAAAGATGTAAAGTGCGTGGGTGTGTCTGTGTAATAAACGTAATGTAAGGTATGTCACAAATATCAGAACAGGAAGTGAAATAACAGAGTACAATTAACCTAATACAATGCGTAAAGACTACTTGCGGTAGATTATAATCCAAACAGGAACAGAATAATCAACACAATGTGTGTTCGCACTCAATAGTGGTCCGCAGTCGTAGTCCGTACGTAGGAGACAGTATCTACGTCAGAACCGGAATGCTGAGATGCAAAGTTCGATATGTAGAGCGTAGATCCAGGAAGGTTAACCGAAGACCCAGCTACACCTCCGATGGAGATTCACAGCAGTTCGACCTGGTTCTCGTGTTGATATCCGGTACGATGAACAACGTAAAATAGAGTTCAGTTAGGTGCCCTTGGAGTGTCCTTGACCAACCGTCACAGGTAAAACTCCTTGCTCTTCGTAGATTTCTGATCTAGAAGAATGTCCGATCTCGACTAGTGGAAAAGTTCTCTTGTCTGCTCACTCACAGTCTACTACTAGACTATTAATATCGAGTTGCAGGAACATAGAGATGTAACACTGTCTGCTACATAGTTGGGTCATCTACCCATCGATGGCCTACCAACGTTCTTGTCTCTTTCCAAACTCGAGAAAGTTGACAAAAATACTTTGCGTGGAAGCCTACAAAATCTTCCCACGACGAGAAACTAGCAGATACAGATATTCCACACTTAGTTAGATCGATTGTTATGCTTCTATACGAGCTTAGCCCACAGCGAGGAAAAATATATCTCCAGATGACCGTTGAACAGTTTCTCCAAACTAACAACGCGTCCTACTTCCTCGCTCTTCCAGACTAGACTCACCAAAAGCGTTAAACCTCTCACGAGATCTCCCTCATTCCCCTTGCCAACCAAGCTTTCTCCCTTCCCATTGGATGGAGAAAGCTGAGTCTTACGCGTTTTGAAAATGACGTCTCTTCTCCTAACCCTACGTACTTTCTTGCGTCATTACGGTTGTCAACTTTCTTGAATGAAAAGATTCAGTGTTATTAGAACACACAATAAAAAGAAACAAAGTTCTTCAACAATAGCGCTGTGGAAACTTTCTACAACGTAACACTCTGCTAGAATGAAGCAGCAGTTTTATCACAGCAGCGAAAATATAACAACTTTATTGTTTCTGCAAATAAAGCTGGGTACAAATAGTTTACATCTTCGGTACATCCATGCAGGAGTATTTTCTCGACTTCACAAGTCAAAGGTCTGAGTGAGGTCTTGGGGCTTTTATGTCAGTTCCAGTTTTTTTACCCAATCAACTTTTGTCTAATTCAAGACTATTATGAGCTCAGCCGCACGTCCTGGGGCTCTTTGAGAAAAGCGGATAGTAACTATCACTAAGATTTACCCTCGGGTTCACGACAAAGGATTGTTAGGTGTTCACCAAAGCTCACGTTTTTAGGACCACCAAGAAGTTCCCTTAAGTAATCGAAGACTTAAGAGCCTTTTCCAATGTCTCTGGTGTTTGCAGGGTGGACGCGTGACCGACCTTTGAAACGCCACACGGAGTGTCGGCCGTCTTCTACCAGGTTCCTCTAGTCACCACATGACACCACCAGCCTGCACTGGGCTGCCCCCCATCCCCTAGTTGTCGATGGCCTATTTTTCTTTTGTTAAACCAATGACTTAATCAACCATTTGTGGAGTCCCCGTCCTATGTTCTTAGGTTTCCCGAAAAGCTTTTACTTTCAGTAATCCATTAATTTATCGAGAAGTTTCCCAGAGACTGCAATCTTAGTTGTTCATAAGCTCTGGTTTTAAAGGTCACGAGAATAAAGATTGCAAGTTATTCGGTTAAAAATATCTGGGTGTCTAGAATTTTTCTTTTAAAAGTAGCTCCTGGAGAATTATAGAAAGATCATAGATACAGCTGTAAACGTGGAATGTTTTCGCAGTATGTCTTCCCTTGTTTATAAATAGAAGGTATTCGTGGTGACTAAATGTTACCGAGGATGTAGAGTTGGGGCTTCGGCAAACAGAGGATTGAGGCTGTGTCTGTGCATGCGTACATGTGTGTGATTATAGACCATATATATATATATATACCCGTATTCTGTTACGAACCAGTGATATGACGGTCCGAACTCAGTAACACCCACCTAGTGAGTTGACCCTCCCATCCCATTGTTATGTATTCTAATTGCAAATGGTGCACCGTACAAGGGGTGAATAGAATGTTGCATGTGAAGGTATTTCAGAATTATTCTGTCGCCAAGCGTCCAGCGGGTGGGACGAGGAATCACATGCACTGTGCTGTCAGAGAACAGTGTCCTCTGTGACTTTATGTGCATCAAGATAGATAAACAGATCGTGTGCGGAATACAATTGATTTTGAATGATATAATAATTTTACAGGCAGAAACTGACTCTAGTTATGTTAAATTACTATTGGAGACAGCAGTGGCGAATGATTGTAAGGTACATTTATGAGTGTGATGGATCTTTAGGAAGAACTATTTGCGAGTGATATTAGTGAGAGTGAGTGTGAGACAGGATTAGTTTAATGAATAGGACGGGCCGGGAGTCCTTAAACTGTTATATTTGTGTTGTCTTCGTGCTGTGTGCAGTCGGTTGGTGAGGGCATCGAACATAAGCGCGTCCAAGCAATTGTGTGAGTGCAAGTGTGGTATGCGACATATACATATATGCATACCCATATAGGCCTACCTATATGTATATTTATAGCATATGATGTATAGGTAGGCCTATATGGCTATGCGTATATGTACATGTCGCTCACCACACTTGCACTCAAACGTAAATGCGTGCTTGAGTGTGTCCGTAAATGGATCGCTGCCTCACGTGCGGACATGTCAACGCTGCACTCATTGCACTTGATCTTCCAACAACAGCCAGCGGGGGTGAAATTGAATCCAGCTGTCCGTCGTCCCCAGCATGGCCAATGAAATGTTTGAAGAAGTTTCCATTTTCCCCCGTCCCAGACGGGAGAAAATTGATGACACAAGTTTTGATAGCGGAAAGAGTAAACGCCGCAGAAAAATTTCAACAATGACTGCTATCATTAGCTCCACATTTACTGGTCGGGCAAAGAACTTCGATCGGCACGATAGGTCAAAGGGTAATGCCTGCGACCTATGCGCACTAGTACTGGGCTACAGCTCCTGGCAAACCGGAAGATGAAAACAAGTCTGTTTGCATCTACTTTGTCAACCCGTATTTCTTTCTCATGCTCACGTCTCCATTCTTCCCCTACCCTAGTCTAAATTAAATCCAAATTCAATGAATTTCAGCCTTCAACTGTGTTTAGATAGACAAATCCAAAACACTACCAGAAGGATATGAGAAAGTGCATTTTGTGTCTCCTGAACTTTCAGAAGAATAGCCAAAGGATCTCAAAGAACGAAATGAGGTCAGCCACCTGAGCTAACAAGCAAACATTGATAAAGCACGCAAAACTTGTGAATGCTTTCTCTTGTAATATCCTCTGCTAAAAATCAAAACCCGGGGATTTGCAGGGGAAACAGCTGAAAATCAGACGACACCATTAGCCGCGAGCTTGAGAAGGCGGTGCCAAGACTACTATTGGTAAATGACGCTCATCCAAGCGAGACAATACTAAATAAAGCATTCTAGCTAACATCCAAACATCCACCATGTGTACGAGACCCACAATTTTCTGTGGCCAGCATCGTGATGAAGGTGCCGATCTCCTCCCCCTAGCTGCGCTTCCTTGCCTTATCCAAGGGTCGGGTACCCATTCACAGCTGAGGGAATTGAGGGAAGTGTGGTGTGGCCCACGGGTATTGAACCAGAGCCTTCGGGTTCAGAAGGCAACTCTCTCATCACGAGGCCAGCTGCTTCTCCAACCACAGCTACTGTTAATGTATGAATATAATGCATATAACGTAACTCACATAGTTACTTTTCCAGGGTCACCTTATTACAGTGTCATACTAATATCAACCACAGTTAATGTTACGGAGTTACGGCTGAGCAATTATGTCTATCCCTTTGGCACCAGGAATGGCGGAGCTGTGTTGTGACACGATATGACACAAAAATAAGACATGGAAAAAATGGGTCACACCGTGCTGTCTCTTCCCATGCACGTATCTACGTCATCAACCTTTGCCCTCCTGCTTCTTTCGTGCGACAGCCTTCATTGGTTACTGGGTATTCAAAGTTACTGACGTCAGGACACTTCCCTGAACAGTAAAAGACAGTGTGCCACATCTGCTTTCTGCAGCTGATCACCCCCCTCTGTCAACTGCTGACTTAAGGGTTCACTCGCAAGTGGGAAAACTCGCTGTTTGCGCAAAGCAAAACTAATGTTTTTATGAGCAAGCATTTCTATGCACTGTCCTTATTTGTAGCAATAAGCTGGCAATGTTTGTCCACAGTTCTACATCGCATTGCCCAACAGTATAGCAGGTAGCCTGACGTGCCATGTTTGTGATTGGTTGGACACCGCAATGCTGGCAAACCCTGACACAAAATAGAACAACGCCCAGTGTAGAAAGTCCTTATATAACTGTGGCGGAATGCTAGGACACTTTTGCCTAAAGATTGCTCAGGATGACAATCCTCGCAAAGGTTTCTACATTCTGACGTGTGAGGAGGCTTCTATTAAAAACTTAGATTATACGGTGACAAAATGTGAAAGCTCTTCACGGATTTCAATTTCGCAAAAATTATTTAAAAATTCAATGCATTATAAAAAATTAATGGAATTTCCATCGTTCCATGCCTGAGCATGTATATTGAAGGAAATGGCGCGCTGCTCAGCGTCCTAATCCTCTCATAAAACAGACCAGGGTTAATACAACTCCTTAAACGATTTAAGATTCTTTGCTATGCAAATGACCACGAAATCCATTCACATATGCGGAGCATATCAAAAAAGCAGGTAGAGTCTTAAAATCAAAGGTTTATGGTTTTATTCAAAATATGACACGTCATAAAACCTGTTTGTCTGGTTAGTTTGTTTCCTAAACTCTAGTTTCTCTTGTCATTTCGCCCGCTGGCCTCGCTTCGGAAATGAAAGTTGATTTGAGAAGTCGAACAGTTAAAAAATGAAGTTTTCCGAAAAACACTTATGCAATAATCGTAAGTGCGATGCGGACAAAAAAAAAGATTAAAAGTGTTGAAATTAATTGTTGTGTCATGACTGAAAAATGGATTCATTATCTAAAGTGCGTCATTTATTCCTAGAGAACAGACAGGACGGAATCCAATCAGAGAAGGAGAGAAGAGAAAGGAGGAGAGACAAAAACTAATAAGTTTTTATTCATAAAACAAGGTTTATGTGTTTTCTTTCTTTCTTTCTTCTTTGCTTCAAACAAAACTGATGTGACAAAAGTCAAGTAGTATTTTAACACATCCATCTCTCACGGGTTGAAACCTTAAGGGCTTACTTGTTTATCAAGGTTTATTTGTTTGTGATGATGACTATATCTGGAAAACTTTCATGACTACCAAAGTCAATTTTTTTCGATGTTGCAACACTTTTCGGGACACATGCAGGTAATGTACCTTATGATCGTCACATGGTCACACAATGTCACGTGTTGGGGTCTGGTGGGTCAAGGAGATTGCACCATAGATTCCAGGTGTGATCCATCCTCGACTCTCCGGCCCTAATTAAGGTCTATTATCCCTTGTTCAAGCCGCCATCTAGCCGCTCACGTCATCACCAGCCCAGTTTCGGTCCCTGTTCACACTTATGATCGGGGGTGCTGGCCCTAGAAACCAGGGGCAAGGTGTTACATACCCTGGGGCTGCTGGGGTGGGATTAGCGAAGGTGTCAGGCTGACCAGGTGTGCGTTAGTTGTTCAGGGGAAGATTACGTCGCTGGAGGAACCAGTGACGCGTAGTATTGAGCATCAGGGGCTTTGATGTAACGATAGGTGTAAACGACCAGGAAGGGGAGGGGGTAGTTGTGTCCACCCTAGGTGTCCACTTAGGGGCGTGTTCTACTAGTTGACACGGGGTGTGGCTTCTACTGTCTCTGACCTGATTGGTTGATACATGTAACCGCCTT
>SMGT01002970.1:11425-32298 GCA_004794575.1 Lanistes nyassanus
GGTTGTGTTCTGTGAGTGTTGTGTATCACGTGGTCATTCTTTTTCTCGTATGCAAAGGCGGGATTAAGGTACGTGGTTTTGTCATTATGTTTAATGGCGAGGCGGGTGATGTAGGTTGGTATTAGATGTTATAGTAGACCTAGCTCAAACAGAAGGAAATTGCGGGAGCCCTAGAGTTGAAACGAGTTGTAGCATATATTGTCTTGATTGTAAATACTCGCTGTTTTCTATCAACAATACATTCTTCTTTTTTGTGTTCACTGTATTACGGTCTTTTGTTGTTCTTTAGGGGAGACTGTAGGTGGTGGGGGCTCGGCCATATGATTAAGAAATCATATTAATTAATGTTAGTAATACAGTGATTGTTCCACCTACTCATATGTCACACTCTTGACGGTGGTCGTGAGAGCGAGCAGAGCAGACGACCCGTCAAGAGCAAAAAGAAATCTCCCAAGTTGTGACACACAATATCATTTTTCCCGATTGGAACCTGCCGACAACGTAAGCACAGTTGGACTGGGAACTCCGAGTTTTCTGGTGAATCACGTTTTTATTCACTGTACGTTTGGTTTCGGCTCCTAATGTCATGTTTCAACAAAACGTTCTCCAGCGTATTCCTTCCTCTAAACGTTTGACGCGAAGGGGCAACGACAGTGGGATGACGATAACGACAAAGCTCATGATGATGCACAACAGAGTGCGACCGGTACCTGTTAGCCAACGTTTGTGATCGCAGTTGATGGATCCGACATTATGCAGTAGTTATCATTGTCTCACGCTGTTGCCGCCTGTCCCACAGCAATCTGTTATCCAGCATTCATCATTGTCAGCCCAGCGGCCGTCAGCGCTCACACCACATACCACTTCCGGTAGAATGTGTTCCTTGTATGACCGCTTGAAAAACCCTGCCTGACCGTTCGCTTCTCTGGTGTGGCGCTCCATCGGCTTATTAGTGGACACAAAATCATCTGTAAATCAAACGTGCTGACTGCACAGATACGAAAACGCATAATCTCAAATGCCATTTGTAAATAAAATCCGATTCAAAAAAGCTTTACAGTGAGGATCCGATAGTCGCTGCTATATTTGGTGAATAATCAAAATAAAATTCGATCACTCTGATTACATGAAAATCAAACGTTGTCTCACTACAGCACGAAAGACTTCCCCGATTACTTAATACAACTAATTATCTGTGAAGCAAATAGTGTAAACATCCTTCTGAAAAATATTGGAAAGCGTTTATAACCTAGCTTATATTATCAGCAATGAGCCTGTGTAGATGGTCAGTAGAGTGGAAGATGTGGGATGTATTGAGTTAAACACATTTTTGAATAACTGCTTGATAGACATGTTCAACTGCATACAATTTTCTTGTACTAATATAGAATCAGGAAGCGGAAGAACACAAACCTACAGAAAGAAAGTGAAGGCAGACGACAATGAAAGAGGAGCAAATCAAAAGATTATATGGAAGACAGACACAGTAGCTAACGTGATAATGGATGGAAACCGGTTCAGAAAAAGTGCAGGACAATGCACAAATTGAGGCACGCAAATAGAATGAACGATTAAGCAAAAATTTATCGACTCGTATTTTAAGCTGGGCCCTCCTGCAAGAACAAAAGTTTTATTTAGACGTTTGCCGTGAACCTGACGGATCTGTGCGCGGTTTACATAAAGACCTTTCTTTCCATGAGAGATGAAATGAAACCAGGTCTCGGATTATCTTTCTGTAAGGCAGGAGAAGATTCCCCGACCACTCACTTCCGCAGATAATTGAGAAGGAATAAACATTGGTGGCACTCTAGAAAAAAAATAGTCACTTTCCGAACTCAATATATTTTGGAGGAAATCGTGTCATGACATGCCTTGACCACTCCTGTGAAGTTTGCCTGCTATGGGGGATTATTTTTTGAGAAAACAACAAATCTATCGGGTTCTCCTGTGTAATGAATTCTGTATTGATCGTCCGTGTATCTGGCAGGAAATATCGCTGCCAGCACAGCAAAATTGTCAGTGCTGTGATGGGCATGGCAATGATCTTCTTAGGAAACTAAAGATCCCGATAGGGTAAACAACGCATGACAAAGGGTCATGATTTCTGAAGACGGCCAGCTTGCTGAGAACGCAAACCAGCTAACCTTCTGGCCGAGTTGCATGAGCGTTCGTAAACTAGTAAACCAAAGTGGCTAGGTTGCGTAAGATATCGTATCTGCACTTTCGGTCCTAATAGCCATTATAAGGTCTGTCAGTCCTGTATTATTTTACACGCGAGGTTTACAAACGGAAAGGAGGTAAGATTAACTTGCAGTCTATGGCTGGCTTGCATGAGGCTTATTATCTCTTGTTCATACGTAGCACTGGACTTAAAATGCACAGGGCGAAAGGGCCTTACGGCCACTCTTACGCTCGTATCTCCTGTTCGTATGTAAAGGTGCACATAAAATACGAGAGGCCGACGACCATTATGACCGTTTTTGTCACCGAACAACAGATATGACCGATAGCAACCCAACCAAGGCCAAACACTTAAGCTAGAGCTCATTTGATATCCTCTTGCACAGTCTTCTTTCAGTTAACCCCTTCGTTTATTGCTTCCTTCCCTAATCCGTCTTTCTGTTCAAGAAGACAGGCACAGCAGCCTCATACTCCAAACCTAGTGGAAATCTGTTTTTTTAAGCGACGCACTATATTGGAGATGCATGTAGTAGTTATTAAATTTCAATTCCTAACAGAAAATAAATCACATCTATGTGCACATGAATGACGTCAAAACTATGAGGCCTGGCACGAGTTGCTCCCCAGGTAAGACGACAGGTATTGATGCAGGTCGCGTGGCATGTGTGAAGTTGGACAGGCTGCGCAAGGCAGTGAAAGAGAAAGCAGGTCGTGGGAAAATTCCAACTACAATGTAATGCGCTCAGTAAAAATGAAAGACCGCATTTGATTGGATAGCAGGATTGTTTGTTGTTTGTTTGTTTGTTTGTTTGTTTGTTTGTTTGTTTGTTGACCCGTTCAGTTTTGGGAACACGCTCAGCTGTGGACTACACGTTCGCTAGCTTTACTTTTGCAGAACAAGCAGCGTTTATTGGACATATTCATTTTTTTTGTGTGCAGGCACCTGCATGACACACGCAATATAGATTCGATTATGCCTTCAAGCAACTGCTGAATCTAGCTCTGCCTAGCAAGCTAGCACATAGAACAGACCGCCAACAGCACCGTTTGTTTATTTATTTACTGAAACTACAGCCTTTATCTGCATTGCACGAACTGGCTTTTCATTTTACCATCCTGTCTCCAAATCTTCACATCAGCACACAAGCTCATGCAGAGAAAGAAATGCAAATCACGAATTTAAAAACAAGACTTAAGGAAGACCGGTATCTAAAGATCAAAAACAGATCCCCCGGATATCAAATTCTGAACCTGTAAATCATTTTTAAGGGAGTGCTGTTTTCAAATTGAAAACTAATACTAACATCCAGGTGTAGGTGAGTTGAAAGGGGTGGGGGGAGCGCGAGGAGAGAGCGAGGATATTTTCAGATCTTACTGTCCCCCTAACGAAATCACATTCTACCGCAGAGCCCCTCGCGCGCTGTGGCGCGGTGACCAACGTGACTGCGTGAGCGATTCAACTACAGAAGGATTGTACAAGTTTCTAGGCATGGTGTGCAAACGTTTGCTTAACCCTCGGGCATCCTGTACAGGTTAAGAGCAAGACACCCGATCACAACGCCAGAACCTGTGTGCACTTTTCGCTTTCCCCGTCATCAGGGGTGGTTTTAACGATATATCGACCAGCTTGTGCATCAAGAACTGCTCACTTACCATTACCCGCAATTTGAGATCTCCTGTTACGTGTGTGGTTACGATCCATATTGTGATTGTGATCGCACTAGGCGCGGTACTGGGACCCTGGGCTGGCCTGCATGAGCACACGTAAGCTGCCTTTCCGGTCATCAGAGCGGTCGTAAGGCTCTCTCACCCTGTGTATTTTAAGTGCATCTTTACGTATGGACAGGGGTAAGAACGCTTATGCAAGCCAGCCCTGGACGTAACCTCTACAACAAATAGCGTCTCTTGTTTCAAGAGACAGTTATCAACCATAATGAGGTTTGGGGTTCGTCTGCTTTGTGCAGTGCACCAGTGGGGTAGCGGTCAGGCTGCCAGGTCACCCAAAGGTCACCAAGACAGGAGGAATCATGGGCTGCATGCTCTAACTTCACATCAGACTGAATTTTCTCTGGCCGCGGAATCTATTTACAGGGCCGTGATATAACCATATTTACTGTCTGGTGCGTGTAGAACAAACACGCACATACAATCCAGCTAACAGAATTGTACTTTCTGGTACTCAAGAAGCTGTTAAGTGAGAAAAATGTTACGGGATTACTCTTGCGAAATTCTATATTGACATAATCAGATGTCGTCTAAATATCAGAACAAATGTCGATTGTTACGCGGGGAAAGCCAAAATGAAATATGTTTTGAAAAGTAATTGTTTAGTGTGAGCTGCCAGTCTGACTCATTCCAACAGTCTTAGGAAATATAGTCTCATTTTATCTCCACCCTCACCCCCACTCTTCCCCCCTCGGCCCCAGAGTTGATCCCACCCTCTCCTATCTTTGGACGTTCTTTAACGTTTTTTTTTCTTAATTTCAATCTTTTTTGTATTGTTTTTCTTGTTTCCCAGTTTTCCGTCCTGATATGCACCCAGTTTGCAGCAGGAAGTTAAGCAACCAAGCAAGCGAGCCAGTAAGTAAGCAATTATAAAAGCACGTTTCCCATTTTGAAGAAATACTGAAACTGTTTGACTCCAGTTGCGTCGTCCCACAGTGGGCACGCAGATAGGCTTGCCTCCCCTGCTTCACGTGCACCGCGATCCCTCTCACCCGCCGTCCAGAGCCTGTGCATGTAGCAAGAGGACTTTCGTGACGTGTTCGTGCGAGCGGCACGCGCTCACGCGCCAGCACCTACGTCAAGACTGCCCCTTCTGTCCCTCACCCCGCTCCGTTGCGGCTGCAAGTGCGTGCGAGGACGCTGTCTGCATCAGTTCGTTGCGAACGGGCCACCAGGGATATCCTACTCCAAAGTTGTGACGTTGCGAGAAACCAAAATAAAATAAACAACGGAGGAAGCCAGATAAGCAGCGAAACGATCGCAGAAGACCCAACGACGAGAAATTCTCATTAGCAGGAAGAAAAAAAAAAACAAACTGTGGAGACATAATCTGCAAGTTCGGAGGGGCTTAACAGGTAAGACCCGAGTTTTCAAACTTCTGTGTATAACTGACATTACATGAGAGAACGACATTTCAGTCTTTAACTGACATTAAGTTAAAAAGAGGTGTGTCTGTCATTAAACGAAAAAAAACCTCCCAAATCTTCACGGTGTAGTTAACATTCAGCAAAAAAAGTCTGCTTTGAACAATAAGCACAGATAAGCAGACTGCGTAACTCGTACACTGAAGTTAATAGATCCATTTAAAGTTTGCTTCGACTGGGCAACTTTAAACAATCGGCATTTGACGAAATATTAAGAATTTTAAAAAGTGGAATCATATTTTCCTAAGACCGTTTGAGACTCTCTGTCCGTTTTCCTGTGTAGTTACCGGATACAAATACTATAAAAGATGTGAACAATTTACTTTAGATTAAATAATCAATAGCTTTTCGTCCAGAATTTGTATCTGACTTTTCTTTAGCTTCGAATAACTTTGCTGTGATCACGTGATCACAATAAATGCAATGCTTCATAAACTTCTTAGAACGTCCTACTTTTCGGTAAATCCTACACCACAACATACGCACGCGCGCGCGTGCATGCACTTGGGGAAAGGATAGCGCTACTGTCTTCTGGGATCTATTTCTTTATTCTTTATTTAGAGGTAACGGGCAGGGAGAGGCGACGCTACGACTACTCCGCGTGTGAGTTTGGTAATGACCTTTGATCTTCGTCTGCCATTCCAAAAACAACTGAAAAGATACGTTTGGTGAATAAAGTCTGACAGAACAATTGACGACGTTATTGTCAAAACTGTTCTGCTACTAATGGGAGGAACTCAGCAAGAATAAGGAACACAGAAATGTCTTTCGCACACACGGGAAGAGAGCATATGGGTCCTCCGAAACAGTTTAGCAGGGATATGCAAATGTTCACATTTCCAGCATGCTAAGTAGCCTTAAAGTTTTTCGAAAGATGCCCTCTGTTGCGGATTTTCCCCCTTACGTTTCCTCTCCATTTTCTTACTTTTGGAAGTCCGTACCGCACACAAATCCTTTTCTATGAATAAAGGGCTGCATGTGTGTGTGTGTGTGCTTGTGTGCGCACGCTCGTATGTGTGAATGCACATGTATATGGATAGATAAGGACACGGAGAGTGTGTATGATTGTGCGTTCGTGCGCTGGAGCACGCATGGTTTGAATAAACTGTTAGAGGTCATGCGTCTTCATAATAACAGCCGGTAAACATTTGTATCAAACGCCAGCATGAACGATAATACGTCAGCTAAACGACTGTTCATTAAGTGTGATCTGAGGTTCAGGTCATATCGGAAAAGGATTTTCCCAACCTGGTCGTGACTGGACAAGTGACGAGAGGATCTTCACACCGCGCCGTAAACAGTGGTTTGCGGCCGGCTTACGACGACTGTTGGAGCAAAACGACCGACTGCTGTGTGGACAGCACAGTGCAAACTGTGCAGCATTAATGACTGCACGACCTTAGCGCAAAACTGATCGCGCGCCAGTAGTGTAAGCTACACGGCACTAATAATTGCGCCCTAGCCGCGCAAAAACTGCGCAGGGCAAATGAGGAAATGTTTGCCAACGGGTCATGTCAGCGCCCTCAAGAGCGTGCCTTGAATAGCGCAAAAGTTGTTGGGATTTTTATCTTTTTTTTCTTACTCGTCCTTCTCCTGATGATGTGCCTCGTGCTGTCCATGTCGTCTTTTCTTTTTTGATTTTGTTTTGGTTTCAAAATTTCGATGCTGCGTGCGCAATATGGCGATCTGAACGCTGAAAACGACGAAAAGCTGTGACAGGAGAGACAAATATTAGGCAAAAGCCAACTCGAGTCAACGATTGAGTCAGAAAATAGTTGGAGGAAAAGTTCGTTGAACTTTTTCATCGAGAAGCCTCACCTGCAGTTGTGAAGCCAGAAAGCGTACGGGAAACGTTAATCAATTGGCCAACCCCAGTGCCAACAAGAAATGACAGCTATTAACCAGAAGCAGAATTTCAGGGCCGTGTCTTCACCGTTCTTTTAAAAAATGAAGACCCGTAATTTATTCATCAAAGTATGGTTTTAAAAAATTTCGCTGATATGCGCGTTGAGATATGGTATGTGTGTGTGTGTGTGTGCGCGCGCGCGCGTGTGTGTGCAGCTAAAGAACATCCTCAGCGGCGTCGCTCCAGCAATGGAGGGAATTCGACGATAAAGAGTAGGAGGGAGAGCTTATTTTAAATTCTCTGGTAACAGGATGGGTAGAAGCGTGAGGTGGGAGAGTGAAGCAAGAGGGGACTTCTGTCCTACTTCACACTCTGCTCTCGCGCCACAGCTTTGTGGGCGCCTTACAGATTATTACGTAATTCAGCCAGTCTAAAAAATGCTCCGTTTAATGTCTATAGTTAAAGTGTGTGGGGAGGGGAGGGGAGGGGAGGAAAGAGTTTGGGGTGATGGGGAGATCGCTGCTTCTTCTCTTGGTCCACTCATTAATCTAATTAACGCGATATCAAATTGGACTATTTCATTTAAGATCGTTGAACCTGTGGGAAATCAGATTTCTTTTTTAGGGTCGAACGATCGCGGTGCACGATTGTGAGCATGTCCTGTGACCTATGCTCAGGTTTTTGCACTGTTTTCTGCAGGGTATGATGGCACACTTTTGGGAAGTGTGAAGAAGTTTGATCAGGCTGACACACTTTGGGAAATATGAAGAATTTTCGTCTCCAGAGTTTTTGACATATAATCGATGACTCGACAAAAATTTACTTGTTTCTGGAGTCTCACAGTGCAGCTGGAGGGTGGGGGTGAGGGAGTGTGGAAGGGAAAGGATCTCTGGCAAACATTTCCTGTGTTCATAGTCCACTGAAATAAATTTAGACTACCCGGCCTAGTGTGTAATCCCTCTTTCCGCAAGTCCACGCATAACGAAATGAAATCTAGCCGGCAGCAAGAAATCTGAAGTTTTGCACTAGGTAAAGAAAATTTAGAAGCGGAAGTGAACGGGCTGGATAAATGAGCTGTCCTATAATTTGATTTGGTCAGCATGTTCGGGGTGCAAGAGATATTTATAGATTTTTCCTACTGTGAAACATCGCATCCCAGTCCAGGCGCGAGAAGATAATACTGGCGCTGCTAGAACACATCTCTGCGCGACAGAAGAGAATCGAACCCCATTTGTTTAGAGGGAGGACAGATGAAATGCTTGATGACTGTCTTCAGTTTGCTGAGTATCCAAATTCATTCGCTGTCCTCAAAAACCTGTTTTCGTTTTCGTCTTCTGTTCACTTGTGCATCTTGTGGCCATCCCCCACTCCCAGCTCCCTCACACCCCAGTCATTCTGGCGTTCTTCCAGAACAAGCAAGAATTAAGAAGGCATCATCCCAGGCTTTGCTCTTGTTCTCAGAGGAGGCGGGTATGGATTTTATTGGACGTGTCTTCATTGTCTGGCTCCAGTACATCATTTTCTTTTCTGGCCCTCTGCGGAACCGTGTGGGGTTCCCGACGGTCGGATCATCTTTGTCCATTCTGGAAACTGCCAGGCGTGAGATTAATTTTGTCTTGAAAGTGCTATCTGTCTCTTTCACGAAAACTTTTCAAGAGGTCTAAACCGCGGCTTTTAGGAGCCAAAGTGTGTTCCTCGAAGTTTAATGGCTGGGCGAAAGTTAGTGTTTATGTTTCGGTTAGCCACGATAGGCGGTTTCATGAGCTCGCGAGAAATGCGGACCGGGTTGGTCCACATTCTCCGAAGGTGTTGGATCGCTGAACAGAATCTAGGATCGCACTCAAACTCTTGAAAAATATTCGCTTCCACCAGCCCGCGACTGGCAGGGACGGGTTTCCCACTACTGTTCTCTGCATCTGCCTCTCTTTGTCTCAGTCTGGCGTGTCTTGGATCAAAAGATCACCGCTATCTTGTCACGGGGTAAAGCTGTTCCAAGAGCCCTTCCTCCCCTCTGACTGACGTCTGCTATCTGTGGGTGTCTATATATATTTTTCGATTGGGGAAGTTAAGTCTATCGTGGCTTTCCGCTGATGTGACAAAAGGGCTCTCGAGCAATGTCCAAGATATCGTAAGTGTTTTTCATTTCCTTTTATTATTATTTTTTCTCTTGTACGAATCTTTTCTCCCACTGACCGTTTTTATCTCCCGGTTCACATTCTTAACTATATTCTTCTTTTTTAAAGCACTGGTTTGAGTTTTGCTTACTTTCTAATTGTGAATTCAGTTTATTATTCATTTAATCATCTAGCTCCGAAGTCCTTATATACTTATTTTTGTTCTATTGGATAATTAATACATTTCAATTTTCTTAAGCTTTTAGACGTGTCGACTCCAGAAGTTTCTCCATGCATGAGAAAGCCTCGTTGCTTACACGGATTAAACCCAAACAACCATCAGTGTAACCGTCTTTGAGTTACGAACAGTCGTCACTCCTTGGCCAGTGTATCATGATCGTTCGTTCATGTTGCATAACCGAAAAATGCTTAAACAAATTTTTTGGCTCTGGAAGGATTGGCCTTAGAGTTCCTGTCTTTAGCTCACATGTCGCCGTAAGTCTTCCAAGTTTGGTTTTTATGGAACGGGCTGTCCAATTAATCTTCTTCCTTTTATTACTAAAAGTGTGGTTCATCCATTTAATGGAACAGCTTCTCTTTCCGTCCCTGGCAATATCTCAATTTCTTTCCAGACCAAAGGTCACATTTTAAAAAAGGCCCTGTTGTTCTCTTCTGTCTTTTAAAAACCTGTCGCAGTCGATCTATTTTTTCTTTCTTTGTTTCTTCCCACGCCCTGTCGTTCTCTCTCCTCTCTCGACCGCGCTCTGTAGGCCTTGTAACAGTTGCAGACGTTCGATTCATATTCGTGCGCGCGCACGTATCCCAACACCTGCCGCGCACGCACTTTAAATTTCAGATTGAAATACTGACGCAGTAAGATAATAATATACCAACTGGACACGGCGTGTGACGTCAGGGAAGTCTGAACATTGGACTCGAAAAGAAATACACGAAGATCTTCGATTAATTACGCACCCGTTCATGATACTGTCTCTCTGCTCAGCCACTTATAATCACTCACGCAGTCACGTGCAACAATGGACAGGAGCAGGCCTCCTGTCTTCGCGAGGGTCCATCCACGTTCACACAAAACAACGTGACCCCAAGTGCGAAAGGTCTACATGGCACGCTGGAATCCTGAGGCAATTGGGACAGTGGTCGTGGTCGTCTTCAGAAGACAGATCGCTCCCTGTCGGACCCCCTCCCGCCTTCGCATCTGTCCGACTCCCCTCTTCCTTTCCAAAGATGGTCCAAGCGTCAATATGGCCCGAGTCCCCCGAGGAATCAAGGATATTAGCCTGCCGAACCCTAAAAGGAAGAGACCGAATTAGATGATGTTAAAGGTTAGATTGCTTCCTTTATTATAATGTGCTGCGTGTGCAAGTGCGTGTATATTAGTGTGTGGATGTGAGCTTGGGCGTGCGTACATGTGTGTGTATGGTGTACCTAAAATGTAATGAAGGAAATACATGTACTTCCTGCTGTGAACCTCCAGACCCCGACTGCAAGAAAAGCGACTAGCTGACTTATATTCCTGTTATGGATATTCTAGAATATCCTTGAACTTCCCTTGCACGAAAACTGATTACGCTTTTTCCCCTCGTTCTTCGGTAATAACTTATTCTGTCGTCCAAGAAGAGAATAGCTTATTCCAAATTCGCCAAAATAGCGTTTCCAATACATAACAAATCCATTGTTCGGGTATAAAGTTAGTACGGTTTACATGCATGCGGGACAAGGTCCTGGAAACCGGGGCTTTTTATGCATATTTTCTAAAACAAGCTTCTCGTGTTGATGCAGTTGTCTGTAAAGCATGTTCTCGAAAAAACTGACTTGTAGCTCTTGAGCATGGCCACGTTGTTTCTTTGCTGGAAACGCCCACGCCCGCACCCACGCCCACGCCCACACCCACACCACGCCCACACCCACACCCACACCACGTCTATTTTCAATGCTGTTGTTGCAATTCTTCAAATGGTGAGACTGCGAATCTAAGAAGACGGAACACTACCCCCCCCCCCTGAAGCAATCCAAAGTTTGAACCCCCATTGAAATAAACAGATTGCATTAGTTAAAGTTTGTGGTCTCCTGGTGTGTTATTTTAAAACGTGTTCCTGATACTATCTATATTTGTGGTGTCTAGAGATTTGGTAGACACCACCATTCCCTTGTCAGATATATGGCTGTTGGTCGTGTTAACGTTCTATTTTAGCTGAAATAATCTAATTACTTCTTACCTTAAGTGTGTAGACTGATTCGAACACAAGTAGTAATTCAAACACAAGTAGTATAGACATATCAGAAATGCAGATATGCAAATAGAGCATTTTAAAAACTCATTAACATAAATGTATATAGATATATGTCGTATTGTAAATGATATTTCATGTCAAACACCTTGAGATGCAAAGTATTGGCCATCTAGCATCTGTGTCGTATCGTATATTACTAATATCACTCTGGCAGGGGATAAAAAGTCCAAACATCTTGCAAAGCTGACGGACAAGAAAAACCAAAAAGGCGTAATTCAGGAATGCGAGGGAAGGAAAAACGTTCATAGACCATTGACAAGAGGAGCGATGAAGGCAAAGGAAAATCATTCACTTCGAGAAAGAACACAAAAATTTATTAGTGTCTATTTCCAACAGAGAACATGGCCCACTGCACTGCATTTTTGTAGTTGTTTCCTTTTATATTTTTAAGATTGGGTTAGGATTACATTCTGTGGTCAAATTTGCTTTCACAGTGGAAGAAATATTTTCTGTCTTAGATTCGCGGCAGGACAGCAAACGCCTGTCGTGCATATAATTACATTCGTGATTTCTGGGCCTGAGGCGAATAAATTTGTTTTCTTCTAGAAGCTGTGTGGGATATCAAGATGCACCGAATGCCTGTAATAGCGCCCGAGCTGCTCCTGCGCTTGAGGTCCTGTTGTCTGCATTTTTCGTGGGAAGCAAAGACGCGCTAATGTTCTTCTTCCTGTCCACAGCCGGCTTGCGTGAGCTTTTGTATCCGCCGTTCGTACGATCATAGCATTCTTTCCATTTATTCGACAAATAACTCTTGACCCTCCATCACCCCCACCCCCACCAGTTCTAGAGCTTCTTTATGCAGGGGCGAGATGATCATGAGATTAATTATAGGGATAATATAGAAGCGTAAAAGAACGAGGGACAGATTTTATAAGTGTGGTAAGACGGGATTCGAACACATGGTACTCGATCCTCGCCGTCTAGGTGGTATTAGCTTACCGCTGTGCCATCGAACAGCTTGGAAGTGAAAGAAAAAGGTCAAAATAAGGTTATCAAAGAGTAGCTTCTGCTTTTTCTCTTTTTTTTTTTTGAAATGACTGGGCAAGAATTTTCCGACAGTTTTGTAGATCCTAGCAACACAGTTTTCCTTAGCGCTAAAATGCTTTCTATTGAATATAAGCATTTCCTAGAGACTGTACTAGTATATGTATTCCTGAATTCCTGTGACTGTGAAGTGAGAGAAAGGCACAGGATGAGAGGGTATGGACGAATAAAGGGATGGGTGAAAGGAGGGATTTCGGTGGGAAGAAAAGAAAGAGAAGCGAGAGTGGATATAAAACAACTTTAGAAATGATTGACTTCATCCGTGCCTTCTAGAACCTCTTGCAGCAGGAAGAGTTTATAGCCGTGCACAGTTGTCTCGCTTGCCGCTTATACAAGAGCCGAGCCGGAAACAGACGCGGAAGCTGGTTGCTATGGACAACCGTTCGTCACCCCGACGAACTCCGTGGCATTGCGAACCTTCAATGTCATCCGGTCTTTTGGAGTGGTTCGCATTGCTTGCTGTCTTTGAGCAGAAGGGTGGTGGTGGGAGGAAGGCAGGGTTATCGCCCGTTAGAGGTGTCATCGCTCCTTCGTGACGTAATGTCTGGAAAGTCCGCGCGGGCGACCTTTCTTCCCTTCTAATAAAACTGTCCGTAGTGGCAGTACAGCCTGTGAAATTTAAAGATATTTCTGTGTAGAAAGTTTTATAATCGTTTATTCAAATATTTTTGTTTCTATTTTCTCTGTTTGTTTTGTTGTCCACCGAAATCAGCTGTCGTTGATGAATACAATAACATATTCATCATACCATCATATGTTGTTATAAATACTGTATATGAAACTTTTATCTGTGTGATGAGACGATATTAATGCAGTAGATCAATGACGTAAGGAAGCCAGAGTGGGACTGGGCACCCCACGTGACCTTGTGTCGGGGAAAAAACACTTCACAAGTAGTTTTTTTTTATCCTGCCTTTAATGCATAAGCTTACAAGCCGTGTCGCAGAGAGGAAAAAAACTGAACACTTGAAGAAAATGCGCGTCTGAAAATCGTCGGCTTCGAGTGTAAGATGACGTCCGATCAGGTCTGTCTAAGTTCACAGAGACTGCAAGAGAGTTTATATGGAGGAGTTGGGCCTGTCATGTCATGAAAAATTACTTGTTAGTGAGAGTATAGCGCGAATGAGCGAATAGCAGTTGCAAGTTTTTACGAAAAAAATTGTCTTCTAGCGTTGCTGGTTGCAGCGAGGTTAACAAGAGCCGCGAGCACCTTCCTAAACGGGAGCAAGAGAGAGAGAGAGACTTGTCCAAGGTTGAATCTAGAATTTATGTCAATGCAGTGGAACTAGCACAGACAGAAGTCTGTGTGTGTCACGTGCTTTCATACAGATGTTGTCTCCTGACCTCTGTTGGTGGGATCGCTGTAAATTATGATCGACACTAGTGTAATTACCCCGTGTGAAGACAAGAGTAGACCAGTGTAACAGGACTGGGTACCTGTGCACGTCTATACTGAAGACGCAAAAACGAGTGAAGACCGTGTAACAGGTCCGAAAATATATGCATTATTCTGTTGATTAGTATATGTGTTTGTTTTGTTTGATTTTATAACGTAGCCTACAGTATTTAAACAATACTGTCTCGTGTCGAATGGAAGCAAGTGCTACCGCGATAGGGAAAGCATTTTTGCTCATTAGAGCAGTAAGACCTACCGTAGAGCCCAAAACAGTACCCCTAGAGGTTTGATTTCCTTATCACATCGTTAGGTATAGTGGTAATTCCTATTCCCGTGCAAATCGCCTGCTATCACAGGGACAGTAAGAAGGAAACAACAGAAATGTTACGGTCGAAATCTGAGCAACTCCCACTGGACAGGGTGGATAAATGGAAGCAGGAACTAAATGCGTGCAAAAGCGCTAAGGGGAGAGAAAGCAGGGGAAAAGGACAACAAAAAAAAAGGAAAGAAAAAGAGACGGCTCTTGGACGTCCAAGGAAGTCCAAAATGTGCGCAGGCTCGTTAGGTGGGGGTGCCGAAGATTGTCGTGAAAGTGGCAGAACAGTTTCGCTCAGCTCTCTGACAAACGGAATCAGGTCTCTCGAAATAAAAAGCTATTTCGGCTTTCGCTCACTCCTGATGCATAATCAATGTCAGTTTTGATACGCGTTCTTGCGAAGTCGGTGTAAGGATATGAGTGTAAAATATGCATGCAGTGTAAATTCGATTCCCTTTTAAGTTACTAGCATTTTTGTAGGGACTACCACAATTTTCTTTTCCAGAAATATCCAGGAGATTTAGTTTAAATCTGGGATTCTGTTTGAGACAAGTGACACCCACGGCATCAACGTAACAATTAACTATGCGATTCCGGCGTAACAGGAGCTACCTGCTGTACTGTTGCCATTTATAATCGTTTCCGGCATGAACAGCGATTTCTGTCCCCCGCCCCAAGACAAAGTTGCCGTCAGCTGTTTAACGTACTGTAAAATGATAGAGAGAGGGAAATAGGGAGAGAGGGGTGCATAGAGGAAGCCAAATCAACACACAGAAGTAAAATCACAAAGACATAAGGAAGAAATGACGGACGGACAGAAGGAGTATTCTGATTTTTGCTTTCAGTTATCCAACCTCGATTTTCCTTTCAAGCTCCAGGACAGTCGTGTCTATTTTAGGGTCGTGCTCTCAGATTTTGTTTTTGTTTTTTGTTTTTGCTGGGAACCAATCGCGCGCTTGACATCATTTCAATTAAGGATGACGCAGTGGTCATTAGAATGTCATCGATTATCTATATACTCCGTTCAGTTAAGTTCGCGAGGAAGGTGCAGGATCGCTAGAGGAGCGAAGTGGATGGGAGGTGGAGGCGGGAAGGACACCAGAATCCGTATACTACCCCTTCCCTACCCTCGATCTTTACAAACAAAAATGTGAATACCCGCACCAACGAAAAAAGTTGTCTTCAGAGTTTGTTTCTTCTTGACCAGTTGACTGACTTTAGATTCATTCCTACTACACCTTCATACAATATACGATAAACAAACAACAATCAAATTGTGACCGACTTTCTGTTTGATTGTTTGATTGACTGCCGAAGCAAACTGTAGATCCGTGTTGCAAATATACTAGATCACCTAGCTGAACACCAACAACGCGAACCACGCGTTTGAAAAGATCGAAGCGAGTCTGAAAATAAGAAAAGATATTTTTATGGAACTAGGGCAGCCTCCTGGGAACATCATTCTCCTAATGTTCAGGAATCGTTTGCGCATAGCGCCAGGAGAAACATCGCCACAATCCCGGCACCATTCGAGCCAAGTCAACCTTCGTTCTCCCTTCAAACATTTTACAAATCGTCTCACATTTCCACCCCTTGGGACGGCCACCATTATTGGCCAGCTCTCGAGATCCGAGATGGCCGCTCGGCATTTCCACAACCAAACAGCCGGGGATTTCTGGAAGGACCTGGATAAGGCCCACTATGGCTTCTTTATACGAGGCCAAAGCTTGCGAGAGCAGAACTTTCGGGGACTAACGGGTCTGGGCATTGCGCTGTCTGACCTTGAGCTTTGGACGAGGGGGTATCGAAAACTGTGGACACAAATCATTTCTGTCTTTACTGTAGCGCAAACGTCTTAATATCTTGCCAAGTGTGTCTGCTAGCAATCTGCACAGTAATCTGCCCTCGATGTTTACGCTTGTGCTCGTGAGTCAAGATGTCAAGACGTCAGGGATATATCCCATATTTTTTAAAGAAATGTACAGATTCCACATTGCAGCAGAAAAAACAAGGCTGCATTACTCATTGACTTTTTGTCTTTGTTCTGCAAAGTCAACCAAGGACTCAATCTCGCGAAGGCATTCTTTCTCGCCTAAAATAACTGGCAGCTGAGACATCGGCTCAGCAGTAAGAGAATACAGGCAAACTATTATTAGTACAGACAAGCTCAAAGCGAGGGAAGCCAATAATATTAAATCCTAACCTGTTGGTTAATCACAAATATCGTTGGAAACTACAGGCTGTACGTGTTTCCACATTGAAATAGCTTTCTTTTCTTCATTTCTAAGCTCGTTCTCATCGTTTGGTTTAGCAGCGCCCGACTTAAGTTTGAAAATTATAAATCTGTAAAAGTTCGGAAGTTAAAAATAAAGTTAAAAGCAGCAAAACCATTTTTGCGTTGCACCGCCTTATTATGAAGCTAAACAAAACACAATGACGCTCTATAATATAGAGTAGTAATGTAGACAGATACAAACTGTAGCAAAGTACTATATCTACGCGTTAAGAGCTTGTCTCCCGGGGCAGCTTGCATGAGCGTTCATTCCTGGATTTCCAGTCATAAGAGCGGTCGTAAGGCCTAATGGCCCTGTGTATTTTGCGTGCACCTTTACATATGAACAAGGGATTCGAACACTCATGCAATCTAGTCCAGGATTAGGTTGCTAGGTGCTCGTATCTCTTATCCACACGGAAAGGTGTAGGCCCAGGTAAAATACAGAGTGAGATCGTTCTTATGACCTGAAAGGCACATACAAACGCTCGCGCAGCCCAACACCGAGCGCACATTTTTCCCGCATCTGACCCGGGGGTGGTTTAACTGATGTTGCTGTTTACCTCCAATAAAAAATAAAGAATAACAAAGAAAGCAAGAAAGAACGAAAGAAAGGAAGAAAGAAAAAGAAAGAACAGACAGACAGACAGGCAGAAAATAAAGAGATCCGCGCACACCTTGTAAAATTACTTCCGGACCGGACGTGGCGGGGAGGGTTAGATGTAAATGTCGTGAGATGTTCATGCCGAATTCTTCATTTGCACAAATGCGCATCGATAGATCTGGACGAGTTGAAACACAATGGCTGGAATTTGAAAATAAACCGGTGAAGAAATAAAAAGCACTTATTGTAGAAGGAGATGTACTGAGGACAACATCCTCCTGCAGGGGAGATACGCCACCATCGGAAATGGCAGGCGTGAAGTGCGAAGATAGAAGACAACATGGTTGACGCATCAGCCTTCACACACGGCGGAAGCCGGGCTTAGACAAGCACGGAGATTTATTTCCAGACTCAGGCGCACACGCATGCGCAGAACTCACGCAACGGATACGCACGCAGGAGCACCGCTGTTGCTGGAAATTAACGCAAGCGTTTGACTGTTTCCAGCAATTGTTCCTTTTCCATTTTTATGAGGTTTTAAAAATACAGTCGAGAGAATAATCAGAACGAAGCGCCTGTACAGTATATGAAGACCGGACACACGCGAACAGGTGTTACGTCACGGCCAGATTTACTATCAACACTCTTCTTCACTGATGTAAGCAAGTCATGCGTTCGACAGATCCAAGGTTTTTATTTACACACACGAAAACGGGGGGAACCTAGTCAGGCACGACGCTCCTCTTGTCTGCAAAGGGTCTAACATTCAATTAAATGATCGTCTAGTATTTCTCAAGTATGTTTGGCGTTGTGTTTCACGAAGTTCGTTTGTCAGCCTGCACAGTTAGCACTGCTACGTTACCTCCGGAGTCTTGTTACCTCGCGGTGCCCTGCTCAGTCTGGTCCCAAATCTCCACTGGGTACCTGTTCCGACCTGTCATGCTGGAGGACGCACCAGAGCGATTCCTGTGACTTCCACTTCTGTTGTGCCTCCGAGATGAGAGCCTAAGCTACCAAGGGTTTCCAGACCTTCCGTCCCTCTTCTCCCGGCCTCTCTCTCTCTCTCTCTCGGACTATGCATCAATCTCCGTGTTTCGTATCCAAAAAGCTGCTGTTTGTATTCTGGAGTGTACATGCACGTGGCACGATGCCGCTATGCCAACCTGTCATTCAATTACTGACGTGGTCACCTGCCTGGGCAACGGGCGCGCGACCGCGGGTCAGGACGGCGTTATCAGTTATTGCCACCCGTCCGTGTCGTTCTCTTGCGAGGGTTCATCGGCGGCCTCCCTTGTATGAGAGATTCGTTATCCGATATGTCCTTGTATGTGAGATTCATTATCCGGTCTGTCCTTGTCAGTAATCTCTCAAGGGCAGGCCTCCGCTCATTATTCAACAGTTCACAGAGCGGTTGTTCTCTTGATCAAAACAAGTTATTTACGCGTACTTTAGTCTGTGTGACCACGATGTTGTTACACAGGTGACCATAAAGGAATACAAATAAAATGTGAATTGATCGTAAACAGAGGGCTGCACTCTAGTTCGCGTGCGTTCACACACTCTTTCTCTCTCTCTCGCACACACACACACACATGTGCAGACGTACAGTTCACAGCAGTTCAAGGGTACATCACACACAGACACGAACAAACCTTCGGACAACATACCCCCCCCCCAACACACACACACGTTATAAGCCATATGGTGGGGCTTACACACATCCTCGCAACAAGCAAACACGCGCAAACACACAGTCGCACGCAGTTACTAGACATGAGTCGACTGCTCAGGAACAAACACGTACACATACGCTTTCAAACACAAAAAACCATGGGCATAAGAAAAAGAAGCGCGTTCTCACACAAGCACATTTTCGTTCTATCTCTTCTCCTGAGTGAGTGAGTGAGTGAGTGAGTGAGTGAGTGAGTGAGTGAGTGAGTGAGTGAGTGAGTGAGTGAGTGAGTGAGTGAGTGAGTGAGTGAGTGAGCACCGCCCACGCTCTTAGTCACTCCGGCGAACACTCACACGAAGTTTTCCGTGGAAGATGTCCACGACGTAGCGATACACGGATCTTCCAGAGACTGCGCTATTTCTGACCTTCAAGACCCATTCCCCAGCTAATGCATCCAATCCGACTAGGCAACAGTGAAGAGATCGTAGAGATCGGATTACAAAATCGTCTAGCGTCTTGTCCCCGAATCGCCAAGTTCTCTGGGAGAAGCCATTCCTTTATCAACAACCGGGGTCTCAACGACTCGCTCTGGCCACGAGCGGCGCGATCCACAGGCACAGAGAACTCAATCTCGACACGGACGCGTGCTGATCGAATTTTATTTTTTAAAAATAGGAAAGACACGTGCACATTCAGAACATGTCATATCAGTCTTTTCTGGGAGCAGAAATAGGTGCGTTCTTTCCACTTACCGTGACCATATCTCTCACACACCACACCTTGTTCGTTTTAAAAAAAAATCTGTCTTGTGTTTTTGACTGAAATATTCATTTTTGAATCTGTGGCAGACATAAAAAATTTTCCTTAAATACCGGCGGATTATGACATAAATGTTGTCGACTAGTTTAAAAGTGGTCGTGAAAAAAAACTATTAAAAAAAATTTCTCCACTATTTGAGCAACCAGCTTTCCGGCATGTACCCCAATGTTTTTATAAAAGCCGAAAGCCTCTTAACCCAACCCTTTCTCTGCCCCAAGCCCATACTTTTATTGCGTTTCTTTAAGAGCCAAAATATTTGCATAAGAAACACAAATGACAACGAAAATAAAAAATCCTACAGCAAATCAACAAACAAAGAAGCTGGCATACAAAGCACAGTGCGTGCCTCCGTAATCTAGATACTCAAAATATTAAGCTTCTACCCCATACTCCGCACGTTAGGCGAAACGCTAGGCGCCATTTTGCTGTTCAGGTATTTCAGAACGTATACTTCACAGGCCGAGTATATCCAGAAAGTACTTAAAAGACCGGGTGCTACAGAATTGTAGTTACCAGACAAAGTTTGTTTTCACAACCTTCCCTCTCCGTCCAAGGGTATCACCACGACTGCTTCGAGCACTTGGTCACTGTCCACGCCACAGTTGACCTATGACCTAACTCGTCAATGCGCGAGAAGTGCGCGTGCAAGCTAGCGCGCTGTCTCCCTTGCTGATGGCTAGGCGTCCACGTTAATTTATATCTGTGGACCGATGGGTTCGAGCTGTTACGTGTGGGGCCGTCATTGATGGTGAACGGGCAAACCTCCGGCTTCCGGAAGTGTGGCTAGCTGTGTCCTTCTTTAGCTAAATTGAGCCTCGTCGTAAACTTCGTGACTGCCGGTAAGCAATCTCTTGTTCACCGCCAAGGCTTTTAGTGACTTGCGCCCAGTAGCACCTGTCGGCTCTCTGTTTAATTAACAACAGCGAACGCCGAGCTGTTCTTGAACAGTCGATCATTTTGTCTCGTAGAATGACGCGGCGGAACTGAAAGCGAGCTGGCTAAAAATTTCAGGGCTGGTGACTAGAGAGACAAAGCAATCCGTCAGATGATGATGATGATGATGATGATGATGATGATGATGATGATGATGATGATGATGATGATGATGATGATGGTGGTGGTGGTGGTGGTGGTGGTGGTGGTGGTGG
>SMGT01002971.1:12646-30506 GCA_004794575.1 Lanistes nyassanus
ATCCCCAGGCCACATGTGCAAATGTTGCAGTTTTTCACCTGGTGGGGAAAAGGGATAATTTACACTGGGTGCTTGTGCTGTATAGAAATGTACACCTAAGACTCCATGAGAAATTCTGCTCTAAAAGTAGACAAAAAAAAAATTGATGCTCACATTAATTAGTGTGATTTTTCATCCTCTCGGTTCTTTGCCACATTATTTTCGGACACACCCAGCTGGTTTTGCCATAGAGACTTTTGCGACAAACTACGTATTCACGATACTTCTTAAGAATGATTGACCTGTCCTATCATTTTGAACCTCAAAGACTAGCAACAAAGCAAAGCTTGGTGCCCATTCCTTGTAAATATGCAGCTTAATATTTTAGAGCTCTGATCTTTTTCAATTCAAATTTCAAGTTTAGTTCCGACACTTTTAATTTGATCAAAAACTATACAGAAGTAGGAAGAATGTTATACACTGTACTTAAAGAGCCCCTTGTCAGGTCACACGGGAAGGCCTTGAGGGCTGCCTTTTGGCTACCCCTGCTTTAAGGGATATCCCAATCTGCAATTAGTCGTCACAGACTTCTTTGACATTTCTATGCCTGTGGCAATTTGGATTTTCTTATTGATACGTAGATGATTCACAATTTTTATCTGAATTTCATGCTTAAGTCACCACCCATATCGTACAGAGCATTTGTAGAAAACCTGGTCTGTAAACAAGTAGGAGTTTGTGCTTATCCAAGCACATGCATGATCTTAATGTTGACCCAAAGCCTTATGTGTCTAATGTACAGACACTTAGAAATTTCTCATTTTTTGCAATTTCATCACTCACTTTCACTAGGAGGAGAGATGTTACATAGCTGCAGATGAAACTAATAAGACTGAACATCCATTGTGGGGGTTCGTTTTTTTTAACAACCCGATGATATCTGATTTTGTGCTGACGTGGTCAGAATTGCGAAGTGCACAAAATTTGTGCCTTTTTTTTAAAGAGACACTCTTCACTCTTCCACAAAATGCAGACTGCATTGCACCCTGGGCAGGGGTCCTAGTCCTTTTCAGAATAAGATTGAAGTCTGGAAGTGCTGGGTGCTTTCTTATTATTCTGTACTGAAACGGTCCCAAAGCAGATCAGGCAAAACTGCGTCAAGGGGAAAGGGAAAAAGTTCCCGCCTGTTATTCATTGGGCTGACATCTGCATGGAGTTTTCTGTTGTAGTGGTCTAGATATCAAGGTAACCCCGGTGATCTGCTTCTTCAGCTGTACCCGAGGTGAGAACACTTAAAACACGAGTTCTTTTTCATTCCATCTCAGGTCCTTCATTTCTGTAAGCCAAACACCAAAATTTGTTCTTTTCATTAGACATTCCCGATCTTTTGTTCCTGGAAGTGTTCCATAATTTATCTTCGATGTGATTGCATGAAGAATCAAGGGTACATGCAGAATCACCTTATGCTGACTTCAGGGTCTAAACAGTTATGTCCCCACCATTCACTAATACCAAATAACAACAAAGAACAACAGACCATAATTTATCTGCATTCATCAGTACCACAATAATCTGGGTACATGTGTATTAAAATATTCAAAAGAGGCAGTAACAAGCAAAATCCAAAAAAAGCTTTAAATTTTTTTTAAGAAGAATCCTTAGCTTTTTAAAAAAAAAAAGCTTGGGGTACATACACAGGATCACAATTTGGCGAACTTATACTAAGACCTATACAGAGTAAACAAAAAAGCTGGCTAGCCACAATCATGCCAAGTTTAAAAAAAGGTGAGAAAACATTCCATAATCATTCCAGGGTGAAACTGAAGACAAATTCTCAATCTCTCTCTATATCCTCTTGCCTTCACCACTTGAACCTGCATGAAACTTACATAGAAAATAAAACCACCAATATCTATTCTACTATAATCTGTTTCAATGTCACTGAAAAGAAATTTCTTAAACTAAAACATGGTAAGAAACAAAAAAAGGATCTACTGTGATAAAACGTATGGAAAATGAGGCACTCTTTAATAAATCCGACCAATTTTGCCACATCTTATACCTTTGGTTTACTATAAAGGATCTCACTGGGTTGGGAGGGGGGGCTTGGAAAGTAAAGTGTGTTGATTTTGTGCACATAGCCCAACGTGATATACATTTTTCAACTAAAATTTTATGACAGCATGTTTTTCATTTTTTTCCTTCTGAAGCTGATGCTTCAAGAAATGAGAGCAAATACATGTACATAACTCATATGTCTAAATAAACATAAATTAACTTAAAGAATTTTGATGTGTAGCAATGATCATGACACAAAACTACAAACGGCTAGTCAGAAACTTCTCCCTTAAACAGTTGGCTACTAAGCCAGAAGCCCCCAAGGCCACAGTTCCAAAACAGCACAGCTGTTCCCTAGCCTCTCCAACGCACCATCAAGGCGTTTAAAGTTACTTCGCCTTTCCTACTCTGGAAAGTTTGCAAAGTTGTTTATTAACGTAAAGTTAGCCAATATCATGACAGGGGTAGGAAGTGTAAGGGTGTAGGGGGATGAGGACACGGGAGAAAACTGGAGTGCCTAGAGAGAAAAAAACTAATTGTAGGCTAATAAATTTGTGCCAGATGCAGAAAAGTATATGTGCCAGATACAGGATCTGAATACATGACCCTCAAAATTGGTAGCAACCATGTTACTGCTATGCTGCTGGCTGCCCAGCACCACCACCGCGCAGCTAGTTCTTCTGCATGATATCTCAACGTATTTATAAATCTGAAACCAGATTTCATTCATTACCATATACACATATATTCACACGTCGCGGACTGGTGGGAAAGGGAAGAAAACCTACAAGTGCTTGAGGTTGAAGGGACCATCTGAATATCACAGTACTGTCATAGGGCTGGAGAACATTCTAGGAATTCACCCTCCATCAGGTTCCCCATGCCCTCAGTAAATAACTGTTCCACTGTAACTGTATCTGCATTACAGATCCCTGTTCCATTCAAAACAGTCACTATATAAAGGGGTCCAGCATATGTTGTGCTGATTGTTTTGAACTCCATCACATCAATGTCATCTCCATGTCACTGGATTAGCTATTACTGGCAAAATTGCACCACCATAAATTCTCTTTCTTGCAGTCAAACTTTTTACATCATTCTTTGGCTTTAACTCTTTGACGACGCAGGGACCCGCAGGGCTGAGCAACGCCAGAGGCCGCATAGATTTAACGTTTAAAAAAAATTACCGCTTAAAAACTACCACACTCACAGCAATATATTTTACATATTTAGAAAGATCTATTCTTCGGCATCACAATGGAAACAATACTTTTTAGTTGAAAATATTAAATACTACTTACTATTTGGTCCCAAATACAGTCACTTTTTGCACACACAACAACACACAACAAATGAAACCCGTAGATCCAGTGTGAACGACGGAAGTAGACCTGGAGGGTCACTACTCTAAACCTCGTTTGGCAAGCCGAAACTGTTTCCGAAACTCATTTAGACAGTGCAGGGGAAACAACCGATGATAGAGCTTTACAATGATTATAAAGTTTACCTCCCTTACACCGTTAAATGCGTCGCTGCAAAGCTTTGAATTCGTCGTAAGTTGATCGAACCCGAGACCTCCTGCCTCAATTAGGTCGCCGCCGGTTAGCCACGCCCAGCGTCGCCAAAGAGTTAACATAATAACTACCAACACCAAACTTGCCCATAACCAGCTAGGTATATCGTCAGTACAGTTTCCCAAGTAATGATGGGTTCAGCAATCACTTTACAACATCCCATATCCACATCATGCCGACAGTAAATGGCAATACACATGGCATTTTACTTTTTAGCAGAAATGTTAGTAGAAGTTTGAAAATTATGGACTTGCAATAAATGCTCTTTTTTTTGTTTGTTTCTGTTTTTACCAAACCAATGTGCATGCACACACATTCTTACAAAAATTTCCAAGGAGAATTTCTCCCACTTTCACCTCCAGTAACATTTGATTTTTGAAATCCAAGAATCCACAGAGATTTCTCCAGTGTGTTATATACAAAATGATGTACAAGTATTTTTACAGCATCTGTAAACGTATTTGAGATTTTATTCTTAATAAGCCATTGATAAACTCCTGCAAGAGATGGCAAAACATCTGTGAACCAGTCTCATAAGGAAAAAATCAACTGTGAGAAACCTGTCATACCTCAATGACATGAACATCCCGCCCCCCACCCCAAGTTGTAGGCCATTTAATATCCAGTCTGATGGCTTGGTTGGTTGACATTGCTTAGTGTCCAGGAGCACCTAACATGCACATCAGATTGCTGGTTCTTGAGACAAGTTAATATGCTGCCACACTGGGACTGCTGTCACAACACAGGCTTTAGTCCCACCCAGCCTCAGAAGCAGATGGCTGAAAATTCACATTAATTCAAAGCTTTTAAATTTATGCAGGAGTAATCAACTGCCGATTAACACAACAGCTCTTTGCAATCATCTTAAGCTGCATCACTTTGGCACAGACGGTGAAGTGTTCAATGGATGCAACCCCATCTCTCTCATCTTGCAAGGCGAGCGCCAGACTTTGATCTTGAAGTCATCACTCACAGTGACCAACATTTCTTGGTCCTGCGGATTGAAGGCCACGCTGTTGACAACGTCTGTGTGTGGAAAACGATTAAGACACACGCCATAATGCCGATCCCAGATGTAGCCATGCTTGTCCTCAGCGCCACTAGACACAAGAAACACCATGCATACAATCAGTAAGGCATATTTTTATTGCACTTTTTCACGAATGAACTAAATCTTGACTACTGCAACGAGAACCAAATTTAGATTTATGGATGGGAAAATGTTAAATATAGTTCATATTCCATGTTCACATTTTTAATTTAAAAAATGTAGGATGCACCAGGACAAGTTGATATCTTCAGGGCTTAACACAGGGTAAACAAATTCTACTTGCCCGACTCCACACCTCACTTGCCGACTCTCAACTCATCTGGCCACCCCCCCCCAAAAAAAAACAACAAAAAAAAAAAAAACATGCAAAGTTTGCAGCTGGAAAACTGATGAAACTTAAAGTCAGTGGTTGCTTGACAGGGCATGGCATTACTCAGGATCGCCCAAGCTGAATGAAATTCCAAGCTAATGTGATCATGCAGGGTTTCTGGGAAGTTTCTGTGGCCTTAAGGCAGGTCGGTAGTTTTAGAGGGACAGCGCTTCAACCTCATGGTGTTTTGTGATTTTGCACTATGGGGGTTGGAATAACAGGAGATATGGCAAGGTTTGAACCAATTAGGAGACTGACGATGGTTAAATTGTGTAGATGATAAAGGACAGCTGACACAGCAGGCAACAGACAACACTATCAGCGGCAGAAACGTGGCTCAGACACCGTGCTACTCTTGATCTGCACTGGAAAGCCGAAGAAGGATCAGATTGGTTTCTTTTAACCCTTCTGCCAAGTCATGAGGTAGGCCAACCACTCCATGGGAGGCTTTTTTTTTTTTGTAACCCATATTTTTGCTATGTATGAATACTATAGTAATGTGTGTGCCTAGGGTTTTCTGTCAGTTTATCACCACATCCTGGCGACACGCCTTGAGTGATGAAAGCACTGTCCTGGTAAATACTAAACGTGTTGTCAGCAGACTTGCTGTATGTGTGACCACTGGAAGGTTAAGCAGTGGTGCAGTCTTTGGTTGTCACCGCCAGTACGAGTCTAAAGTAACGTGTACAACTCCAAGAGCTGCACCTGCAAGTGTACTTTTACTGTTGACGCCGCCTAATACACAACGCCAGCGTGTGAGACTTAGGCTTAAGACTGTTCTAGCAGGAAAAAAATGCAGTGTTAGCAGTGATGAGGGCGTTGTCTGATCTACCATTAGTGGCTAAAGATATGGGAGGCTTGCTGTGTGTGCTGACCACATGCTCCACCAATAGGCACAAGCTGCAAGTCAACGTAAAAGGCACAGTCGTGAAAATGTTCAGTTGCCCGGTTGGGCAACTACACAAACTTTTTACTTGCACGACAAACAGTTCTGGTCGCCCCAGGCGGTCAGGCAACCAGCTGTGTTAAGCCCTGATCTTTGTCTTTGCCAGGTTGAAGCTTCAGTGTATTTACCTTGCCACATAATGCTCACTGACGTCTAGGAAGAGGAAGAAACATTCATCGTTTGGGGTAAATGCCTTGTGTGATCTCATGATGGTACCCACTTCCTGCAGGGTCAAGAGATCGATGACATGGACGTCAATCTCCTGGGCAATAGGCGGGGGCTCAAGCACCTTGTCTATGCAGTAGTTTTGCGGCCACTTCCGACTGTTCACATACAGGTACCTGTGGAAATATTCACATCAGCAAGACATGGAACAATTAGCTTTAATGACCACTGTTTTAAATTTTTTTTCTTTACAAGCTTTACAAGGAATGAAGCCAGCCCTTGGAATTACATAAGGTTTTCCATCAAATCTGCTATAAAGAGGTACTGCGATCAACGTTTTTAAGAAACAGCTAAGGTTCTTTAATAAATACTGAATTCAATACAACAAGAAGTACTTGAAATGCTGAAATTGACTGGATGCAGATGCATGCGGCCAAGGGAGCTTACCATACCCAAACACGTAGCAAAGAGAGGGTCAGAAGAAAGGGACTGGGCAGATCCTCAAAAAAGATCTGCCATCCCTTTCTTTATAACGATGCTAGTCTTTACACAGCTAGCCCTTGGTACACAACTTGTGCATTTTTTGAAGCTCATACAGGTTCCTCCCCCCATCCCCCACCCCACTCGCAGATATAGTTTTACCTTATCACTATAGTATCAGTGAGCTATATATTGCTGTTGAACACAAGTGTCTTGCATAAACTTTTTAGGTTACTGGGGAGTACGGTGTCAGAGACCAAATATTATTTGAACAAAATAATGATTTCATTCAGAAAAAAACTGACACAAAATTAATAAGGAGTATTATAAATTGAGATTGTGTGCATCAACAAAACAATCTGCATACCCCTGCATGTTCTCACATCTGATATGCAGATCTACCCACCAGTGTGCAGGCTAACACAAGTTGAGGGGGATGGCTCCTTTGATTCTTGTTTTTGTCACTAGATTACTGTATGCAGTTGACATGAATGGGCATGACACTGATGACGTCACTGTCTGTATCAGAACATGGTTAGAGTCCTACATGGTTGCCATGAACAATCGAAGTTCAGTTGCCTGTGTATTCCTTGGTCTATCAATTACAGACCCTTCTACAAGTTCTAGCAAACATATCACACACATCCCAACCATCTCTCTTTTCTATGTATGCAGATAGTCTGGGCTGAAATGCAGAACGAATCTTGGAATTAGTTGAACCAGTTATCGAAAGCTGCTCAGGACATTTGCACAATTAAAATTTCTTGTCAGGGGAGGGAAGTGGGGGGGGGGGGGGTTTGAGGGCTGCAGAAAAGGAGTGTAACCATAACACCATTACTTTAAGTGCACATTCTCCAAAACCACAGTGCAACCAAAGATCAAGACTGGAAACGAAGGCAACGTCACTGACCAAGCAAGGACAATAACTTGGATCATGAAAAATTACTCCCCATTGCATCATAGCAATGTACACTGTATTTTTAACGGACTAGAAAATGTATGCAAATGGTTTTGATATTGATAGTAATGGTTATTATAGAAAATTTAATGGCTGCTGTGCATTATAGTTTTATTGCAGTCTCATATTTTCAAAATCATGCAGTATATTTACTATGAGAGAAACAGAGTGGTTCTGTACAATTCTTAATATAAACAAATGTTGGTGCAAAAAATCAATTGCCTTCAGTGTTGTGTTTCTGCATTTTTCATCCATCATAACTGTACATTATGCATTACAAGCACCCCATCATGTCGACATACCGCATATCATTTGAATGATCAGTAAAACACATGGTTGGTCTGAACCTGTCAACAGTAATTGGCATTCAAGTTGCTCTTTACAGGTAAAACTACGAGTCAGTCACCCCATACATGCTACACCAGTGGACCCATGGTGGCTGCAAAGTACGGTACTCGTCCTGTACAAGTTGCTCCCCCTGACGTATGAAGGAGTTTCCAGTCTTGTTGTAACTAAAGGGTCTTTGGCATAACCCTGTCTTTCCCTTTTGGTGTCAGTTTTCTGCAGGAGGTGGGGACATGGCAGTGCTGAGTATCATTTGCTAATATACAATCGTGACGTCACATGATCTCACTTCCGCTTTTTGAGTTTGACCAGGTTAGCTTTTTTGAAAATAATTAAATATAATTTAACTACTCAATTTCTTGCAAAATAATGAATGCAGTGTTATTTTAATCACTTATTAGGATCAAAAAAGGAAATTGTCTTTGATCGCAGTACCTCTTTAACTAGTTCAGGAAATGTCCTGTGTCCTATATCAGTATATGCTTTACCATAAATCAAGAATGACAAGAAAAGAATGGTACTGGGTACTGGGTACACACAAGCTACTGGGTAGGCACTCCTCACCACTGAGATAATAAAGTTAAGAAACACTAACATGTTTTCAGTTAACACTAACATGATGATACCTGTGGTCAGGTGAGAGGGCCATTCCCACAATGTGGCCATGCATATTAATTACATGGTCCACAGTATCCTTTGGTCGGTCCAGGCCTTGCAAGTTCTCGTCTACGTCAGGCAAGAGCCGCATCTCTCCGTCAGGTCCAATCAGATTCTCCCTTGTGCTGACGGATCCAATGACATCTTCCAGATGAATTCTCTTGATGCCAATGAGATGTGGTGTGTACGTCTCCTCCCCCATCGTGAAAATCAGGAGCTTCTCTTTCAATGTCCGAGCTGCTGCCTTCTTCAAGTTCAAACACGTGCACTGTTGTTTGACAGCGTGGTCACTGGACCACGACGAGCATGTGTCCAATAACCGTGCTGCTGTTGGTGATGAAGGTTCTGCTACGGCATTCTTTTGATGACAATACTGGGAATTTCTCCTTTGCTTCGTATCTCTGCAGCAACAAGACCCTTTTGGTGAAAGTTCAGCCGATCCTGTATCACAGCTATGGAAACCTGTACCATGTGACAATACAATGTCACAGAAAGATGTACCACAAGTCTGGAAATGGACATCGTCCATCACTGTTGCAAGGTGGTCTGGATTTTCCAGTTCAATGAATCTGTCTACATCCAAACACACATCGCCTCCTCCGGAACTGTACTGAGGCCAGGCATGCTCATCTTCCTCAAGCATGCCATCCACCTCCATCTTCTTCCAGCTGCGGATCAAAGTGTCTTCAGTCCTCAACACAAGATCGGGATCTTCCTCCATACATCGGTCTCCCTGACGTAGGCCAGCTGCAAGATGGCCGTCCTCTGTACAGACATTGTTAACATTGTGGTTCCGACCTGCACCCCATGAAGTTTCTTTCTGCAGCTGATCCTGGTGCTTCTGCCTGCAGGCCAAGCACGCTGAAGATGCAATCTGAGCAGACACACTGCTGTCATTGTCAGAAGGGCACTCTGCCACCATGATAGTTCGGATGGAGCTGGCATTCACATTCTGGAAACGGTACAGGCACATCATGACCGACTCTTTCTCGCTCTCCAGGGCCTGAGAAGCCTGCAAGACAATTATGTTTATGGTTTATTAGCTCCCACTGACTTCCAAAGCCAAAGCTTTCCACAGTTTTTGAAAATTTGAGATTAGAATGACATACATTACACATATAAATTTGAAATGCGATTGTGTTTATGATTATGTATGTTGGTGCATTACGTAAATGAATGGGGAAGGAGGAAGCAGGCAGAAGGTACAGAGTGTTTCATCAGAGACTATCCATGAGGGGTTTCAAAGAAACTTTTGGAGATATTCACATTACTGTCAAGACAGAGATCACAGAAAAAAGATTCAATACATTTGTAAGTGAATTTTAGAAAGTTTCTTAATGCAGGAAAACCTGCCTCCAACTGACCCTCAAAAGAAAGGACACAAGGCACTAGTAGACAGTGATAGTCGGCACTGACCAGTACATGTACTTAACAAAAATGAATTTTAAAAACTCAGACACCACTGTAATACAGACATGGACAGTGATTTCGGGTCTCAATCATTCTCAATTACTGTCTCCAACACACATCTTGAGTGAGTTAGCTAATTAGGACACTTGGACTTGACCATGTTTTGTACAGGATGCATTAGGTGTTTGTCAGAACTACGTGTTCCAAGCATGGGCCGCAAAACATTTTGGGTTTTCACGTTCCTATAAGAATGTCCTCTTTGTTTAGCATTACTGAATTCTCATCACATTCTTCAGCAAGTCATGTTACTAATGTTTACAATTTGCAATTTCACAGCATTTAACTGACAATGCACCCACAACTAATTTAAGTTTAATGTTAGCAGCCCATGCTCTGAACTTGACACGCTGGTTGGCCACTCATGTTAACAATAGCATTTTTACAACAATGCATTTTAAACTGACAATGTAAGTGTTAAAAATGCATGTTAATTAAATATAGATAAATGTCGATTTGCAAGTAAGAATCATACATGCGAGTAGCATTACTCCGCCATCTCAACTTCATGGTTTTCTGAAAGTGTGTCACAAAAAGGTAAGTTCCTAACCATAGCAGGAAGTCATAAAAAATTGTACAAAAAATTGTCTTATAACCAAAAAGCACTAGAACTGTTGCACAAGTTGTGAAAGGAAGAAAGTTACAAGAATTAAGAATGACTGAACAACCGTCCTGAAAAAACAGAAGTCTAGCGCGAGATCAAAACACACAAAATGAAGAAAGACCACCTACAAAATTTTAAACGATGGAAAGAAAAATTCACTTAAGGCTATTTAGTTTCTTCAGTTTTAAAAGACGGTCGAATCTCTCAGGCAGAAAAGGCAAGTCTAAAAAAAATCCAGATTTTTTTACCTTCAAAGAAAACAGTTAAAATTATATAAACTTAACAGTTAAACATCTTAGCTATGCAAAACTATTATGTAAATAAAGTCTACATACTGTGCAAATAATGTGGCTACAAGCATACAGATTTTCCACAAATAAATTATTTAGTTGGTACTCAACGTTCTTCTGCCTTGAAACCTCCACCTGTCATAAAGGGGACAGTTTCAGCTTTTCCACAGATGTCACTTGTTTGCAGGTTTTATTGAAGTTCTATCAAAAGAATTAAAATTCTACCCATTTCAACTGCCATCTGTTTCCCCCATATTCACTGATTTCCAGCATAGGTATCAACATCAGCACTATTTATTAAGTTTATTACTAATGTTTAATCTTGTGGTTCTACCAAAGCTGTAAAAATCAAAATGCAATGAAATGCAAAAAGATGTGAAAATGACAAACAGAACTAAATGCGTGGGTGCATGCGTGACCACACCGATTCGATGGAAGCCATGATTCTTCAAAAATATGCGCAAAGCAATCCCACTCGCCGAGAAAACTGGATGTGCCTTTCTTATGAAAACAAAGACCATGCAGAATATAATTCCTGCTATGCAAGTGGTTAAAACTGGGTATGCCTCTGGCGAAAATGTGGACGGCAAAAAGCAGAAGTACGCATAAAGTGCATGGCAAACCCTCGGAGAGCTCATTAGCATTTCCTAGCATACGTCACTCATGCATGTGCATGGCACATTGAACCTAGCAACCTGTATATCCGGGTGCACTGCGTGGCTCTGTCAAAGGACTTTGAAACAACTTTTCCGAAATGTGTAGCTGAATGAACAGATGTTCCTGCTTTACCTTTGTGTGAACAAAAAAGTCTATGCACAGTTTTTAAGGTCAATCAGGTTTGCATAATGTATGCTGTATTTTCTATCGAGATTTTCAATTGATTTCATAAAACTTTTGTCCGGATCATTGTATAATCCCTGATACTGATATTCAAAATTATTTACCAGCACTACTAAACCTTTGGCGTTTGACACAGTGCTTCTTATGGATGTTCAAATCCTACAGCTTGCCCCTGGAAATGACCTTTAGTCCACTGGAATCTATTTTTAGACTGAACTTATGGCCTGGTTTGCTCCGAGGGTACGATATGCATACTTGTCACTTAAATATTCTAGCATATGTAAAATGTAGTCTTATCAAAGACAAGAAAAAGGTGAAAATCATGTATTTCTATGCAATGTAAATATCACATAACAAACTGGAAGCAGAAGCAGTATAATCAAACGTGAATGTGCCACATGTCCAACCTTGTTCAGCCACAGAGCTGAGATGGAGTTGAGATGACCACTCCAGTACAGAGTTCCAGAAAGCAAGTGACTGTTGTCATACCAAGTCCCAAAAACATCATATGGCTTGTTCACCACACGGCACTGCGGCTCAAATTCTACAGAAATAAATAAGCTTAACAAAGCTTGGGTCTGATTTGGACATACGAAAGTGACAAAGAATAGTTAACCAAATTGCATAACTCTGTGGAGGTCTAACTTTAATCAGCAAACTTTTTGACATCTGAAAAAAATATTTGAGAAACTGACTGGGGAACGGATCCTAAACCCTTCATCAAATCTATTTGCACACTTGTCAGATGGAGATACATTTGCATTTACACTTGCAGATATACACAAACATAAGCACCCTGAACGTCTGCATGCACACATACATAATTACACTTTCTCTTTTTTCAAATTTGGAAGAGCATTGCTGAGCTTTGCTTTGACTCCTAATACCAAAGGAAGAGGTCATAATGTGCTAAGCATTTTTTTTAAAGCTGTACCTTTATAATAAATATTGCTCAGAAAGACAGTATCATCACATCACAATTTTCCCTTCACCTCCTTTAATTCTGGCTCACTGCAGCATTCAGATTCTCTTACCCTGCAGGTCAAAGACCGCAATTTCGCCTGAGGTGTTTGCGTTGCCATAGTGAACCCCAGACACCAGCAGAAGAGTGTCGGTGATGTTGAACTGTGAGAACTGGGTGTAACGCCAACTGAACTCCTTGGTCATGTTACAGGAGAAGCGAAGTGAGCAGGTTCTGTCGACATTCCACACCTGGATTCCAGAGAGATAATGGGAGCTACATCTGCAGTTAAATGCATAAACTTAATCCATGGCTATAACCAAATAGATTAATATAAAACCTTATCACTCCACATTTTAACAATCACAGACTGTGCAAAAACATTTTCTAAGCTTCATAGGGGTCATGAGTGTATTTATCCCACTTGACTTTACAGAAACTAGTAAAACTGTCTTCACAGTCAATATTAATAAAAGTATTATGGCCTAATTCAGGGTTTGGTTTTGTAGTTTTTCTAACCCATGATGAAGAATAACAAAAGGAACATCCCAACTACTCTTATGAAGTTCATGAGCAAGGTGAAAAACTAATAAAATACCAGAACTCTAGGATTTCTAGAATTTTCTTATGGGTGCATAATACTCTGCATAAAGAAATGCAAAACAGCAGCACCGGTTTCATAAAGTATTTAATTTACTAAACAGAACTTGTTTTGATACTTTAAATATTAGAAAAACAATCAACCAAGTGATTTTTTTAGTACTTTGACTGGGTTTGTGCAGAAAAATGGCCACAAAATTCCAGGAAATATTTTTTTTAATTTAAAGGACCATTTAAATCAGTATTAATAGCAGTCTGCTATTGACAGGGAACTACCATTTGAAATTACAGATATAATTTTGTAGTGATAAAAATAAAATGCCTGCAATGCACAGTCACCGTCCAACTTTGACTCTTCTCTCACACAAATAGTTTAGAAGGGAATCAACTCGGTGGTCTTCTGCCTTGTAGTCAAACTTTCAGAAACGGTCGCTGTCATCACCACCAAGGATGGACTCGCAGAATCTTGAATACTGTGTGATGACAGCATCACAGTTTTCTCTCTTTACTCAGCCAGCCTCTGCCATGATTTCCAGTGGTTTTTAAAAAAAAAAATTATAAAAGTTTAAGCTGATTTTCTATTTTCCATTTTGAACTCAACTGTTATGTAGACCTCAAATTATCTGCTCATGTCTGCATGGACTTTGGTAGTATCGCCATCTTTGGTACCATTCTAAAATATGCACCAAATTTAATAGAAAAGGTGGTTTTTGTTTTAAATTAATAAATCCATTTGAAAATGCAGGCATGCAAGTGGGGGTAGGCAAAAAAAAAAAAAGGAGGAATGTACTGCACGATTTCGGCAACCAGGTCACGGCCTTAAAGATATCAATGCTTTATTGGCCAGTGAGGGCACAATTATGCTCAACTTGACAGTAATACTCATTAAACAATAGAGAAATGTCCCACTTTTCAAATTTGGCACGTGAATGATTGAAATTTTAAAATAAAAATGGCATCTTGCACTGTAGTGTACAGTACTGGATGTTGGAGTAAGCAAAGTCAGTAGCCCAAACAAAAAGAAAAAGAAAAGAAGAAGACTGACAAGAGAAAAAGAAACCCCAAAAAAATCTTAAAACCACTTGCAGCAAATACTTACACTCTACCGGAGGATTAGGTAAGAAGTAACGTAATAACAAGACCATTGTGTGAACATTATCCATGACTAAATGGCATCCCAAAGGCTGAAACAACTGTTAACTTTATCTTCACTATGACTCATATTAAGACTTTAAAATATTCAGAAAAATCTGATTCTTAAACATTTGGGGATCACAGGAATTAAAAGAAAATCCTTAAGAAAAAATTTAAAATACGGTACATTTACTGCCAATTTTTTAAAAAGAGATTTTCACTAGGCTAGGCCAGCTATAGTACAACTGCAGATTATGTAATGACTTTGCTGAAATATTGCTGGACTAGCGAGCTGTACAATGATTTTGAGTACTGAGTACTTTTAGCTGGGATACATATCTCCGCTATGGTGAGAGCTAGTCTGCCCGGAAGTGAAACCAAAACTGCTGTCAAACATGTCACAGCACTGGGAAAGTTTTTTTGAGAAGACAGTTAATAGTACATAAACTTTTTGTTTCTTTCAACAACTATACCAACACTGAATGCGTAATTATTAGTTGAAGCTCAAGTCTAAAACACTGTACCTCAGATAAATAGTTTATTCTGTCTGAATATAAAGAACGGCATCTCCATGTTTCAAATGATCACGTACTTTAATCAGCAACAGAAAAATGCAGTGCCTGTTGTATCATTATCTCACTATTGTACTGATCTCTGCCGAAGTTTATGAGGGAGTCGGGGGAGGGGAAGACAGTGCAAGGCAGACGCAGTGCTATACGTGAGACTACGGACTAAACTAGAACTTGTCACATTCACTGCCCAATTCTTCTATGATTCGTAGAATTGTAGTACTCGAATGAGCTTTTCAGAACGTGCTCAAAATGTGCCAATTTCTTTTTAAAAATGCTCCCCATGCGACTTCAGTTGTTACCTCTGGCTAAATCTTCTTGCTAATACTGCTAGTTAAAAAGTGTTGCATTCGAAATTTGGACTTAGATTAATGTTTCCTGCAATAACATTACTAAACAAAATCAGCTGATCTTTTATTCCGAATCGACAGCTGATATTTTGAAATGACCGACATGAACTGCACCGCACCGAACTTTGAGGAAAACAAGAATGTGCGCGCATTCAAGGAAAGTAACTAAGATCTTTTTGCTCACTCGTCTACCCTACTGCATGATCAGTGATGGCAGTTGGGCTGACCAAAATGTATATGTGATCGACTTAGAAATGTGTGCATAAAGAAGATGCACGTACTTCAAATAAAATGCATGATTTAAAATCTTTTTACTACTTCGCTTCATTTAGGAACGCTGCTCCAGAGCTCAAGGTTTTGGAAAACCTTACCCTACCCCCGCCACCCCCCAATTTTTTTCCCCGAATTTAGATGATTCACAACAATGACCGTTTTGATGATGAAAAAAAACGAAAATCCGTTTATTAATGGAACTCTCACGTGCCTGAAATGCACTTTCCACCTGGTATTTGAATCGAGGATCCAACATTCCAAGCAACCACATGCTTTTAGATTCTCGTGTATTTGCCGGAAATGGTAAGTAACTATAACCTGACTTTTCAAGTATGATGATTGGAATTCAATCGTGATCATCCAGGGTTTTGTTTTGTTTTTTAAAAGAGGCAAGTTTTCAGGAAGTGGGTCTCAAAATAATAGTTTACTCTTTCAAAATTCAAGGAGTTTTCCTCGGACTAAGTGCAGACTTTTTGATTTTCCAGGAGTTTTAAGGGCCCTGGAAAACACATCAACATTTTCCAGGTGTTTCAAGGCATTTTCAAGAGTTGTACCCCGATTGAACTAAAGTGTACTGCATTCCTATCTCCAAACAGTTCTTATAAACTTCTGTGAGCACTGACCATAATTCTCCCATCTTTGGAACTTGTAGCAAACATATGGCCATTGTGAGAGAAGCTGACATGCAGCACTTGGTCTCTGTGCTTTGTCAGTTCTTCACACAACACTTTAGGTGTTTGGTCGATGAGCCTCTTGCACTCCTTCTGCCACGATGCAGCTCCGACTCGAATAGCTCTTGATCGCTCTACCTGACAGTCCATTTTATGAATTAGAAATGCAAATATGATTACAAATTAAGGATTCTGACAACAGTTAAGACCACAATAATGATGAGAACTGGCAATTCAAAACAAATGTGAGAAACTATTTATAAATCTAAATGAGATTTGTGTTTATCCGCTTGACTACTGCTTTGTCTGAAATAGTGAACGATTATTTATCTCCTCCTCATCAATTCCTTATCTATTCAATCCCCATGTTCCAGCAATGTAGCACCACAAACAATAACTCTGTAACATAAAAATAAGCATTTATTATCTTCTGCTGTCTTCTACTGAAAAGGTATTCTCCGTTAATTAAATGCTAATCCCTATAGTATAAGACATATTAAAATGCAAGCTGAAAAGCACTCTGCCTTTAAAATTAAAGCATTAACCATTTTTTAAAAATCAACTGGTACCTGCTTGTTAGAGAGGAAATGTGGTGACAACAATGAAACTGACCCTAATTACCAAGACACAAAATATCAACATTTCAGAGGGAAGTATTCTTGAGGACAAAATCTTGAAATAGGAACAGGCAAATACGGCTGAGATAGAGCAGAGAGACAGGAGAAAAGATACAAAATTATGTGAGCAGCTGCTAGTTGTTGCTTGCATGTGGGTAGATAAGCAGGTTACTACAGAAGGACCATAATAAGGAAAAGGAAAAATAAGAAAAAAGGGAAAGAAGTAAGCTACATTCTCTAGAACACGAAAAGTATGAATCTGGATAGCTTTTCACCCTTGTTTTAGTTAGGGCAACTAATTTTGTTATCTGATCAGCATGTCGATATTTTCTTCACTTTTTAATCTTTAAACAAATATACAGTCCACAGCCAGTCTCACTCGGAAACGCCTGTAGAAAAGATCTTTCCACAGCTGTTCATCTTGGACAATTCTGTTGAAGCGGGAGCAGACACATGCCACTTGTCCAAGGGACTGAACTGGTAGGTAAAAGAAGATCTCCAGTAGAAGGCTATCAGGTAGGCTGCACAGCAGCAGATCTGACCCACATGCCTCGGTCATCATTATTGTTGATCCTTCTGTATAAAACATCCTCCATTATTATTTTCCAGAAAATACATTATTCACAAGTACAACAAACAAAAACTAAAATCAACAGTCACAAACTTAAGTTACTGCGTACATTGGTGGATATCTAATAATCTGTATCGCTTGTGAAAGCTCCCATCCAAAGTTTGGCAAAGACTGAAAATATGATGGTAAAATATCACTAAGACCACTTGAGACCATGCATTTTTCAAAACGGTAACACACTTCAAATAAATTTCTCCTCTATCAGTGAAAGCTGAATATGCTTTAATTTGTAGGCCAGTCCCTGCGCGGGGGGGGGGGGGGGGGGGGGGG
>SMGT01002972.1:0-13827 GCA_004794575.1 Lanistes nyassanus
TGGAAGTAATGGTTGTTTGGACTGTCTACAATTGCCCTTTTGTTAATGGCTGTGTATGCTGTCTGGCACTACCGCATTGGTAACAGCTGTAAATACTGCCTGGCACTGCCACTTTGGGAAGGCTGTCTACACTGTCTTGGTGTCTGGCATTCCAGGGATGGGGAAGTTTTTTTTAAAAGTTTTTATTAACTCAAAACGTTACTATTTTTTTGAAATTCACTAGCTCACCAAAATCTCCACGGGCCCAGGTTGTTCTATTTTATGTACGACTTAGCTGTCAGAAAAAAATAAACCAGATGGGCTGCCGCTAGTGATGCATGATTTTAATCATCGGGCAAGATTTCTCATGGCTTGGGACCACCAGACCATCATGCTTCCCCATCCCTTGACTGACACTTTGATACAGCTACGTAGAATGGCTGGCTGTATGCAGCATGGCTCTAATGGTGAGCACTTTATCCTCCCCAGGCACATACACATATGCCACGACCTTTTGTCCGCCCTGCACGTTCATTTTACAATGTAATTAGGCTGTAACCATCAGCTCCTTCTGGCTACATATCTCGCAGTTGAAACTGCATAGGCCATGAGAAAATTCTGGCACACCAAGGACAGAAGGTGAGGCAGACAACTTTTCTGAGCAAAGCAAAATCTGTTTGCCAAGCAAGAATGCATGGCACTATCCCTTTCTTTCATCCTATCTCTTACCTATGCACATATAAAAACACGTCCTATATGTATTTGTACAAATGCATCATCTCTTGCTTCAAATGCATGCATATCTACAAACAAATCTTAATCAATTACTAGTACTACCAGTATTAATATCAAAACATTACAACTCTTCACCTTTGTAGCAATGTAGATAAAAAGCAGATCTTTGAATAAGGTCAAGGCAGCCAAAACCAATTCCAAAATCCAGAGAGCAAGTGGCCGGTGCACCCAGACCAACACATACCTGTGGCACACGTCACATAAAGTTATTCAGTAGTCACTACTGATCGTGTATCATGATGATAGGGTATTTCATGTGTTGTAGCACTGCATTAAATGTTTTAGTATTGTGTATTTCTGGTTTCACAAATTCAGCTGTCTCTATCTTAATCTGTCATTCTCACCCAAAGTAAGCATGCATGTACACACTGGTGCACACCCACCCACCACCCACTTGAACATGCACATGAAGCCCCACAGCAAACCCCTGTTCCTGCTAACCCTCACTGTCACAACAAACCCCTGTTCCTGCTAACCCTCACTGTCCCAGCAAACCCCTGTTCCTGCTAACCCTCACTGTCCCAGCAAACCCCTGTTCCTGTTAACCCTCACTGTCCCAGCAAACCCCTGTTCCTGTTAACCCTCACTGTCACAACAAACCCCTGTTCCTGCTAACCCTCACTGTCCCAGCAAACCCCTGTTCCTGCTAACTCTCACTGTCACAACAAACCCCTGTTCCTGCTAACCCTCACTGTCCCAGCAAACCCCTGTTCCTGCTAACTCTCACTGTCACAACAAACCCCTGTTCCTGCTAAACCTCACTGTCACGTACCAGTTGATGTGGGCTGTTGAAAAGACCATGCTATCACCGTCATTATCTGAAGTGGTATTTTCAGACTTGTGACAAGGTGAGCCATTGCTGTCAACAGGAAATGATTTAATTAGACAATGTTATGTCCTTGAATTTTTGTTCATGTTTTATTTTTTAGATTTCACTTGTAGCAGTGTACCTGCTTGTATGCACATGCCTGTACATGCATGCAAATCTACACACCATAGCATATCTATATTCACGTGTGGATGAGTGAGTGAACAGGTGGTAGAAATTGAGACAGAGATAAATAACACTGACACTGCAGAATTTTCATCAGCACATCCCCAACAAGAGAATTTGTTCACTCCGCATGCTTTAGAAATCATGACTAATCATTTTATTTAACCAATAATAATATGATGAGCCAATTCATGCTAAAACAAACTGTGAGGCGACTATTTAGGCTACATGACACAGGTGCAACTTTATTTTGAATACCATGCCTGAAGCCACCGGGAAACAAATAATGACTGCATTTCAATCTATGCTCTCCTCCCTCCGACAGTGCTACTTTAAGGCAGCTCAATTTACTGAGCACTCTATGACCCTCAAGTACAACAAAACATCTATCAGCTGATCACCCATCATTCTGGCTGCTAGGAGGCTGGGTGGATAGCACATAACCTTCGGGGCAACCATTTTATTCTGCTATCAAGTTTCACATCACTGACAAGTCCCTCCCTGCGTCCTCTATCTGCCCGCATCAGAATGCGAACAGAAACTCTGCATCCTTGTGACCCAGGTCATGCACCTTATGTGACGTCAATATTATCATTTTGGTATGGGCCTTCCACATTAAATTTATACAGACTTTGGTTTTCATGAATACATTTTCTTGACTCGCATGTTCACAACCCTGATATACTGTTCCAAAACTTGGGATCTAAAATGAGTTTAACAGAGCAGAGCTTCTGGAATGACCCTCTAGCATGAAATCCAAAGGTCATTTTGTGACAATCAAGGGTCAGCCTAAGCACCTTTTGGTGTTACTTGGCCAAATTTTATTAAATCTGCGCATACCTGCGACCCACGGCTTTAAAATCTCTGCATTATTCTTAAAAAGTAAAAAGTAATGAAAATACTAATAGCAACTCATTCAAACTAACAGCCAGTGTTATATCAGGTTTTGTCTTAATTTTGTATAGTTTCCCTGAACTTTTATTGGATTAATCTGTGTCTTTTCTCTCTGAGTGCAATAACTTTTTCATATAAGGATATGTCAGAAACAAGGACAGTAGTGACAGCAAAAGCAAATCTAAAGGTGCTGATACTGACAAAGCACGAGACATTATAAGACACATGGAGACATTTAGACACATTGGAACAAGTGGATATGGAAACTAACCATTCATAATCATTAGGGTCATCCAGCAAAACTCTCAGGGCATACACTGCGCACACAAGCACCTTGACAATCAGATCAAAAAATGTGCTGGCTAGACCTGAAAAAAAAATTAAAAACAATGCTATTCAAACAGCATTAGGAGTGTGCAAGTCAATTTTGTGCCAAAAGAAACATGCTTGATCAAGATGAGCAAGTTTTCTGTGATTTTCCTGCTGCAAATATGTACTTCAGTGTAGGCATAAATAAAACAAGCCACCCATGCACGTTCATCCAATAATTTTTCAATTATATGCATTTTTATTTTCTCTCTCTCTCTCTCTCTCAGGCAGCTCCTATGCATTCACCACCATTTACTACAGGACATTTTTAACAAAGAACATGGAACAGGTTTAATAAGGTCAAAGCTTCAATCCCTCGCTTGCTGACATTCATATTCCAGACTTCAGGGTGAGTCGGCAACTGTGTTCCCAGGCACATACTGGTTTACACTATACATAGATTTTATGACAGATTTAAATGTGCACGCACCTTGATATACGTTGCTTCTCCTTGGACTAACAAAGCCCTGCCTATGATATTTACATCGCTATTGCACTTCATATTATCAAGAAAAAATATACACAATAAGCTAGAATGACAAAGAAATCTCATAAAATGTTGGGAATTTTCAAAATATATAAGCAAATATGTGTTTTTGGAGTAACACTAACAGGACTCATCTAGACTTGCAACAGAATTGAGGCCGATCTCCCACTGTCTGCAGTAATGGCCATTTGCTCTGCCACAGACCGTGCCTACACTGTTCTTCTCAAGGCCAGCAATTGTTCCACAAAAAGCCACAATACAACTGTTGACGCACTCTAGTAATCAAACTGCTCACCCATCCATGGTTTGCTGTCCCCTGTTTCCTCCTGACTTTATTGACTAGATTAAATTGTTTGCAATCTGGCATCACATATCGGATTGTATCTGCTCTCTGCATTCACCTTAAGAATATCAGTGTCTCCATTTTGTACTCCAAAGTGCTGTACTGCTTAAATAGGACCTACTGCTGAGAACATCTACGACTACATGTTCATTATGTGTGCCTGTGAAGCTACAAACAAAAGCCATTTTCTAGTCTGTTCCACTACCTACTGTGGAGAACATCTACGACTACATGTTCACTATGTGTGCCTGTGAGGCTACAAATGCAAGCCATTTTCTAGTCTGTTCCACTGCTTCTCGAATAATTTTACAGTTGTCAACGATGTCATTTACAGGATAGGCAGCTGAAGAAAAAAACCTTTCCTGCCACTGACATCACAAATCTCACATGTCTCATTTCGTAATTATCTTATTCAGGCTGTGGCTCAAAAACAGGGACTATGTGCATTTCACCACTGTAGACATTACAACAGCCCTTTGTTCACCAAACCAAGAAATTGTTCAGAAGTTACATGTAACTGTAACTTGCAGATGTATGTATATTTACATGGGTGAAACTATTCGACACTGAAAATTCTGAGCTGTACCTTGGAAATTTCACGATTCTAAATTTTTGTCCGGTCACCAATGCTTTCTCCAACAAAGCACAATAAAGCAATAAAACGGAATTTACTCATATATTTAATTCTCCTTGCACAATAAGTTTTTGAATATCCTGCCTTCCAATGATGTATAGAAGTAATTGTTTTAAAAAAAATCATATACACAACAACAATTTTTTAACCATCTCAACTTTTCAGAATCTGAATGGGGACGATCATGAGATTCAGAAAATGAAAAACATTCAGCAGACTTTGAAGCAGGTATTTAATGTTTTAGTGGGATTGTACTGCTAAGTCAGTATGTGTCTAAGAGCTTTTATTTACTTAAACACAGAAGGATTTGTTCTGTGGTTTCCGCACAGAAGGCTAAGTGTCCCAGTGCCTTTACTTTATTAAAACCACCCTAAGTAGCACTATACATCGTACCTGAGGAAGCATATATCTGAATCCGTTAATTATTTACTACTAGTACCACTGACTATAAACTCTCTGTCACTGCTGAATCATAAGCGTATATCAAACTGTATGCTAAGTGTCATCATATGTACTATAAATTTCTGGCCAGCAGAGGCACTGCTGTCTTACTACTATCATACTACATATGCTTGTCTTGACCTGTCTGATGCTCTGCTGTCTTTGAACACTTAACAACACTGTGCATGTCTGTTCCTATTTTTGGTTAGTCTCCTGTCAATGTCATCTGTCTCTGGCTGGCAAAAGACTATAGCACAGACACAAGAGGCACAGTACAAAATGAGCAAAGCCTTTAGTTTCATATAATGCCAAGTCCCTTGTGCTTCCTGTCCATACATTGTAACTGTGGAGAGCTTCCAACATAGTAACATAGTGGAGAGCCTTTTTTAAGCCACAAATAGAAAACACTTGTTTTTCAACATGAAGTGCACCCGAACCCAAGGCAATCAATTCTCCTGACTATTCCCCTGATATTCTTATTTTCAATCTTGGCTTATATTCCATATTTCTACTAGTACTACATTTCCTGCCATATGTTTTTGTTATTTTCATACAGCAGTTCTTCAGATTAAAAAAAAAAAAGAAACGTGCATGTAATCCTGAGAACAAAAATTAACACCACCAAAGATCAAGCAGCACCACTGAATCTCTGTGAAATGTCAGTAGACTCCCAAAGTATGAATCATAAAGTAAAATACAATCTGCTTGATGCTTTTATGTGACGGATTTGCACAATAGCACACAGGACCTGGATTACATTGCTGTTCGTATCAGCTCTTTTATTTAACAGTGGTCATAGCATAAGGCCTCTCCACCCTCCACATTTTACCTATGCCCTTATGCCTATGCAGCCAAGCTCTGTTCTATAGTGTAAAGGTTGACCACAAGCATGATGTACTGCTTACAATTAACCAAGCTGTATATTTTTCCAGCAAATGATACAAATGGTTGGAAAATCCTCCTGTCTTCAACTGCATCGTATCCACATTATTCACAACACGTCTGGCTTGTTCAAGCAGAATGGTTGGTGTAGGACAGATCACAGAACTCGGAGTTCAATAATAACAAATAAAAACAAAAGACATACGTGTGCTGGGATTCCTGATGAACACACGACGAAGCCGACCTCGGATGGACAGCTCATGAGTGAAGAACTTGACTGGTCCCACACTAGACGACAACAACAGCAAAAAGCATCTTATTAATAATTTTGTTAATATTGCTACAATCACAAATCAATGTTCCCCTGATATGCTTTATTCTTCTGCTATTTGTTTTGCACTGTGCCATTCTGTATTGACCTGTTTATGTTGCATGTTTTGTCCTGACTTTGTCTGCCATGCAGTAATTAGTTGGCCCAGTTGAGTTTCTTTGTTGTTACCACATTTCACATTCAAATAGTGACGTTTCCGATTTTATCTAATATCTATAAATATAATCTTCCATACCTTACAATTTTAGATAGTTTGGATTTGAAGATTAATTTTTTAAAAAAATAAGCATATTTTATTTCTGAGACTCTTTTTCCTTGTCCAGTATCATCATTGATAATAATATATTCAATCCATTCCCATCTGATCTGTTTTGGATGCTCATTCTACTGTTGTTCTGGACAAAGGAAAAAATAAAACAAAAGTAAAGAAAATCCACTAACATGAAATGATCCAAAGAGATGGGACCAAAAAAAACCATGGGGAGGGGCAGAGACATTTATTTTATTATTGGAGATTTTAAGAAAAGTTGAATGATGAGGAAAATAAAGAAAGGCACAGACACTACATTACATGTGACAGCTTGCCATGCATGCATGTGCTCACACACACACACACTTTCTCTCTACCCATATAACAGAACCATTTGGCTTCACCTTGAACGCCAGTGCTTTTTATTTATTGTAATCATATTTGATGTAGAGACTTAAGTGCTTAAAGTTTTTAGAACTGGGTTCAGAGACAGGAAAATCCCCTCACTATTTAGTATTGGGAAATAAATTACAAGACTGAACATAACACTTGCACTAATAACTGCATGACATCTCTGTGAGCGGTAACATTTGTATACAGCACGTGGTGATCACATACAGTGCTTTGATTATTCAACACATCTTATATAAGCTGACTTATTTTTTTTAAAAAAACTGTTACAAAACCGTTACAATACTGGGTCAGCATGTAAAAAGGGTTAAACGGTTATGTCACATAAACCTTGCCCACAGAAATCCTTGCCAACCAAATTGCCACAAAAAAGTTAACACAGTCTTCAACATAAAAGTGGTCTAAACATCTTGCATGTAAACAAACTTTCGCTCACTGCATGCACTTCACACAGGTAATCACTGATTTTTCCTCATGCTGCCTTCTCTCACCCACAACACTCACAGTCACACTGTAGGTGTTTGACACGAAGGGCTGAAAGACTTTCTATTCCGTAATACAAACTATTACTAAGATACAGATGTAATAGATCTGTAGGTGTAAAGAGAGTAATACTCATGATTGGACGAAATGTCAGTAATATTGGCGGTTAGTATCGATCAGCTGTGACAAATTAAGAAAGCTAGTAGAAGGCACCTACTTGTCGTCGGCATTAGCTTCAGTTTCTGACTCACTGTCCGAGTACCCGAAATCAAACGTCTCGGTGGGCACTTCTTGTGCTCTTTCTTCCTCCATCGCTGATCAGTCGTCTGCGTCAACATGCATCCCAGCGATCGTCTCACGAAATTAAATGGTAGTGGCTCAACCAACCATGATCGTGATTTCAGTAGACCAGTTAAATAACAAATACGTTCACTGTTCCCTAGATGACTGCCGAATAACCGCCTCACATGTGACGCCAGTGAGACTACAGTTCCTGGAGCTCTACCGCCGCTATGCCCGCTGAACTCAGCTACTGGCCGTGAATGTGAAGTGTGGTGCGTATAGCTCGTTTCTCTCAGTCCTTGCACAGCCACTCGAGCCGAAAGGTACGCGCGGGACAAGTGACAGCTACTGCGTGCATCATCTCGCCTGGGACGGAAGTAAGCGCTCGTAAAGAAAGGAAGGGCCGGAGTGGAGGTTGCGAGAGTGGGGTAGACGCCAGACGGTGTGCAATTACTGAATTAGACCAGCGGAGTAGTGGACAAAATCTAGGCTAGAGGGGAAAGAACCACGTTTGAATCGAGATGAAAGAAAATGGTATTTGTTAGCAGACAATGGATAAAGAGAATAACGCACAAGTGTGTGCGATGCTTCTACAAACTTGAAACGATCATATAAATACATGCACATTAAATACTATATAGATCTACAGCTACACACAAAGATGAAGATCATGATGTCGGCACCTTTCGTGGATTGACCTATCAATATCATCCTCTTTGCTATAGATATGAGACCACAGGTCACTGTAACTCATGCGTGACGGAGTATAAAATCAGCTTTTCAACACTGATCAAAATTCTGTAAAATCCACAGACTTTTTCAATGGACGTTCTTCTGTCGGATAAAAAGTTGCGTAACCAGACGGAGTAAGGGGAAGAACTCTTCCAGTTCCCCGTCACCTGTCACCGACGCAATGACCACGTGACCATTACGGTAACCCATTTTACAGGAGTTCCAGCGGGAAACTGTGCATGGGTTTTGTGAGTGCCCCAAATCGTATTTCTCAGCGCCAACATCGAATCTCGAACGATGATTGTTCACAGTAATTAAAAAACTACACTAAAATTGCGGTGCAGCTGATGATCCATGTGCAACGGAGTCAATAGGGGAGGGGGGAACGATAGTTTTCATACATACACATACAGTTAAAGTTTTTCCCAAAAATAAATCTCAAATTTTACCAGCTCATATGTCCGAGAATATTTTAGGATGCTGGTGTGGGGGGAAAAAAGTTTGGCAAATGAATTGATTTTATATATCCCTGGACGAAAGTGTGCGTCCCTATAGTTCGCCGAACCTTTGAACAAAGATGGAGTTGCACGTCTAGTTCACTTTCAAAACCTTCATCGTGCAGCAATTACGTGAAATGACTAGATTCGCTTTCCATATAAAGCAAAGAAGAAAAGCAATGAAGTGAGCAGAGGCGACTGTAACGATGTTGGTCTTTTCCTGCATCTGCTGCTGGGTGTGCGAGAGGAAGGTGAAAGTAAGCAGTGTGTCGAAAGTGGCCACTGGATATACAGTTCCATTTGTAGCCGGGTGGTGGTTAAGTACACCCAGGCGCCCACCCATCCGGCCCCTGAGCTCTTCTAGCCGGCATAGCTGTGGTTAGCTGCAGCATGCGCCTGACTGGTCGTTCGTTACTCATGTGTGGGAAACATAAAGGGTATCGTGTTTCTTTTGATCCCCTAACCCAAAGGTGGGTAGGGATCAAGGACCAACAAGGTCGCACTGTCCGAGGCTACCTAAAAACGCTTATCTGTAATTTAGGTGCGGTCAGGTTTTTCCCCAGGGAACGATGGCACCGCGTAGAGATTTATGGGTGGTCAGAGTCGCTCTGGAACCAGAGTGGACTGAGCATCTCAGCTGGAGACGAGTACACTGTACTATGAGCGTATTTAAAGAGCTGAGGAAAAGCGAACAGGATTCATTCATTCTTGACCATCTTCATCGTCGGAACTCTTCATCTTGAGTCGCTTGTACATGTAGCATCGGCTAGGAAGGTCCGTCCTGTGCTCTCACAGCGACGTGAAATGTAACTGGATTAAAGTTTGCGAATAGAAACAAAGACGCCTTGTTGCTGTGTTCGGAGTGGAAGGATGACAGACCCATTGCCACGACTGCTATTGTAACGAACCGCTACCGCTACCGCTCGACCCCGTTACACGTTTGTTCTCAGGATCCTGTCTGTGGCCAGGAGGAACACGAAAGGTAACAGTATATGTATAGGCAGCCCTGCCTCACCCCAGTCCTCATCAAAGGCATCGGTAAGCTAACAGACATGAAAGTCTGTTTTCTTCCACAGACATGTTCTGAATGTCCCTCGTCTGCATTTCTGTAGCCAACAGGTTGTGATGGGGAGTAGTTAGCCATCCTAATACTCCTCCTTTCTTATCCATGTTTGGGTGGCCACGGAATTGTATTATAACCGACGCTGACAAGTGAACACTTTCGACAAATGTAATGGGGCCACCGCTCTCATTAGTCACCTGTTTCAGCACGTTTTCTCGCCCTACCCCCTCCCCAATCAACCTTCTGTCCTGTACTTAAATTTCCTCCCCCTTCGTCCTCTCCCTTCTGCCTCCTCCTCCTCGTCCTCTGGCAACTTTTAACGTGTGTGTGGATGGGAGGGGAAGGTGTCAGAACATTTTCAAGGGGCGCACTTGCACTCTAGTATTACCAAAGCAAATTTCCGGTAAATTGCAAGCCTAGCATTGAGTATCACGGTACTGAAAAGCTGGGTGTTTGACGCGGTTGTGTTTCGCGGATCTGTTTCGCTGTTGTGCACGTCACATGGCAGCGAGGTTAACAGGTGCACATTCATCACTTGATGATTCACCTGTCCATGTATTTATTATTTTTCTTTTTTGCATTTCCGTGTTCGCGCTTAGCCAGAAGGGATGCAGTTGCAAGTCTAACGGTCTAGTGAACTGTGGCCTGCCGCGGGGCGTGGTCCTGTAGTAACAGAAGCACGCAGACACGCGCACGCACACACAGCGCGCCCCATTTCTAACGAGCTTGTCAGGAAACTTAGCCTTACAGTCATGACAACTCGCTTGCGAGGACGGGCAAAGGCAGAAAGTGAACGCATCGAGGCGCACCTTTAATTTCAATCCTAGACAGCTATGTACAAGCAGACGGGGATGCACATTATGCTGAAACATCAGTACAAGCAGCGTCTTGTTGTCCTGAATCCTGAGTGTACAGTATAGCGGAGACTGCTGACCATGTCTATGTCTATGATACACGTTTGTGATGCCGATTCAAAACGCACGTAGCACGTGCAGACAGCTCGGGAATCGCTCAGGAAAACAGTATATACCAAACGAAAATGTACCGAGAAAGTTCAGACGCTAGCGGAATCAGTTCAACCTCTCCCTCTCTTTCTCCCAATCCCGTCTCTGTGTTGCGAAGTGCTATCACCTGCGGTCATCACGCACAGCGTGTCCTCGAGTTTCAACGTGGATGAAGTTTGAGAAAACGTTCTTCTGAAGTTAGCTGAAATATATGGAGACCCTTATTCGATTTCGTAATTACTGTCAGTGTCGGACTACCAAATATGAGGAATCTACCGCGGACATAATCTCTCTGTGTGTGCATGTCCACGTGCAGTAACGTCTTTTGAAATCAAAGAATCAAAGAGAAGATTGTTAACGGCTACGGTAACTGTGTGGCTGTCTTTGATTTTAAAAAAATAGTACGTCACTGCGCACCATCAGCCAACAGCATTTGTGGAGTAATTATTGTGTTACCTGCTGCACTTGCAGTTCTCGTCTACCTGTTCCGTACTCACAATCGTATAGATGCATCAAAGGGAAGTCACCTTTGTGAGAAGAAACCCTATATAATCGAAATACCGTTCCCAGAATAAAGCGTGTAACAAGAGTGATTATGAAAAGGAGTACAAAGGCTGAAACATGCAGAAAGCGTGCGTCCTACTCGCACACTGCAGTTCTCTAGTCCATGGTATATTTGACCACTGTAACCCCTGTAACTAACTATAGGTGCTACAAGCAAACAAAATCAACACCTTTACTTACTGGATAGGGGAGAGAGACTAAAACAAAACAAAGGTATGAATCAAAGTTTCCCAGAGCAGGAAAGAACAGGAAGATCCAGAGATGGTGGGTTAAGGACAGCAAAGTGTCAAAGGCGTGCTTCACAATAAGTGTCTGGGCTCTGTGTGTGTGTGTGTGCATGCGCGCGCACGTGTGTGTAAACACCAACTAGGTCTATTACAGTTATGATCAAATCAATACATTTTCTGCTAACGAAAGCAAAAATGCCATTTCCTTTAATTGATTGACTGATTGATTGATCGATCACTGCCGATGCGCATGCAGATGATTTTATTAGTGCGTACGTGTTTCTTCTGCTGAAATAAGCATACAGAACACTTAAGACTAGAACCTGTTTCATACTTTTTCCAAACAGCTGTGGCAGAAAATTAAGATAATGGCTGAGCACTCCTCAGGTTTACAGATCACGGCAATTTATTGCGTAATATTAGACCACTAGGCTTAGAACAGGCAGCAGATGATGATCTTGATGATGATGATCGTAATGATCACGAAGTTGATAACGACGACGATGTGCGGTCCAACTTTTGCGCAACAGAAAGAAGGGAAGAAGGCAGGCATGATCATGTTTAGGGTCAGGGATTTATGCACCCCGTCAGTCAGCAATGCCTTTGTTCTGCGATCAGAGTAGCCTACGCCCTGACTGTTAAACACGTTCGCTTTTAAATATGTTCTCTGATCCTGCGCCTGGTGGTACGAGGAGCAGATCAGCTTCAAGGCAATGTTGGAATTGTTGGAATATTCTCATCAAAGAAACACGTTTTTATTGGATCAGCTGATCTACCTGTTTGTTTTGCCACCCACCCACCCACTCCGCGCAGTTTGATAGTTTAGCGCGCAATACTGGCTTTGTGAAGGACGATCAGGACATGAATCGGGTAAACTTACTGACCAACTTACCGACTTAACCTGCCCCCCTCCCCCTTTTTCTCTGTCTGCCTCTCTGTCTCTGTCTCTTTCTCCTTTTATTCGTAACGTCTTTCCAGCAATCAAAGCAGTCGTCTGTCTGACGTCAGTAATACGTCAGAGTGTGCTTTCTTTGTTTACATGTTGGACTTTGTGTTGTGAAAGGGACAACGCCGCGTCTGCAGGAAAACGAACGCAAAGACTTTGTCTACTTACTCATCGTCGTTATCGCCTGGTTCCGCAACGGCATCCAGCAATCGTTTGCTTTCTTCTGGGGCGTGAGCATAGCTGCAACAGAAGATTTTTTTGGTATAGTCCACAATCTGTTTTATTTGGAGGTTTTTAGCTCTGTTCAGATCGCAGCTCGACTGTTGTTGTATCGAGCTGCAGTAGGGAACAGGGCTGACTTCCATGAGCGTTAAATTCTTATCTCCTGTTCGTACGGAAGTAAAATACACCGGGCGAATGGGATTTTCGACCACCCTTATGACCAGAAGAGCAGCTACGAACGCTCATGCAAATCAACCCAGCTCTGTATTGCAGAGTCACACATTCGACAGGCGTATCGAAAGCAGGATTCAGGGGGTATGGAATGAGGTAAACCATGCAGGAAATAAAGATCGATGTGAATATACACATGCAGCAGTTAGCTTCATTTACGGCGGGCACCTTCGCCCGGTGTTTCATGATGTATCCGAGCAACAGAAGAAGAAGGGAGGCTGTTTGTGATGTGGACTAGTGGTCCAGTAACGGCTGGAGCCGCATCGTGGCGTGAGAGTTTGTGCTTAATGAGCCCAAGTAGGCAAAGACGTCATGGGTCTTTGATGTTAAAGCAGAAACTCGGAAAGACTGCGACACAAAAAATACACTAAAAAGGAAGAAAGGAAAAAAAAAACCATCGCACACACCCTATGTACGCTGCCGGAAAAGGTAGGTTTACGAAAGCGCGCGCTGGGGAAGGGCACGCGTTCAGCTTTTGTTGTGTCCATGGTAGGCCTGTATCACGTCCAGACCGTATGCCGATTCAATACCGACGCTTAATTGCTTCTTCCTCCTCTTTATTCAAAAGATTTTGTGTCCAGAAATACCGGAAAACTTCTTTTTTTGTATTTGTGTTTGAATTACGCTACTTGTGCGGAGCGCGTTTCAGTGATCTTAATTCACGCACTCAACCATATTATACATATGTTAACTGTGATGGGTGTCAGTCATCACGGAGACGGTTTTGGCCACCACGCTCACAGCCACAGCCTCGCCGGGGGGGGGG
>SMGT01002972.1:17549-32311 GCA_004794575.1 Lanistes nyassanus
GAGGTCCGTAGGCTAGCACGTGGTCGCTTCACTGGGTCTCTTCCTAGGTGCACGTCCCTCTCTGTATGTGACCCTCTCTGTGTCTCCTCTCTCCTCCCTCTCGGTGTATCCTCTCGATCTAACATTTTTACCTCCTTATGTAGTAAGCGTTCTGACGCACCACCCTCAAGTAAACCGGTTCTAGCCAGACTAGCGAGAGCAGGGCGACTTCCATAACCAATGGCGTAGCATTACCCCTAACTAAGTGTTCGGAAAGGGCGGAGCGATTAACCTGGTGATGACGTATCTCTCCCCTGCTAGCTTACAAAGGGAGGAGCTAAAAGGCTTACCTAGGAGTGACAGGTAATAGCCTAGGGTGACATGTGACAGTTCCCGCCAGATTCAGGTACTGTGTAGTGGGCGTGGAACCGCCAATCCAAAATACTGAAAGGCTTTTTCTTTCTTTCTTTGTTTTTTTCCCGGTTACTTAAACTTGATAGCATGCTTTCCGTCATCAGACTCAGCAATGACCACACGTGACCCGTGGACAGCTTGAGGATCCCTTTTTATTACTGATTTCATCAGGTTGTTATTATATATTTATTTGTGTGTTTGGTAAGACGATCAGGTTAATTATAACCTTCGAGCTGCGACGTCACCAACTGCAGGATCGTCCTGTGGGCACTAAACAGAATACGTTGGTGACATCAGACGACAGAGATAATGATTATTATCACTTAACATGCATGACTTAATAGAAATGAGAAGTCCCATACATTTCTAAAAATTCCACTTTTCGTGTTGTTGTTGTTGTTGCTGCTTTAACATATTTATGTTCTGTTCCATCATATTACATCATCGTCTTCGTAGCCATTTCATTTTCACTGTCCTTTTTCCAGCATTACTTATGGCTCCCACCCCCTGGCTCCAGCGGACAGGTAAAGCCAACATTTTGTTGTTGTTGTTGTTGTTGTTGTTTTCACAGGCTGCTGGCGGTTTTATAACACCTTCAGGCGGGCAGACCAATGATCTTCACTGCCACGTGTTGTCGCATCAGGGCTGCGCTTGTGTTTTTGCCACCTCCAGCCTGGGAGAGCGCAGCTGCAGACAGCTTGATGCCGCACCCCTTGTCTTGCTGGAAACTTTTGTTGCAGTCATCAGGGTTTCAGCAACTTTAATTCCCGAAGTTTGTTTCAATTTCTTCGTCAACGCATAGACTTCTAGACTTCATCTTGGGTAGGATGCGTGGTGGCCGGGAGGAAGCTATGTAGCTGAAAACTGCAGGACGCCAGCTGCAGCCAGCTCGATCCGGAAACTGCAGGCTCGGCGAGCATGATGGGGGTGGGTGGGGGGTGTTAAATCAGACAGCACGCATCACTGATTTTGAATTAGCATTATGGCCGAATTTCACGTGCAAATTTCACTCCTGCTGTTAACGTTACGACTGTATTCGTCATCCGTTGTGGTCAGTTACGATTGTAAAGTGGCAGGAATTCCGAAATCATGTGACCATCACCCTATCACTTCAATTTTTCTTCACCTATTTGTTGAGTCGATTTGTTCGGTTACTTACAGGCTGTTCCTAACATCAGGTGGGCCCCAAAGGTAGGACTTGAGGTCACATGCGAGCGTAAACGAAAGCATGCACGCACGCGCACATTCGAGCGTGCACACAGTGACCTAATGACATGAACCGCCTCTTTTTTCCGAACAGAACACTTTATATGAACCTATAGGCGAGAACAAGAACACTCTGTGTACGTGTTTCAACAGTCGCGTTCTGAAAATAAAGCCCGTACTGTTATTCCCTCTGACACATATTTCCTGTGGAAATTCATTCTGAGAGATTTTAAGGACTTCTATCACCAACAAGTATAAGGATCTTTGTTACATGCAATGGGAGCCTTGAAATGTTAAGATGCTGAAGGTTTTTGCAGACTTCATTTCCATTACAAATGCGTATTGCAACAAAAATATATTAACGTGAACAAGACGTTCACTTCATCATGGGTACAGTGTCCGAAGAAAGGAAACAAAACCCAAAGACTGGGAGCCACAAAGTACATTCCGAATAAAATTTCATCAAACAGCCTTGGGTACTGGAGTTAAGAATTTGGCGGCTGCCAGGGCATCCACCACGGTGTGTATTGCGCATAATACACCTCATCCAAGTAGGCCATTATGTATACTGTGTATAATAAGCCTCAGGTAAGTAGCCCGTTATATATACTGTGTATAATACACCTCATCCAGGTAGGCCACTATGTGTACTGTGTATAATACACCTCACATCAGTAGGTGTAACAATATGCGTGCTAGGCAGTAGGTGGCAGGTAGGTTAGTTAGGGGCACAGAGTACAACTTAGAAGAGAACATTCCATCCAAGACAGATCTGAGCCTGAACTTAACACTTAGCAGGCCAGACATGACTGAGAGGTCAGACACACTATTTTAAGCCGCGCAGCACTCAATAACTATATACAAAAGACCCATAACTCCAAACTATGCATCGTCCACTAGGGTCACCAAGCATGCAGTTGCCCACCACAGCCACACGTGCAGATTGGAAAAGGTCAGCAGTAGACATTTAACTCTGATATATAAGCTCTAGTGGGGAAAGGGGAGACAAGTCAGAACACAAGGAAACACAGGACTATAGAGATAGGCTTGTGCTGAGAGTAGGGACGATACTCAGAGCTATTTTTATTGGGACCGATGAAGGTTGTGAGGTCGTACCATGCCAGGGTAGAAGCCTAAGGTTTAGTCCTGGTGTGTCGGGATGGAACTACCGAATTCTGATGTATTTTGGTGAATGACGTGGAAGGAGGCCTAGTGGCCGGTTGCGCCGACCACGCGAAATAAAAGAACTTGACTGCAAACAAGGTATTCGTGGTCGTCTGTATAATATTACAATTGTGGTGCCGAGACTCTTCCTCTGTCTAATATTACAATTGTGGTGCCGTGACTCTACGTCAGATAGATGGACATAACATTATATAGTCCTTATTGGTGCCGTGGCATAATGCTACATAGACCTTATTGGTGTCGTGACGCTCGTCATAACATTACATAGCCCTTATTGGCGCCGACGACCCGTCCGGCGTCATAATGCTACATAGGCCACTATGTGTACTGTGTATAATACACCTCATTCAAGTAGGCCACTGTGTACTGTGTATAATACACCTCGCATCAATAGGCCACTATGTGTACTGTGTATAATACACCTCATTCAAGTAGGCCACTGTGTACTGTGTATAATACACCTCGCATCAATAGGCCACTATGTGTACTGTGTATAATACACCTCATTCAAGTAGGCCACTGTGTACTGTGTATAATACACCTCGCATCAATAGGCCACTATGTGTACTGTGTATAATAGACCTCACATCAGTTGGCTACCACGTGTACTGTGAATAATACACCTCACCTAAGTAGGCACGATGTCTACTGTGTATAATACACCTCACCTAAATAGATCATTATGTGTAGTGTGTATAATACACCTCACTTGAGTAGGCCATTATGTGTAGTGTGTATAATACACCTCACCTAAGTAGGCCACTATGTTTAGTGTGTATAATACACCTTACCAAAGTAGCCCAGTATGTGTAGTGTGTATAATACACCTCACCTCAATAGGGACGATGTGTACTGTGTATAATACACCTTACCAAAGTAGCCCAGTATGTGTAGAGTGTATAATACACCTCACCTAAGGAGGCCACTATGTGTACTGTGTACAGTCCATTTACCTGAGCAGGTCACAAACACCGATAAGGTGGACTCGGCGTTTGATATCAACTAGACGTCTGACCAGGGATTGACCGAGGTTTGTGCTAGTTTATACCGCCCTACTAACAGCAGACTGTACTCATTTCAACTCATTTCACGCTGTACTCGTTGACCCGCTGTACTTATTTCTGCTTATTTTCACAAGGTTGAAATGCAAACTTTTTGATTTTTATTTCACTTTGTCGAACTGTGGGAAATGGGAGTTTAATTAACGACCCTTTTACTGCCTATACAGACCTGACAGGATTCCGCACCTCAACATAGCATACAACCATCCGGAACTCCAGTGAGAATACTTGCAGGCAAAGAGACAACAGCAGGAGAAATGTGGACAACCTGTATGTGGTAGGTGGTGAAGGCGGTGGTGGACCGTGGTGGCAGCAGCAGCGGCGCGGCGCGGCGGTGTTGGTGATAAAGATAATGATTTAAAAATATATCGATCGCAACAATTAGCAAAAGAGAAAACAAACTAAAAATATTATTACCCAAGAGTTTTGTTTGTAGCTTCCTTCTCATCTTTGTCGCTGTCCTCTTCGTCATCGTCGTCCTCAAAGTCGCCTGTGATCTTGTCGATGCCAGCAGGTGCGCTGCTCCAACGGACAGGCACGGCGCCAGATCGTCTCGTGTCTCCGGCCTCCGTCAGCGTCTGACGCACGGGACAGTCCGTCAGACCCAGCTCCAGGGTCTTGCTAGCCAGCTGTCGGTGCATCAGCTCGTAAAACATCCCTTTCGAGCTCATTCCTCCGTCGCACAGGCTCCAACGCGGTCGGTCGGGGGCAAAAGGTGTCACACCTCGAATTTGTCAGGTGTGCGCCTGTTGGAGGTTGGTATTTACTCTCGCACCAAGAAGCAGTGGCATGGCGACCCAAAAGGAGCTTCCGGTCCCATCGGCACTCCAGGTTTTTTAAATCCGCAGAGCGCAAAGAATCATGGCCGTCAGATTAATTCCCAGCGATTTCCTGCCCAGGTAACCGTGGCAACGAGCACTTTCGAACTGAAGTCTGAACTCAAAAGCGCCAAACTTTACGCTCTGCCTGTAGCACAGAGATTAATGCCGTGTAAACGCCTTCCACTGACTGCAGGCCCTGGTGATAAGGGTCTTGCTGGCTGGTTTGTGTTTTTGTTATCTCTAACATCGCACAAGTTCTCTCCGACACACTGCGCGCCACTCAGCTCAGCAGCGATCTGTCTCTTTTTAAAACGAGCATTTCCAGATGTATGTTTCTAGTCGTAGGATAAGTAGAGACCGCACGTGCTGTGCTGTGCCGAGCATAAAGGCTGCTACACACTTCGACCTGCACAAGCAGCAGCACGATCGAGCCCGACGTTTCCGGGGGAAAAAAAAACAGTCGGGGAAATACCTCGATTCTACATATTGTCCGGCTGCTGCTTCAATCCTGGTCAGTGTGTAAAAGATTCACGCGGCTATTTAGGTTGCTTTGGAGCTGATGTACTTGTCTTTCTGTGGTCAAAAAAGACACAGAGAAGGAGATGATAGCGCTAGTGCAAATCGCCAATCTGTCGTTTCAATGTTCACGCCAGTTGTCCTGTCTTTATTAAAAGTCAGGATCGAGATGTGAGTACGTTTCTATCTGCATGTGGTGAGACGGCTGGGTCAGGTGCTTGTTACGATACGATTTCTGAGTCCGTGTAAAACCAAGATATTTGCGGACACATGGCGCTGTGGTAGAGCACATGCCGGACTTGCGAGTGGTAGGTTGCGAGTTCGAATACAGTACAGTGATCAAAATCATATCCTGGAGCTAAAACCTGTGCAGACTACTGTCTCTTCCCCACCCCCAGGCGAAGATTAAAATTCTTCTGACCTGTATTGCTGATGTGTTAGTGTATAAATTAATGGGATTGGGACTTCATTACCTGCGTAGTGAGAAATCGCCACTAGGTGCCAGGCCTTTCCTTTTAATTAAAAAAAACTAAACAAACAAACCAATCCAAAAACCAACAAACAATTAAAATTAACGGAGCAAACCGGCCTGGTGGCACCTGTAGCATGGAAGGCAGATGCGACATTCATGCAACCTGCCCATGCTTAGTTTCATGAGCGTTCAAGTCGTGTCTGTCGTTCCAGTCAACAGAGCGCTCGGAAGGGCCGTTCCTCTTGTATATTCGTTACGTGCGTCATCGTGTGTGGGGAAGAAATACGAACACACACGCAATCCCGGGAAAGTCTTCAAATACTGAACAGAAAACTTCTGCAGCGGAAAAACACAGCAGAACTCTTAGGATGATGCATAACGTCAGTCGATCCGTCCCCCGCCTGTCCCCACACGACGTCCCCGCTTTGCGCCACCGTGCTGTGGAATGGTGTGCAACGCCCTTGCAGCAGAAATGTCCTGAATGTGCTGCCCACGTGCAGCTAAATTTGTTGAACAGAAATGGAAACGGAGGGGACCGGGAGGAGGAGAGAAGCGGCCGGGGGGGGGGACTGCGGTGGTAGGTTCTAGAGCGAGACTGAGACATGTACGGTCAAATTTACATACACGCACGTGACCATGCATACGCATTTTCCTGATGTTTAGCGCTCGTTGAGCCCAGCACACCCACGCATGGACGCAAGCACTCATGCACTCTTACTCTGTCCACCCTTTCTCCAGCTTCGAGTCCTCACCCGTTCGCTGGTCAAAATCCTTTCTCAACCGCCTTCCTCCCCGATCGCAGAGCTCCAGAAAGCAAGAGACGCCCATTTGCGTGGGAAGACTCTGTTCCGGCCAGTTGCATTTGCAAATATTCCGGCCACATGTGACTTGCACCCAGCGTCTGGCTTCGGCGTGCTGGAGAGAAACCTCTATATCGACATAGCGATGACTTGACCATCCGATGTAGCGACTACACAGTTCAGATACACTGCTATGTGGCTACAGCGATCTCGAAAAGATGTGACTGTGGTCGGCCTGTGTTAGAGCGAACTCGATGCTCTACCTGCAGCAGCTCTGCTGCCGCTGTAACGAGAGATCATGTGGAGAGCATGCAGGTTCACGAGAAAGGTCCCAACCGTTATATTATTCGGGGGGGTGGGGGGGTCACGTACCGCGGCTGCACCAGGTCTCATGCGAGCAGTCGTAAAGAACTGATACAGCCGCGAGTCGTCTAATTTTGATACAGAATTGCGTATTCTCTTACAAGCTTCTCTCGGAGATTGGGCGAATATATGTTTCCTATGACCTTTTTTCCCCCTACGACTTTGTCTGGCCATTTGCATGGCGTATAACGGCCCCGCCCCTTTCTTAATTCAAAGTAGACTGCGTGAGCAGATTAGGGACAGTTGCTGTCGATCATATTTATATGGATCGAGCCATGGGACAGCGTTTGGGGGGGGGGGGTGTTACACATACAGTCACCATTCGTCGAGCTGACAAGCACCAAACTTATATGCAGCCAGGGACGAGAGCGTGAGGAAATTTATTAAAACGTTCGACATATAAATGCTGTCACCTAAATGCAGCAGACGGTGCACGGCGGACTGCTGTTGCATACTGACAGCATCTTTACTGGTAATACGTTCATCCAAAATGTAATTGTTCGCTCCGATCTCTGACAGGACGCGGAAACGAAACCATCTGGGTGTTTCGAGTACCTGGCCAGGCATTGACGTGAACTGCAGTGGCACATTTAGCATCTGTTAACTTGTTACGGGAAACAGGTCAGAAGCAGGCAAGCAGGCAGACAGACAGGCAGGCAGACAGACAGACAGACAGGCAGACAGGCAGAGGCAGGCAGATAGAGGCAGGCAGACAGAAAGAGGCAGACAAAACAGCAGACAGACAGCCAGGCAGCCAGGCAGACAGACATACAGACAGAGGCATTCAAACAGGCAGGCAGACAGACAGGCAGGCAGGCAGGCAGGCAGTCATACAGACAGAGGCATTCAAACAGGCAGACAGACAGGCAGACAGACGGACAGAGGCAAACGGGCTGGCAGGCAGACAGACAGACAGACAGACAGAGGCAGGCAAACAGACAGACAGGCAGGCAGACAGAGAGAGGCAGGCAAACAGACAGACAGGCAGGCAGACAGACAGGCAGACAGACAGAGGCAGGCAAACAGACAGACAGGCAAGCAGACAGAGGCAGGCAAACGGGCAGGCAGGCAAACAAAGGCAGACAGACAGACGGAGCCAGGCAGGCAGAACATGTCTTTTCACGCCTTGACATGTGTTCAGGAGACAACTCCTAGCCGACGCACACGCTATAGTGATCAAACACATCTTACCTTTCTTCTTCCTCTGCCTTGATCATCTGCCACAGCGTCGACTCCCTTTTTTCTTTCAAGAGGGCGTCGTTGACGTCATCTGCGGAAGAGGCTTTTCGCGCTGCGCCAGGCGAGGTGCCATCTCTCTCCCCCTTGCGCAATATGGCTTCCAGGGCGTCGTCGCTCTCATCAGCAGCCTTCTTTTTGAGCTTCTTCAGCCGCTTGTTACCTGCCCGAGTGACGTTGTCCGTGGAACGATGGAATCGTGGGGATTGTCTGCCCTTGGAAGACTTCGTCTCTTTGGGACGTTGGGCAGGTTCCTTGGCAGGTCTCTTTCCAAACCTCAGTTTGAGTTTCTGGATGGTCGTCTGGGGCCGAGGGTCGTCCAGACAGTTTAGCGACTGACTTCGCTGGAACTGGGGCGGACCTTTAGAGCCAGTTCCTGGTAGTTCCCTTGAACCGCTGGCTTTTGCCAGGCCCGACGCGTCTGTCGGGACAATCTCTCGGCCGAAGCGAAACTCGGCCGATTTCGCTCGAACAGTTTTGTAGTGGCCGTCGTTGGCATCCGAGTCTGAACTGTCGCTGTCATCACCCTGGTGTCGTCTGAGTCGGCGTCGGACAGGCACGCGGACGCCGTTGACGTACTGGTAGTACAGCGGCGCCGGCAGCAACTTCTGGTAGTCCAGGACACGCCGGTTGTCCTCCGACTCGCTGTCGTCTCTCGACGACACATCCACGTCGTCCGATCCGGGCTCATCGATGACGATGACTGGCACCTCCATCATGAACTGCACCAGCTGATCCACTCACATGACTGTAACAGCTGTCACGGCTTTCAAACGTTGGTGGCGACGTGATGACCAATAGACATCGAGAAGAAAAACCGACCTGCCATGTCGAGGGCACAGGTCACTGATGAAAATACTGCCCGTGGGGAACAAGGGACCCAGGCAGGCAGAGTCGCTGAAAGCAAAACATCGAACGTCTTCAGTAGTTGTTTTTAACAGCTACTCCCCTCAAACTGTCCTCCCTGACCCCCTTCCCTGTACACCACGCCCCTGCTTCCGATCGCGTCAGCAGTAAAGCTGTATCGCCCAGTGCTGGGGCCGTTATGATGCTGTCTGATTCATACACACTATCGAGGTCAGGAGGAAAAGGGACATGAAAGGCGGCCAGTGCTGCAAGGAAGGTAAAATCATAGAACAGCACACCGACAGCACACAGCGACGCGCCGGGAGGGGTTACAGGAAGGGAGGGAGGGAGAGGGGGAGCTAGTCATTGTACTGCATGCGCTGAGATTCGTCCATATGTGCACGAAGCGAGGGTTTACTTCCGATTGTTTGGCTACAGGGATTTGCAACGTTTATTGTCCATCATCACGACTACCACAGATTGATAAGTGACTGGGGAGTGAATGAAACACAAGCCACAAATCGGTGCTTCGTGTTTGCACCAGCAGGTCTTCGCCAACAGAAGTTCAAGATGGAGGTTCCAAGTCATGGCTATGACGAGACCTAATTTTTTCAATACTGTCACATTTTGTTAGTGAGTAGGAGGAATCAGATATTTTGCAAGAAGGCTTTTTTTAAAACCCAATAAGCAGGTTTTCATGCTTTCACAGAGACTTATTCACTTGTTTGAAAGTTCCTTAACCTTCTGTAACCTTGACTTGAACAAAGAGGACTTCGAAACCTGGAAACCAGGAAATTATGGCTGGTTGGTTGGTTTTTGCTTGCATGTGTTCGTTGGTTGGCTTGTTCGCTCGTTGATTTGTTCTTTTGCTCGTTCATGCGGTGGTAACAAAAACTGCAATTTTATCAAAGCTTGATGCGAATTCTGTGCAGATATCTTTTCACTACGGCCTTCCGAGAAGTATGTCGATCAAATTTGCATGAAATCTTTGCTACCGATCATTTAATTATCTGACTGGCGCTATTCAGCTTTGTCACAAGCAATGTGAAGCGTATTACTGAACCTAATGCAGAGTGCACACGGCTCGACTATAGGTCGTATGACAGCAGTTATTAACGACTAATGATTAATCCAGCCGCGTGCATGAAAGACTTCGTCTCATCTCGAGGTAGAATTTTCCCCCGAAAACCTCTCGATCCTTCCCGAAATATTAGTAAAGATATTCGACTGTATAATTTTTTTTCGATCCAGCTAAAAATCTAATTATCTTTCTGGATTTAGGTAAAATGGTAACACCCCATTATGCTGATCTTGATGAACAATTTTAAACGGTATTTTTTTTTAAAAAAAAGACTATCTCTATCCCACCTACCCCACTTTCCTCGACCTGGGGAGTTTCTGAACAGCCTTGGTGTAGGCTCGGGCAGGGCAGTACACCATGCGAGTACACCACGATACTCGCGGCAAACACGGCAATATCGTCCCTTGCAGAAGCCCTTCTGACGGCATTTTAGCTGCAATCACAGCCTACATGAACCACTCAAGAACCCATATTATGTTGAGCCACTTGACATAATAGTTAGGACGTTGAAGTAACAAGATAAAACACTTGATTGTTAGGCTGGTGTATGCGACACTTCCAAGCTCCAAGCCCTACCCTCTGCCCCGAGCCCCCAGCCATGCCCTTCTGCCCTGCCCCAAGCCTCCAGCCATGCCTTTCTGTCCTGCCCCGAGCCTCCAGCCATGCCCTTCTGCCCTGCCCCGAGCCTCCAGCCATGCCCTTCTGCCCTGCCCGAGCCTACGGCAAGGCTGTCCCAGCAACTCGCCAGGTCGAGGAAAGTGGGGTAGGTGGGATAGATTGAGATAGTCTTTTAAAAAAAACCGTTTAAAATTTTTCATCAAGTTCAGCATAATGGGATGTTACCATTTTGCCTAAATCCAGAAAATAATATGAGAGAAAGGGCTGGTATAGTTCTCTATCCTATGCTTCGCTTTCTACATGAACTGAACATCCGAAAATTGTTAGTTTTTAAGCCCCGTAAACGCAATTTTTTTCCCCACTGTACTGGGAACCAGCGAACAGCTTTAAGGTCCAGTAACTCCACTTTGAGCCTTCCCGCGCCCTTTATATACAGACCCTTTTCTCGGCTGTTGTGGGCTATTCACAATGTCTGCACGGGTACAAATGATCAGGGTAAAAATGTTGTCATTCTCTGTCGTGAAGCCTAAATTTGTTGTCGTCTGAATTTGTTGTACGAGCTAGCGAGCGAGAGAGCGAGCGAGCGACAGGATCGCTGAAATAACACTTTAGGTGTCACTGTGACCTAATTGTGTTGACTGCGCGAGACAAGCTTTAGGCATTTCCCAGAGAAGCAAGATTAGCACTACTGATTTGACATTCTAATTCCGTTTCAAGCTTCTGATTTTGGTAGCAGAAAATATTAAATCGCAGCTGCGGACATTTATGAAAACAAGATAAGGTGCTCGAGGATTTTTTTTACCGGAAATATATAAGATTAAACGAAAAAGCTACTTGGAATTAAGGTCACGTGAACGTTATCAAACTACACAAGGTATTTCCGATGTCTCCTACATCTATATACAAATTTGACAATTTTGGTCTGTCTGTCTGTCTGTCTGTCTGATACTCACCATATCCGCCGACCCAGCATACCCACGCAGAGAGAGAGAGAGAGAAAGTACAAAAGGTGTCTCCAACTCACTGAAAGGTCCATATTTTAATTTTATGCACTTTTCAAGATATTCCCGCAGGGGTAGATTTCTTGTCGAAAGAGTGAATGAAACGTTTTTATGCTTCGTGTAAGAGTTTCGTAGATCGTATTGAAAGTGTCGAATTAAAACTGAGCCGCGCGCCTGCATGTACTGCATACAGACGGGAGCGGTGTTTCTAAGAAAGGAGAGAAGGTAACAGCTAGATGCAAACGTGACTGACAAGATACAGGTAAACAAATATTTTCGGTTCAGGTCTAGTGGTGTCCATTAGGGCTGCATTAATTTACAACCTTCACACAGAACCTTCCCAGGCAACTTTCAGTCCTACATAAACAGGTTGAGCGAACGGCGGGAGGGATCGGGAGGAGGGGTGGGGATGGGGGTGGGGCTGAGGTCAGATTTCCTCTAACTGATATGCACCGCTATAACAGCTGTACCTGCCCTGCGCCTCGCTTTTGCAGTCTGCCTACATGACTCCTCCTCCCAGTAAGCAATCAAACACGTGCAGTTTTGGAATCCAGTGTGCAGACATCCGCCCACTCGTTGTTGATATGGCCGGCCGTCAAGTGATGTCGCGCTGTGTGAACTGAGTAATTATTTGTCCTGCCTCCGTGACTTTGCTACTGGGGCTTTAGTGGAATGCTGATATGAATGCGTCGTTGAGTCAGATTTACACGTGTTGTTGTCCCAACAGTCAAAGGAAGAGATCTTTACCTGAACCTGTTAATATCTGCATGATCACGTGCATTGTATAGTTTACACACACACACACACACGCACCCACTATATGTATGATTTTATTACAACAACACGTATGCCTGCAAGCATTTGATTTTAAAGCTGATCCCAAGGGGAATTGAAAAACATCGCTGTTAAATTGATGTACGCACTCCTCCTGACATTAACAACAGAGAATATGGAGTTTTTGTCCGAGGAAAGTTGCCAAGGGCAGGTGTAATGTAAGAATGCTTGCAGCAAATAGGGGTTAAATGGAAGAATAAAAAGAGAGACGGTGGGGACAATGAACGAAAAACAACCCCATGGTAATTCGGTAATATCTTTGGGTGGGGGACCATATATAGGCAAATATATTGTTAAAGTCCAACATTGCTACCGTGCTAAACACAGGCACTAGCGACCTGTTATGTTTGTGTCTGCATACGTGCATGGGAGAGGTGGAGAGAGGGCGTTTGCGTGAGAGAGAGAGAGAGAGATGAACCGGAGAAATGAAAACAAGAGGCATATCTCTAACAACATTTCGTAGTTAATGGAATACTTACTACCTATATCTCCCTCCAATCAAAGTGTAGCGATAGACGATGACCGTAGGGCAAGCAATAGCACTGACTTGGGCATTTAGTGGAGTTAGTCACTGTCCTGTTGTCTCTATGGCCCTGGAGGTCACTCTTGTCCCGCTGCTTTCTTTTTTAAATGAAGCACACAGGAGTTGTCACTGTCCTCACAGCGTTCTGCTGGCCACACTGGCGTGTTTCCTTCAGCTGTCTGCTGGCCACATGGTCAATTTTCGAGTCCCCCGAACTAGTGCAAAGAAGGGACACGACCAGACGGTAGAAGCAATTGACACTCAACGAGCTTCGCAACCAACCGCCGAGTGAAAGGCAGGTAGCCGGTTACTCAGGTAGCACTCCCACCTGCAGTGTGCCCAGGGCGAGGAGTGACGGTCGCATAGCGGAACTCCCACTGCACGTCCCCTGTCCCCCGCATGACGCAGATGGCGCTCGGGGTGAAAGGTGTATGCAGGAAGGCAATCTCAGTGGTAGCGGTGTGTGTGTGTGGGGGGTGGTGGTGGTGGGGGGGGGTGTGTGGGTGTGTGGGGGGGGGGGGGGGTGTGAGTGTGGAGAGAGACGGAGAGATGGCGTGTGGACGGATAGAGACAGAGACAGCGGTACTGAGACGGTAGTTGGGGAATACTGTTTGCTTTGCTCAGGGTGTGCATCCTGCAGCTTCTCGACACCCCAACAGATTTCGTGAAGGAAAGAGGTGTGAGAGTTTGTCCAAAACATCCATGATAACTTCTGTTTAGGATTAGAGGCAGGGTAGCGGCGGCGGGGGCGGCGGGGGCGGCGGTGGTGGTGGTGGTGGTGGTGGCGGAACAAAACATTAAATGGCGCCTGCACCACTGAAATTAATGGTGAAAAGACTGGAGCCGGAGTTTAGCTGCATGGTGACACAGCACTGATCACTTAGTTAAAACAAGTATTTAACCCCCCGGGTATCTTGTTGTGATCAATGGAGCCCTTTGTTCTTTCATCCAGAAGAGAAATGCAATCTGAACAGGCAAACAGTACCGTATATTGTCTTGTTGTACAAGTCTTGTTGCTGTGTGTGTGTGTGTGTGTGCGCCAGTATGGCATTTTTAAAAACTGCTTTTCGTGAAATTTGAAACTGAAACTGCAGCACCTTGCTCCCCTTCTGCTAGCGAATGTTTATTTCCTTTATTTTAGCCGCGCAGTGAGAGGAAAGCAGGTCATTAGCATACGTAGCTTTATTCTTGTTCTGGGTTTGACCCCAGGGACACCAATCTTTCATTACTGAGGAGTTCAATTTTCATTGACTTTTATGGAAGTTCTGATTATCACAAAAATGTCGAAAAGGCCAGTAGCTGTGAAGGAGTGAAACATATCTAATGGCGCACAAGGAGTGACGTCAGAAAGGTCGCCCTGCAGGGTCACGCCCAGCTGAACTCTTGTCTCGTCGGTTACCACAGTTCGTTCGTTATTCTCGTAGGACCGCCGACTATGACCTCGAGTTCAGGATCGTGAAACCCATTTGCATCTGATTGCTTTTTCTTCTTAAATACCCCAGTACTGTTAGAGAAAATACCCCAACGTTATATTAAGATGACGTTTTTAGCCAATCTGGGGCAAAGGCAAGTAAACAAAATTTCGTCTGGGGTTGAATGCGGGAACACGTTTCTCGTGCAATGAATAGGCAATTTTTAATCAGACACAGCCCGTCCTGCCGCTCGTTCAGTGTGTACTGGATAGCCAGGTGTCCACACCGATGTGCAACATTTTCACAAGAAACAATGCAGTCATAATTATATGTTTAAATCAAGGACTACTATAATCAAGGACGTGCACACCTGAATTTCTGACTTTGCTAGCGA
>SMGT01002973.1:10209-28433 GCA_004794575.1 Lanistes nyassanus
GTGTCACTGTGAGTTAACACGCGACACCATTGCTGTTTGACACTTGAGGCGATAACAGATCTCTGTGTAGGGTGGTGTCACTGTTGGTTAACACACATATGACACCATTGCTGTTTGACACTTGAGGCGATAACAGACCTCTGTGTGGGGTGGTGTCACTGTGAGTTAACACATGCGACACCATTGCTGTTTGACACTTGAGGCGATAACAGATCTCTGTGTAGGGTGGTGTCACTGTGGGTTAACACACATATGACACCATTGCTGTTTGACACTTGAGGCGATAACAGATCTCTGTGTGGGGTGGTGTCACCAAATTCAGTGGTGGTCATGTACTTTGTTGTGTATCCCACCTCATTATGTTGTAGTGATAGCATAAACCACTACAGAATAAAGCCAGTAAAACAAGTGATGAGAATTTCTCATTGCTAGTTCCACAGTCCATAAAAGGCAATACCAGTCTTAATAGTATTGTTAATTTATGTTCTGATATTATGGCATGAAACAGAGAAAATTGTCTTCTGTGTTGCAATCAACAGATAATTTGGAAAGCTCCAGGCATTCTAAAACTTCTAGATCACATTTTAGAAGGGGAATCTGCAGTTTAGTAAAAGCTGTGAACATTCGACTGTCTCACATACCAACAGGAAAAGGGTCAAAACTGTGATGCCCTTGTAGTTTTTTTGGATACATGTAGTTTGTAGTTTGGATAGGTGTTCACTGGAGTCTTGCTAGTGTCAACATCTCTTGGTTGTCATTCAGAACCAGGCGCAGGAAGAAAAAATCACTCTGCTAGAGACACGGCTGGATAACTTAACCATGATGGTGCAGCACCTGTCTGACAGGTTTGAGTCCTTCACAGAGCAGGTATGACTAATCTTGGCCGCCTATATATAGAGAGGGGGGAGGGAGGATATAGTTTAGAGTGCTGCTACAACTGTTAAAGATTTTTGAAACTCAAGAATGAATTCATTTGAATGTCTGTCCTTTAGCTGCCATGGCTACAATAACTCAAACTATTGTAATCTCCACAGAGATTGTCGATGATAACTGAGCAGACTGCATGGATAAGTTTAAAATGTCCTGGTATGATGCATCCTAATCGAGTGTGTGAATTTTATGGATACTGGGGCTTCATCTTGCCTGTTAGCAAGTATGTCAGGAGGTTTTTTTTCGCAAGAGACAGAGTGACCTGAATAGACTAAAATTTAAAATGGCCAAAAGAAAGCTTGGTCATTATAGAGAGCCATATTCTAAACATGATGATGTTGTCACTGTTTTACAGACGGCACATCGACAGATGCTGTCCTTGACCTTTGATTTTGTTCTCCTTGTGATCCTGGTAATGATGCTGCTGCGCAGCACCAAGCCTGCTCCTCTCCACCCAGACATTCGCTTCCTGCTGGACACCATGCCCTGCCAGCCTTTGCCTCCCTCTTCCAACAAGCAGCGGCGAAATTCTGATCACGGGGTGACAAACCATGTTTCCAAGGAGAAAGTTGGAGTTTTAAAGAAAGGAGGAAGCGAAGACAGTTTGGGTTAGTGTCGGTGACTCTGGTGACAAGGTGGGAAAAGGGGTTAGGGTTAGGGTTACTCTGGTGATGGGGTGGGGAAAGGCAGTGGTCTATTTTTAGGGCTGTTTGTTTGTTGAGGGTTTTGTTTTTTGTAGTAACAAAGAAACTACACCAAGTCAAACGCTGTCAAAGTCATTGAGGACATTGCTCATCGCTCTTCTTCAGGCCACAACACACACCACACACACCACTCACAACACACAGCACACACAACGCTCACAACACGCAATGCTCACAACACGCAGCACACACAACACGCAAAGGTAAATATAGTAGGATAAAGTTTAAAACAGTAGGAAGATGATAAGAAAAGACAGGAAAGAAATATCTTTCTGTGATTGATGTTTAGAAATGACTGTTCAAACACATTTCATATTCCAAGCCTGCACCAGTCACCTTTTGGATTTTTCTAGTTGTGGGTTTAAAAAAAACTCTTGACATTTATGAGTATTGTTAAAAATCAGTTTCTTCTGTCAAAAGTAGAAGATTTAGGCTTTACATTAACTGCTGAAACACTAATTTTTGTAACATGTCAGAGAATGATCCTGCAGATTGCGTATGCATTTTGTCACTTAGAAACAAAATACAGATTTCTCTCAAAAGTGAAAAAATATAACAGTTTTTGTAAGTCTTGATAAATAGAGTCGGTATTCATGTTGAGTGTAGAAAGCAGATTAGTCAGTTGTGTACGTAACTAAAGCCTAGTGAATGGTCACTTAGCTCTTTGAGTTCAGAGCTTAATCTGGCATGCATGTTGAAATTAAATCAGCCTTTTGTGTGGTTTGCGTGATGCACAGTTTATAATGTTGACATCAAGATCACCCATGGCAGTGTTGATGATGTCAGTGTTCTACAAAGCTAACAGTGCAGCCAGGGCCATTTTTATACAAATAACTTCAGTCTTTTCAAAGGTGATGTCAGAGACCAGCACTATGAGTGTTAGCGAAGAGGAGGTTCTTTTCACACATTTTCTGGTTGAGCATAATCAGGGACTGGCAAACTGCTCAGAAACATTTTTCTGATTTTAACATTGCCATTTAACATTACAGTTGTGGTAACAAGTTGTAAAAATATGAAGCTGAGATTTCATCGGCTTTGTGCACTGACATGAAATCTGGCCTGTTGTAGGTACAGATGGATATCTGGAAGGTTGGTTGGTGGGGGGGGGGGTCGTGTTGTTATGAATTCTCAAAAGGTTACTGAGAGCGAGGGTGAGGGGTTGGTAGCTCTGGAAGCAGCAGATTGTGTTGACTATTATGCTTACAGTCTATGTTTAATGCAGTCTTTTTTTCTTCTTAATAGTTGTCAATTTGTGTTAAATTTAAGAGTGCTATGTACAAATCAAACTTTCAGGAGCCAGGGTTAGACTTAGGGGCAGGATTCATTTTTATGACATCAGTGAGAGCACTCCTCCAAGTCAGAAGAAATCTAGATAGACAAAATCCACCTTCAACTTAAAAGGTGCAAATATTTTATAGATTTAGAACTCATTTCTAAGGATAAATCAAATGCTGTTTCTCAGAATTACCCTTTTCCGCACACAGTCAAGTTTAAATTTTATCCCGTGTGTCTTTTACTTCATACTGTCACTTAGGGTTAATTTTTATCCCATCAAAATATCTTCAGCTGGCTAGCCTTCATTATCTACACCACCTATGTATGACACAAGGGTTAGGGTGAAAAAACAGATGAAAAAAACCAGATGTGTGTCTGCATGTGTGTGTGTTCGCGTGTGCATGTTTGTATGTGTGTGTGTGCATTGCGCATACATGTATGCATGCATGTGTGTGTGGATGCATGTGTGTGTGTGTGTGCATGCATGCATGTGTGTGTATGGATGTGTGTTTGTAGATTTCCTTGCATGTCAGTGCCCTGACTAGGCTACAGACCCAGACAACTATTTGTTTTGTTGACAGTGTCCATGTACAAGAAGCATCTTCCTGACTCCACAATAGTAGCTGATGATCTACAAGACAACGCGTTGCCCAGGAAAAAGAAACGCAAGAAAAACAAGGCCTCCAAAACTCTCTCTGTCGATATGCCAGAAGGACCCAGCCATAGTTCTCAGGGTCAAGCCCTGACAACAGCAGCTGGTGTCTTGTTTGGACTTGAGGCAGTTGGTCTGGGCACAAGTGGAGTTCACAGAGACCAGGCTGATGCTAGAGGGTCACTCAGCAGCGGTCGAAGGTGGGGCTCAGACAGTGGAAGCATAGCTGTGATTCAGACGGAAGAGAGGAAACATGTGGCTGACAGTGATGTTACGTGCTCAGATCCTATGTTGTTGAGAATGGCTGGTTCCTCCAAACCAGGAATTATTCCCCACTCATCTTCCCAGACGCCAACGCCACTTCCACTACCACCACCACCACCAGCACCAGCCTTTACAGCTCCTACTTGTGGTTTTGAATGGGGGGTGACTGAGGTGCATCAAGTTACATGTTTAACTGATCGGTCAGAAAAGAACAGGGGTTGCATTTGGCCTCTGAAAGTAGAACTCTTGAAATATACCAGTGCTTGTGGGACTGAGGATGCTGGCGCAACTGGAGAATCTAACCCAGGCAAAGCAGGAGAATCTAACCCAGAGAACAGCTGGCTGTGCGAATCGGATAAAGACAAGTCGCTGTGCCCATGCAGCACACAGTCTTTAAAGAAGGATGAAAATTTGTCTTGCCCACATCGTAGACAGCATTTGAGAATAAATGAAAATAAGCTTTCTTTTTCATCAGCCACCCAGACCTGTCTGTCCAAGGGCCCTTCTCTTCCTACTGTGTCTATTTCCAAGAGCTCCCTTAGTAATCCCAGATTGAAGAAAGAGATCCCTACTGCATCGGCCATGAATGGCATAAGAAGCTCTGAGACCAGGAAAACCCCGCTTCACTGGTATGGCTCTCTGCAGTCGAGAGGAGGGCCAGTTGATGCCAGAGGCCGAGGAAGACAAGAACCGGTCCGGTCTAGAGGTGTCAGTTGTGTCGGCGGTCAGCTGAAAAAAGGAGCAGAGACAAAGTGAAGTCTTTCAGTGACCATGTGCATGCATATCACACCACCAGTGTGTCTGTTTATCAGCATTTATGGAATGGTGCTTACTGGTTGAAAACTGGCATTTGCGTGGATACAATTCAGGCAGATGTCAGATTCTGCTTTGTAAAAATTTTATGAAGTGCAGAGACTTCCAGACTGTTATTTTTTTTAAAATCCTGTTTGTGCAATTCAGTCTGAGAGGGCTTCATGGCCAGGCATACTGTTAGGCCATGACCCTATGTAGCTGGTGGTGCATGGCTGGGTAAATTTTTTTAAAATCCACATGAAAATAACAGCAATCAAGACAAATATAAATCAAACAGTTTAGAAAGAGCAGTTCTTAAACTACATTTCCTTTCTGTAAAATTTGCTTTTGCCTGATGTATGCATCTTCTATCAGCATCAAAACTGGTTTTTTTTTCCAAAAATGACAAGGCCATTGTGCATGAAAATCTAAAAGTGGAAATTTTTTCTCACATTTCTGGTGGTGGTGGTGGTGGTTGGGGGGGGGATGAGTCTGGTGTTGAGGTAAAGTATCGCAGACATTGCTACAAATCGACACAATAAGGGGACGACTTTCAGACACCAAAGTAAATGTGATGGTTTTTGAAAAATTGTGCTCAGTTTTGTTGGAAGGTTGTATATGAAGACTATATATATATATATAGACTAATTGGCAAAACCTACGAAGCATCTTTTGTAGTTTTAAAAAACACTGAGATATAAACTGTTGGAGAGATTTTGTGGATGAAGGTTTCTAAAATGTTGGGGAAGAATAAAAGGGTCATTGCCTGTTTTCATGAAACTGTTGAGACAAAGAATGTCCGTCTAACCCTGACCCTGACAAAGAATGGTGTTGAACTGTTGTCTGTTCAAGGCCACGAAGAGACTGATGTTTTAGATTTTAAACCTCCAGGTCAATAATAATTATGCTCAGAAACATGTACTTCGCTGTGTTATATACTGAGAACCGCGCTGCTTATTTGTTTTACTTTTCATTTATTATCCCCTCCAGGTCAGGGTTAGGGTTAGCAGGTCTCTCTGCATCTTGTTTGTAAGGTTAGGGTTAGCAGGTCTCTCTGCATCTTGTTTGTAAGGTTAGGGTTAGCAGGTCTCTCTGCATCTTGTTTGTAAGGTTATGGTTAGCAGGTCTCTCTGCATCTTGTTTGTAAGGTTAGGGTTAGCAGGTCTCTCTGCATCTTGTTTGTAAGGTTAGGGTTAGCAGGTCTCTCTGCATCTTGTTTGTAAGGTTAGGGTTAGCAGGTCTCTCTGCATCTTGTCTGTAAGGTTAGGGTTAGCAGGTCTCTCTGCATCTCGTTGAGCAGCAGTCCATTCCCTTCTCCTTTGTTCTGTGATGTAAACTGAAAAGACCTTTCTTACTAAAGTATCATTGTGCTTTAGTTTCTTTCACTCTTCCAAGAGCTTTCATTCAGTATTCTTACAGGACAAGTTAAGAAATGTTGCGGATAGTGGTTGCATCTTTTTCTTGTAAACTGCATGTGCTAACTTTGATATACAAGAGTGTGGAAGCTAGCACTGGTACTTGCAGGCTTTAGGACCCTGACCCTTGGGTTTTTGTGGTCAGCAAGACCACCAGGAACAAAAAATCCTGAGAGAGTGAAGTAGGTCTTAGATTTCCAAGTTCTCAATGAGGTGCATTGTTGAGTGTCTGCCCAGAATTTCAGATCTCCCTTCTGTGACTAAGGACTCCAGGAAAAGGTCTGGAGTCTTCGTGACCAAACGAAACTAGTCTTTATTGTCAAAGCGGAATAGACTTTTCTGTCTGCACGCACCCCCTACCCACCAGTACATTAGTAACCTTGTCAGGATAAATGAAATCATGTCCTAAATTTTTATATCTTTCACCTCTACTGCTCTTAACTAAACCACTGAAATTTTCTGTTCAGCCCATAAGTTCATATTTTGTAAACTTTACAAGAAAGATAGCACCCTTTTAGATGAAAAATCATGTACTTTAAATCTAAATGGCTCCTTCAAAATAGACTGAAATGTTGGTCAGGATTTTCTTTTATATAAAGGGTTATTGTTACAGCAGGCTGATGCTAATGTTCAGAGTGCCTTCCGAAAACAGTGAGACTAAGCTACAATTACCATCTTAAGCATGGAAAGTCAGCTGCTTTATATACGCTGATTTTACTGTCAGTGTTGGTGCACAAGTGATGTTCAGAGAGGGCACCCTTTGACTGTGACTGCTAGAAGATAAATTGAGAAGATAATTGATATTTCCACTACTGTGATCTCAAGACGGTCAAAGGCTGGGTGTAAACATTAAGGCAGGATCTATCAGAGCACAGCAGATCCTTGAATCCTTGCAAGGCACTATGTCGCAGTAACTTGCACTCTATTGTGCTTCTTATTGCTTTCCTTTCAAGTCTTTGTATATCTAAATACTTTGTATTCATGTAGTTTCTTCATAAACTGTTTTACATGGCGTATGTTTGTGAATGTGTGTGAGAGAGAGGGGTGGAGGTAGATGCATATATTCCACGTGCAATACACATGAAAGAGAAGCAGATGGAAACTGGTTTATTCCATGTGCAGTACCCATGGAAGAGAAGCAGATAAAAGCTGGTTTCAAAAGACTGTCGTCAGTAAAGATGTCAGGTTTTTTTTTTAGAAGAGTAAGATGAATGTTGGAGGATGAGAATTCCACTTATTTTGGAGGTAGACGAGGGGTGAGTATACAAACAGCTGTGACAAGGTGATGTGGAGAACAACCCTCGTATAGCAGCAATGCATGCTTATCATAAGCACACAGGTTTGAAGGGTTCTGATTCTGTGGACAGCATTCACTTCTGTGCATGTGGCACCCGGTTACAGGACCAGCTGAGGGTGTTTGCAGGGTAATGCAGTCCCCACTCCTTTCATCCCCCCAAATCCTTCACCACCCTCTACCCCTCTACCCCAATAGCATTGGTGCAACCAACAGATCATACATATTTTCATATGTGCACTGATTTGTATTCTGGTTCCTGCATTGCCATAGTGGACCAGCTGTGTTCTATAAGACCTTGCAGACACAGTGCTGATGACACAGTGCTAATTTTAAGATTACTGTTGAGTATTACCGTGTAGGAAGATGTGACAAACATGAGAAACTGATATTTAAAGGCGTGCAGTGGTAATATTACTGCAGATATTGTGTAGTCCGCTGGACTGCAAGGTATGAAGATGCTAAAGTGCAGTTTTGTGTCTGTTGCACGCAGTAAGACTAGTCTGTGTTCATCTGTTCTAGATGATGGGTGATTATCCACACAGCCACCCCATCCTACCCCACCCTACCCCACCCCCGAGTAATCTGAGGAACAGTAAGCCATGTGTTCATCTTGTGGTTGACATCTGGAGTTTTTGTTTTTGCTTGTGGTGACTTGTTATTGGTAATCATTATCACAATGGATTGTTACGTTATGATCATCACAAGCAACATTACATGCTTTATTCAAAATTGTGTGTGATTGTTGTGGCTGCTGTGCTGTTTGTTTGTTGCTGTAAGCATTTCCATGTTACAAACTAGGTTAACTATGGTATTAGTTTTCCAGTGCGAAGTAACAATGTTCAGTACATTATTTTTTAAAAATCTGAATTTTGATAACAAGCTTTTCAGGTGCCTAGGCATGCCTTCTTTGGGTTTGTGACAAGTATCTTTTCAACTGTGAACATATTCATTTATATATATACCTGAATGGAACAAATAACAGATTGTTGATTCTGATTTATCACAGAAGTAATTTATGTGCAACAATATTCCTGAATAAAATCTCTTTTTTGTCCGCTTCTTTCAGCAGCATTTTATTCTGCAAAGAAGCAGAGAAGCAATTCTATTGTGAGATGTGGGCATGTGTGTGTGTGTGTGTTCTGCTGATAGCTCATGTGATACTGTGATGTTAGATTAATACTTGATTGGGATTGCCATATCTGTCCTTGCACATGTTGCGCAAGACATTGAAGCAGGGAACCAACTTGAATGCACAGATAGGATCCAAAAATGACTGAAGACTACAAAGTTGTTTGCATGGTTGCCATACAAATTGTAGAGTATATCTTAAGTTTCCTTGAGTGACGCGCGTATTCGTTATTGCAGCGATTTTACACGGGCATGGAGTTGTCAAAAAGTGGTCCTAAAGAGTGGTCCAAACACAAAGGAAGACGACACGTGTGAAAATCAGATTTCCAATACAAGAGTTTGCTCCCTTAGACCATTAGTCGTCTGTCTGAAATTTCATAGCTCGCGGATTTGCTTGACTATAGTTTGATGGCCGTGGTCAGGCCAGAGTGTTTTGATATACCCGTGCAGCGGGAACTGCCAAGCATAAGACGTGAACTGAGGAGAGACAATGATGAGATAGAGGAAAAGGTCCACAGTAATTCCACTAGATTATCAAGAGTTAGAAGTGTGGACGTTTCCCGTAGTTATTTTGAAACTATTATGATAAGCTGTCGTGTAACTGACATTCTTGTGTTTTGACCTTAGACAACAAGTACACAATCGACAAGACAGCTGTGTAAGCAAGTGTGTAAAGTCACACGTGTTTCCATTTGGAAACAAATTCTTGCTGCAAATGTGTACAAACATGCTCCTTCTGTTGTTCATATGTATACCTGCTGCTGCCCTCTTTTCCCTCATGTTCCTCCTGACGACATTCCTACTGGAGCTTGCCTCAGTACTGTTGGTTTCCCCCCCCCCCCCCACCTGCTTTTGCATCAACTTTATTTCTCGTGGACAGTGGGGGACGCCTGGCTGAACCACCTAACCCTGCAAGTGTTGACTGTTCCCCTACAAAGCTCAATCCTTCCCTTAGCCTCTTCCCAAACCACCATCAGGGGAAGGTCTTGTATTTCTCCCTCTGTGTTCTTGTCCCTGAGAAGCTAGTTGACGCCTCCATCACACAGAAGGCCTCGTCCTCAACGAATTGAATAGTCACATCGAATATCGTCTATTGCACATCTCAGGACCAAGTGTAAAAGCTGATCTCAGTTTCCGGATCAGCCTACAGAACCTTCATGACACGACACGACAAGACACTTCATGATATGACACGACAGCTGCGTCCCCAGGTCTGTCCTGAACGCCCTTTAAATTTGCTTCTTTTTCCCTTGGGAACCCAACTCGGTTGTAGTCGGCCGATTCTGGAAGGCTCTTATGAAGTGCGTGCACAGTCCAATGGTATTTTCCTCCCCTGATTTATAGATTGGTTGTTGCTTGGGTTTTCTTCACAGGGTGGTAATAAAACATATCTGATTACTTAGTCCAGTACAATCACAAATATAAGCAAACGTTTCGCAATGGTAAATCGTCTGATCAAGGTGTTCTGCTTTTGCTAACCCTGTCTTCGTTGCAGTTACAAAACATTATTGGAGTAATGTCAGCAATTAGCTGATGATTTTTCATCCATGCTCTTTGTCACACTTCTACACACTATAAGCTTATGGTGTCTCCTGTCTGGGTAACGAACTGAGATTATTAATTGTTTGGGAGTCCATTTTCATGAGCTTTTCGTTTTTTCGTCGTTTTGTTGTGTCGTCCTGATGAAAGGGTAGTGCCCCGAAACATGTAGATTGTCTTCGTCTTTGTCCCTTTTCTAGCTTGGTACAGTTCCCTTGTTTTACATTTAATTTGGGCTTATCCTCCAAGCGGCAGTCACTTGTTTTTCTTTTGTGTTTTTAGAGACGAGCTAAAGTCAGCGAGCTGGATCTGAATTAAGTTGTTTACTTTTCTGGATGTTGGACCCCAGAGGCTTTGTGTCTATAAAGTCTGATGATCGAGATAGTGGTTATTTAGGACAGTTGGGGGTGGGGGTCCTATAACTAAGCTATGCATTGAAAGAAGCACCAGGCTGATAACTGCAGTAAGATGGTCAGTGCGAACAGGCAGTTTAATGTGCGGGGAGATGGCCTAATGGAGTTTTCACAATGTATAACTCCAGGAAAATAATCCTTGGCCACACCAGGATTTCAACCAGCTGAGCTACCCAGGCTCCCACTAATACATAGCACCGCTTAAATAACTTTTTAAAAATTTGTTTAACAAGAAATTTTGTACAACTCTCATGGATTTTTAAAAAAAATTAAATAAAATGAAAACATTAAACTTAGTTCTACTTAAAGACAAAAAAAGTAACGTGGTATCTGTGTGACGAGGTGTAAACAATATGGCCGACTATAGTTTCGGTTTTTCTACCTTCCAAATATTTACCTACCAGCACATATCATCCCTCGACCGAAATGCATGTTCTTTGGATCAGTAGAAGGTATGAGTAGTCTTTTTGACCACAATTTCCAAATCTGTAATTTTACAGCCTTCTCTAAATTGAAGAGAGTAGTTTATTCATTTTCGGATGATAGCGTTACTGTTACGTCATTTCAGTCTCCAGTACGTAAGGTTCTGGAGAAGATAGATCGTAGGAAATAAAGTCAAGGGCGAAAGAAGACAAGGAAATAGTCAAATAAAACTTGTTTTTGACATTTTCCATTGGCATATTTGTTTATCCAATGGCACCAGATATAATTTAAAAAAGATAAATGTTAAATTTAGTACTTCATCAGTTTATGATGTTTATTCAGAAGGAGTTTACAACTGCTGTTTTAGTTTATTCACATCGTATTAAATGTGTGCAGTCATGCATGATTGTAGGTGATTTTAAAAAAAAGACGATGAACACAACACAAAATTAACTTCATTCAGATATCATTTAGCAGTTTCCTAAGAATATTATCTGACTTGAATGACTCCATAAAATTAGTTTCTGAGTTACTGGTTGTTTAAAACTTAACCAAATGGTTGTGAGCAAGAAGATTCTTAGTCATTTTCAACAAAACTATAATATTGACCGTAAAATACTAAGTCATTTATGAACTCTGCCATTTGCATTCGTCAGAATTATCTAATTATTTGTAAACTACAGTATCAGCTATAATTTGTCACACATCAGCAGGCATGAAATTCTTAGCCACCCTCTACAGAAAAGAAGTATATGGTGTGTTTTAAATAATGTGCAACCTTTTTTTAAAAAAAAAAATTCCAGGGTTGGATTTAATCAAAATGGAGAGAAGCAACTACATTCTAACTTTCTGTATATGTCAACCAGACGCGTGTTGCCTAAGGCGAGGTTTCGCGAAACCTCGCGAGGAGAACTCCAGTTAAGTGTTGCCCAGCACCTCTCGCAGGAAAAACCTTGCAAGGACTCGCGAGGAGCCTTTAGGGCATCTTCGCCGGCAAGAGAAAGATGGCTGACAAAACCTATGTAGACCTAAAACCATGAGTTTTCGTGGCTGTTTGTGGGTGTTCGGTATTTCGTATACACGGCAGACGAACAGACAATAACAGTAGTTTTCAGTACTGACACAAAACCTTCTATTTAGAACTAAAACCATGACTTTTCGTGGGTATTCGACATATATATTAGTGGCTGTTCGGTATTTCGTGTACATCGCAGACGAGCAGACGATAACAGTACTGACACAAAATGTACGTACTCAAGTGTCGATTTATGGCATTTTATGCATCAAATAATTCAGAAAGTGCATTCTTATGCTTGATATACCTTTAAACCCTTTTATTTAGACCTAAAACCATGATTTTTCGTGGCTGTTCGGTATTTCGTATACGCGGCAGACGAGCAGACGATAACAGTACTTACACAAATTTGAAATGTACGTACTCAGGTGTCAATTGTTGCCATTTTATGCAACAAATAATTCAGAAAGTGCATTCTGATGTTAAATATACCTTTGAAACCTTTTATTTAGACCTAAAATAATGATGTTTCGTGGCTGCTCGGGGTTTCGTATGACCGCATGTTGGCTCGAGAAACTTCCGCCTCGTGCGCGAGACTCTTGGATGTTTCCTACAGACGCTCGCTTGCTAGAGATCTCGCAGGCGAAATCTTGCAAGGTCTCGCCCTTAGGCAACGCGCGTCAGTTAATGCAGTTCTCAATTAACTAGCGTACAGAAACCCTGAATGTCCCTTATTTCTAAGATCAGGCATGCATTTTCTATAACTTAGCGCTCCCAGGAACATGTTGCACATATCTACCAAGAATGTAAAGAGAAGAAACCCACTAAGGTCATTGACCCTTATTGGTGTTCACAGAATATTAACTTACAGACTCATTACACTATTTTTTGCAGTAAAGAGTGAAATGTAAAACAAAACATTTTTATAATTCTACATGGCCCACACACCAGCCCACTTGCTGTCCCACACACTATCCGCACTGTCCCACACACCATCCCACACACTGTCCAATAATCATCCCACATGGTGTCCCATAACCATCCCAGTGTCCCATAACCATCCCAGTGTCCCACACATTTGTCCCTGCATATTTGTTACCTAGCTGTTACTGTGTTTCTTATGCTGCCTCATATGTGTTCTTCATTTGTATTTCCATAGACTGCAATGTAGAGGCTGTGTAAAGCAGTAGAGTACTCATACTTCTTGGCCCATTGGCTGGAAAAAGAGCGCTTGTCTTGAACCCGATGTATTCGTACATTACTTAATCAGTTTCTTCACCTTTGGTTCTGTGTTGCAGACATAGTGAACCTATCAGAGCATACATCTAATGCTTATCGATAGCAAGGATGGCTTTAGATATGGTGATGGTGTCCCCAGTGCGTGGAAGTTCCACATTTTCAAAGAAATTAGGGTTTACTCGTGATCAGCTGGTTGGAGAACAACCAAGAGAAATGTTTTTTAAAAAAACTTCTCCAAATTTGAGCCCTGCAATAACCCTATTTCCCATTTTTGGCTGCTCCCTATTTTTGAAACTTTCTCAGAGTCTCTGATCTCTAAAACATGTTTGTAATTCCATCCATAAATCCTGCATTGCAGATTGAAAGAATGAGGAAAATGGACAAGAGAAGGGGCAACATAGGGGAGTCAAAAAAGATCAGTTTTATCTAAGTTTGAATAGTTATTCAAGAAACTAACTGCTGTGAATGTGTATAGTTAGTCTGATTTAAATACTTGTTAAAATCACCTATTCTAGTAAATAACTTACCTGTATGCTTTATTTCATAGTGCAACAATCAAAATAATTGTTAGAATGGCTTACTTGACTGAAATTTAATGGTAGTATTTTTATCTAAGAAGGAGGTTTTCATTTCTGTTAGTATAGACACCCTTCCTCCCACCAAACAAACTGCAATGTGTACATAGTCGTAACCCAAATATGCTAAATCTCTTCTAGGGAGAAAGCATGCCAACTAATCCAGTTTATGGCACTGGACCACATATTTTGTATCTAAGCATACAAAAAAGGATTCAGCTGATTATAATATATCAAATATTGTGTAACACATAGCATCAGGATTAAAAATGAAAGTTGCCATGGAGACAAGGAAGGTAGCAAGAAGAAAATAACATTTATTTGCATCAGTACACTTGGTGATGCTGGTTTTTTTTTCAGAGTATTTGTGAAATTTGATTTATAAGAATTATTTTGATGTTGGAGATTCTGCAGTTCATGTGGATGGCTACATGAAACCCGCAATGTTTGTGACTGGCTAATGTTCTGGGGTGTATTGAAACTTGGGATAATGTTCTGTAGTGTGTTTACATCAAGGATATATGCACATTAAAAAAAAATTTGCTTGTATAACAACAGGGTCATAATTTCTTGCAAAAGGGCAGGGGAACATAACATTGCATCGCATAGGCATTGTGAGTTACATCCATTCAAACCCCAAACCATTCAAAGTCTGCATGTCGTGTTTTAATAGCTAAAAGCATTAAAAACACATTAGACCGTAATTTATTTGTAGGTAAGAGAAATGCCAAGTACAATCAGCCAATCAAGTGAAGTAAGCATAATGTATGATGAGGCGAGGAGATGTATGCTTTTGTGCTTTTGGAGCCAAGAAGGGATCATCATTTGTCTTACAGTTCCCGAGATGTGAAGTAGAGCATGTTCATTTCAACCATACATTTATTGCAACTTGCATTTCTTAGTGTTTGAGTCAGCTCAATGCTAGTGCTGAGTCAACTCAGCATGGTAACTAAACCAGCATGGCGGCTAAGCTGAAATTGGTCTGGTTGACCAGGAACCCAAGTGTTGCAGAGTAGCAGAGGGTAGATTTTATTTATAATTTTTGCCTGGTTTAGGAAGGTCTAGTAAATCTTAATTATAACATGCGTTCATTTTATCTAATTGAACCACAAATTTTCTTCCATGACAATTTTTCATTGCAGATTTATTCATAGCTAAAATTTAAATTTTTTTCCTTAAGTTTCCTGCATTGATTTTTTTTTTGTTCTGCAGAGGATACAGGGTAAGGATGATGTTTCAAGTTTGAAGGGGGAGATAAGTAAAACACAAACATTTAATTACTAATTAGAGATACTTGTGTAAATGGAAATAAGAAACAATATCTCTGATGCTTCAGTGGTGACTGTTTCAGGATTGCAAACGGGGGGTGTGCAGCTGCATCCTTCCTGGGAGGGTTTGGTCAGTGGCAGAAGCACAGGTCGTCTTGTCAGATTTTCAAAAAAGATGTTAGGTTCTTCAGACGAATTTAGGGGAGATACAGGCATCCAAATATGCAATAGATCAATCAAGCCGCATGAGGTAAGTTTTGGAAATTTTGTTTATTGTAGTACTAGAACAACATTATCCAGGAATGCCAGAGTTCTGTTGATTAATAGATTTCTGTTGGATTTTTTCATTATCAAAATGGTCATTCTTGTCAATTGTCTAAATTCTAGGAGAAAATTGGAGGGTGGGGTTTGGGCTGGAAGGTGGGGGGTAGGGTAGAGTGAGGTTTTTGAAAACTGGAAGCAGGGTTCCTGATTTAAGAAGTAAAATTGTACATTTTCAAGCACAAAGATTTAAATTTTAAATCGTTTCACAATATTTTCCTTTTTGTTTCCCTCCCCTAACTGGCATGCCTGATAATCTAAGATAATGAGTGAGTTTACCATAATTAGCCATGTCTATAGTCTGTAACATAGGGTATATCATAGTCATATCATGCAAAATTGTAGGAATGGAGAGTGTCATGTAACATTTCAGCATTGTTCATTATATACTGAAAACCAAAAGAAACACAAACCGAGGGAGCTGGTGATTTTATTTCATTCAAATGGATTTGAATCTGTCAGTTTTCGAGAAAATGGGTATTGTTAGTCTTTGCACAATGTGTGTTCCTCTGCCTTGCTGAGAAAGCATTGAGATTGTCCCAAACATCCGAATTCAGAGTCCAAATGCAGTAGCGGGTGTGTCCCCCGTCAGCGTCAATAACAGCCTGACATCTGGTGGTCATGAGACGAACTAGACTGTTCACCACCGCCAAAGGCATGTTTGCACAGATCTGCCTGAGGCCCTGTTACAGCTGGCAAGCTGTTGTCAGCTTTGGCTCTCTCTGCGGATGGTCCCATAGGTGGTTGACGGGATTGAGGTCTAGGCTCATGGAGGCCCAAGGCATCACCTGAACATTTTTCTGCTGCAGGAAGGCCTAGGTTATCCTTATCATGTGTGGGTGGGCATTGTCATGCTGAAAGGTGAGGTGTCAAAACGTGGGGCCTCAGCACCTGGTCCACATAGCCTTGTGCCGTCAGACCATTTCTTCATCCAGGGCCGATGTTCTGGAAGACGACAGGGCCCATGAGTCAGTTGAGGCCAACTCCACCCTAAATCATGATGCTGTGGCCTCCCCCAATGGACGTGCCGCAGGATGTTGTTGGCGTAGTTCTCATTCCACCTCCTCCATGCTCCGATGCGGCTGTGTGCATGGCTGACGCAAAACCAACTTTTGTCGGAGAAGAGGATTCTCTGCTGCCGATGTCGTGCAGTCAGCGTTGACCACCCTGCAGGATGGCAGCAGTTCACCTGTAGCTCAGAAAAGCGGCAATGTGTAGTCTGCTGGCTGATGGCTCAGGCCATCACTGCTGCAGGGAGGAACAGTTGGCGCAGGTGGTTGCAGTAGATCTGCCTGTCCTACCATGCAGTCATGACACGAGTTCGTCCACTTCTGTCTTCATCCTAAGTGCTGCCATTGGCTTGAAAGCGAGCCCACAAATGGCAGATTGTGGAAACTGCCACACCCAGTGCATGTGCCAGTTTCCAGCCTGCAGTTGTCCAATGGCTCTTTTTCAATCTGTTGCATTCAGTTTTGGCATTCTTCTGCTGCTGACAGGTGACACCACCACATGCTTCGCCCCCTGTTCCAGCCATAGACCTTCTGGGTGGTAGCCGGTCCTGGCAGCTTCCAGGTGACCGTGCCTCCTCCTTGTGGTCTCCACCGGAAGTTTCACAACTTCCAGGTGTGAGTCACTGGCAACCCCCTTTCTGTTCTGCCCGTGATCAGGAGCTTTGCTCCCTTGACACGGTATTATTCTGGTTAGGGTGGCATTCGTCCCTTTCTCTAGCGTCAGAGAACGCAAGTTTCGTCTTTCCTCCCTTTGAGTTCTGCATGCAGGTTCTTTTGCTGCCCTGACTTGCAATGGTTTTCTTTAGCCAGGAGTGGCGTTTGGCTGTCTCGCCTGTGCGGCCCACGCTGCTGGGAGGAAGATGGGTGTCTACCATGAGTGCCTTGGCTCTTGGTCTCTCTTTTTATGGCCAGCGTTGTAGTCATGTTCAGAGCCCCTGTGAATGGTCCTTGATGGTCTCCCTCTTGCCGTGGTCCACGTTCCTGCCTGCTTCCACTCTGGACTTTTCAGCAGTCAGGACTAAGCTTGGGTGCGTACAGTCGCCCTACGCGTCCCTTAGGTTTTGCCTTTCTTTTCCTGCAGTTGTGCAGACTGCAAGAAATTCGATCTATATATCTCTCGCTTTGTCTCACCTTTTGTGTGGCTTGCTTCTCCCATGCCGTCTACAAAAAAAAGGGGGGGGGGTTCAGAGCCCTCCTAGCTTTGGCAACTCCTTGTTTAGGAGGGCCAGGCGTGGACCTACTCGTTCGCTTTTTATGTGCACAGGCTCCGAGAAGTTCTGCGGGCCGCCTACTGCCGCTCAGAAGATCCTTCTTTCCCTCTGGATCTTTTTTTGCTGCCGGGAGGACGGCCTTTGGGTGGCAACTTCTGTCGTCACCCAGCACCTCTGGTCGGTTCCGTCCTCCTAACCCTGGTAAGTTTTTTGTGGTGGTATCTCTCACCTCCTTTTTGTGCTACTCAGCACTTCGTGTCATGGTACAGTATTGTGACAAGAAAATGCAAATTTCTTATCTAAATTTGTGTTTCTTTAGCAATACTTACCATGACCCATCATAAACCCACCCTCCTCCCTGCTGATGAGTTTTTCTGGCCAGAAAAAGTCAGCTTGACCTTAGATTAACTCTTTGGATCCGGCGTTGATAGTATACTATCAACGCCCTATTATACCCTTCAGCCCGCGTTGCTTGTATACTATCAACGGATTTAAACATTTGGAGCGACGCATTTAACGGTGTAAGGGAGGTAAACTTTATATCATTGTAAAGCTCTATCATCGCCTGTTTCCCCTGCACTGTCTAAATGAGTTTCGGAAAAGTTTGGGCTTGCCAAACGAGATTTAAGTGTAGTGGGGGCTGGCCAGGTCTGCTTCCGTTGTTCAAAATGGCTACACGCGGGAAGAGGACCTTGCGTCTCTCCGCGGCCCTTATGGAAGAGCTAAATGAAAGCGATACCAGTAACGACAGTC
>SMGT01002974.1:3219-24453 GCA_004794575.1 Lanistes nyassanus
ATCAGATCACACAAGTCGGATGGGGCGTCTCCTGTCAGAATGTTGTAACAGATGGAGTGTATAGAGAAATCAGATCACACAAGTAGGATGGGGCGTCTCCTGTCAGAATGTTGTAACAGATGGAGTGTATAGAGAAATCAGATCAGACAAGTCGGATGGGGCGTCTCCTGTCAGAATGTTGTAACAGATGGAGTGTATAGAGAAATCAGATCAGACAAGTAGGATGGGGCGTCTCCTGTCAGAATGTTGTAACAGATGGAGTGTATAGAGAAATCAGATCACACAAGTCGGATGGGGCGGCTCCGGTCAGAATGTTGTAACAGATGGAGTGTATAGAGAAATCAGATCAGACAAGTCGGATGGGGCGGCTCCTGTCAGAATGTTGTAACAGATGGAGTGTATAGAGAAATCAGATCAGACAAGTAGGATGGGGCGGCTCCGGTCAGAATGTTGTAACAGATGGAGTGTATAGAGATATCAAATCAGACAAGTAGGATGGGGCGGTTCCTGTCAGAATGTTGTAACAGATGGAGTGTATAGAGAAATCAGATCAGGCAAGTAGGATGGGGCGGCTCCGGTCAGAATGTTGTAACAGATGGAGTGTATAGAGAAATCAGATCAGACAAGTAGGATGGGGCGGCTCCTGTCAGAATGTTGTAACAGATGGAGTGTATAGAGAAATCAGATCACACAAGTAGGATGGGGCGGTTCCGGTCAGAATGTTGTAACAGATGGAGTGTATAGAGAAATCAGATCAGACAAGTAGGATGGGGCGTCTCCGGTCAGAATGTTGTAACAGATGGAGTGTATAGAGAAATCAGATCAGACAAGTAGGATTACTGTGTTTTCCTATAATCCATTTTTTACAGGACATTCCATGTACGAACACGTAGCTTCTAGGTGCAAGCATAATTTATTCATAAAGCGTACTTTAAAATTAGGTCTATTCCCGACTTTGAAAATAAGATAGGTCAGGAGAACGTGCATGTCAGAGGATTTTACAGGAATACAAATTCTAGTAAGAATACAGCAATATACTTACAGGTCATATTTCCGCAGCTTGGACTGGTTGTGTAATTCAAGCGACCTTCTCGATCCCAACAGATCACGAATTCCAGTTTGCAGTGTTCGAAACGAGACATGTTTCCGGTGATTGTTATGCTGCATTTCGATAATTCTGGAGAGATGTCCTTACAGGAGCAGAAACCTATGTCTGTCTTCTTGTTGTCGCAGACGATGTACAGTTGTATCTCGGAGATGGTTGTGAGTTTAAGATATGGAGCCTTAACATTTCTCGTGCAATCGGCATTTTTTGTAGCTGTTTTGTTGATCAACGCCGTCACCCCGTTATTCTCACCATCTTTGAAAAAATCTGGGCATTCGAGGTCCACATCGTATGCCAAACCTGTAACAAATAACAATGACGAAGAAAAAGAAACGCGAGATCGATGTTCTCACGTCCAATCTAGATTACTCAGAATAAACTAAGGCAATATTGTGCCTGGATTATGGATAAAAACTGACCCTGGAACTAATTGATCTCGGCTGCCCCATCACTCGACGTGATGCTTGGGAAGGACACGTTGCAGGCATTTAGCCAAGCGCTTGACAGCCTTTGACACAGAAGACTAGGACTGACAAGTGATCCGTATCTGCATCTGGAGATAATCCCTCTCACAAGCAACCAATGCCCAGTGCAGGTTACAAGAATGCGAGGGGAAGGATTGTTTCGAGGACACAGGACAAAGTGCTTGACAACCCTTGTCACCAGAACAATTGTTGATGAGAATCATCGGTGTCTCCTCAACACCTGCAGATAAACTCCGCTGCTCAGTGGTGCAGTTAAAAAGCTCGTAGGACAGCAGGTAAATTTAGAAGGACATTGCTTCCACCTCGCTTTGTTTTCGCACTTTTAAAGGGATGAGGTCATATTAGTAAGATATGCACTGAAACAACCACCAGACTTATAGCTGCAGTGAGATGCATGGCCAGTGGGGAAAGAGTTTAATATTCAGCAGATAGCCACGGAGTCTTCATAGTGTTTGAATCCATATATAATCCTTGGCCTGTCCTGGATTCGAACCAGCAAGATTCACAAGCTCGCTTGCAGATCTATCGTCGGAGCTAACCAGCCCCCCCACCTACATATTATATATATATATATCAACCAAAAGACTATAGACTAAACACCTCTCTAGAAGTGATAAAGGACAGGACGTGTTCCAATTTCACCCATATAAATAAATGAATGTTCGTATCGTGAATTACTGCAGATTTGCACGTGCTACTATGTCATAACTATCACAGGATTTAATAACTATCACAATAGTTATGCTGTTTTGCTGTATCTATCGATAGATGCAAAATTCTGGAAAAATGCGTTACGTTACGTTAGGTTGCGGTGCGGTGCGGTGCGGTGCGGTGCGGTGCGGCGCGTTCGTTAGTTCGTTTAGTCCTCTTTTGTCTTGTGGAGCATATGGCATTCTCCACTTCCTGCGGTCTTCGGCGATTTTTGCAGCACAAAAAGAGTCTGCATATAATTATCAACTACAAATGTATTCATTCAAAACCATAACAACAGTAGAGTGTGCGTTGTTGTTTTTGTTTTTGTTGCTGTTAACAGAATACTGTTACTTATATCACACTTTACATGCGGCTTAGTGGCAGTTCTTTAGCAACGATGGCTGACTTCTGCAACTGAAGGCTATTGAGGGATGAGCAAACTTTCACATAATAATAAAACTAGTACAGCAATAACTACAAATCCATTTTTGCAGTCGCTATCGATAAAAAATATACTTATGGTATATTTAGGATTGACTTGGAAGAGACATCAGTTATACCACCTGCCAATGCTGTCCGCGGTGTCTGATTTCCCTAGCAGTAATGGTCATTCTATTTACTGACTGTTTAGTACCAGAGTTGTCTAGAGAGCAGGAAGAAGAAAGCACTACTTCACCTCAAAGACCTTAGAGCAATGTTTGATTCACTTTAATGTAGAGACAGGAAGTGCTAAATAAATCACTTAAGTTCATGGAAATCGCTTTATTGTTTTTAATTCGGTATCTGTTTGGACAGAGTGAGTGAGTTTTTTTCTAATAGTCTACAGTGAGAAAAAATTATCTGCTGTTTTTCATGAATTTCCTTCTGATTTTTGTTCAAGTGTGGCAGTAAACTGACGGTAGTGCTCTTCCCAGGGTCGTAGGAGAGTGGAGGTGCAGGGGATGGCATTCCGCACAGCACGGCAAACACTCTCCTTCCCCAGAGAGACTCTCGGCTAAGAACCTGTTGTACACCCAATGGCTTACTGGTAGCGAAAGACTTCATGCCGGCACCTCTGGCTTCGAACCAAGCATCAACAAGCTTAGATCTAGGGTCCATCCTACAGCAGACATTCGAAGAGAGCACGTCCTTGTTCTCAAGGCCATCAAACTAAAATTAAGGAGGAAAAAGCACATTCTAAAGTCACAAGTGAAACTGGACTCGGAGACAACTCAACGATCCAGCAGTTGTCTATGTCTTCTAGGCTCAACTAGGGGGCAGGTTAGGAGCTCTGAACATAATGGACAACACCACAGATGCACTTGAAGGCGGGTTCAAAGAGGTGATCATGGGAACACCAAAGACGTACTGGGATTTGAGAGTAAGAAAATCCAAATTAGGATCACCAATGACTTCCTTGGTCTCTGACCAACAGAGACGCATGAAGAACAGAAGACGTACCAGTTCAGAAGGAGCCAGCCAACCCGAACAGACAAATCGCCTCATTCGTCAGAGAATAAGGGAGGCGACAAAAGTGTAGATCAACGAGCAAACAAGTAGTGCAAGACCACAGAATTTGGGATGAAGAAGGGCGATGCCAAACTTGCATATGATACCCTCAAGAACCAAAGACCAAAGCAGAACAGGTTCAGTGTTATAAATAAGAACGAAAAAGGACAGCCGCTGGTATTTAAACCAGCTAAATAAAACACCAAATAAACTATAGGACAGAGGTTTCCAGTAAAACACTAACGATAAAAACAGACTACATCAAAGCAAACCAATAGAACACACAGCACCTTAGCGGTAGATATTAAAAAATGTAGGGATGCAGCGGGGGTAGGTCTGACCAGCGAAAACTCCACCACTCCAGCTACTCAAGCCATCATCAGTACGCCAGGAGAGAGGCCAGACAGCGGGACCACACACAGCCACCACCAGTGCAGGACACCAAACCGCAGACCCCTTCCCTTTCCCCATACCTCTCCCCTCCCCTTCGGTGCGAAATCACCGCGAGGTGGAAGCACCTTCCCTCCCAAATCAATAACAACAACAACAAAGTCTCTGGCAGAAGGCTCGGCAGTCATAAGCAGATGGAATGGCTACTGCAAGAAGCTGTACATCTTCCAGACCAAGCCCAGTCCCATTCTGCTTGACAGCAAAAGAGGCTAACCCCATTAAGCAGAACTAACCCAGCATAGAAGGGAAGAGATGGTGAAGATGCTGACCACATTATGTGGGAAAGTCTGGGAGTCCAAAAAAGTGGTCAGCTGAGTGGACACAATCGCTAATAATACCCTTCCCCAAGAAGACTAACAGCCCCAGGTGCCAGCACTACAAACCAATAAGTCCCATCAGCCACCGCAGCAAAGTCATGCTAAAAAAATTCTCAACAGACTGAAAATCCAAGCAGAACTACTGGTAGAGGAACAAGCCGGCTTTCAGAACGGGGGGCGGGGTGGGGTGGGGTTGGGGGCGCACGGTGGAACACATCTGTAACTACTGGCTGAGTTATTATTTAGAAAATATCTCCAACATTTAAAAGTCACTTCAACATCTTCGTCTTCTTTCAGAAGATCAGAAAATGACGATTGAACTTTGGCAAGTCATGCGGTCGTTCAACATCCCTAGTGCAAATCGCCGGAGCCCTGTATGAAAACACAATATTGTAACTCTAAACAGCCAGGCGACTTCTTGCCAACCTTAATAGAGGTCCGACAAGGTTGCATGCTTTCGCCAGTCATCTTCAACCTCTCCCTTGAGAAGATCATGCGTGAGACTTTCCATCCCTTAATTAAAGAACTTGTGCATTTCTTTTGAGTAATTTTGAGTCCATCTAGATCTCTTGATATGAAAATATTTGCTAGCTTTGCATCTCATTTGTTTCTCTTTGTGGTAGCGTGATATTTAACTCCTTATGTAGTCATTAACTTGTATCATCATACTTTTATAGAATCTGGATTCAATCATACTACATTCAATAGCATTTTTCTTTTAAAGAAAAACTAAGTGCTAATAAGATTTCCAAAATGAATTTTCTGTGTATTACATTTTTTCTCAAGATAAATACAGTTAAAAGTGCTAACATATTCTGTACAGTAATATTATAATATTTTAATATAGTGCACAATAACCTCTCTCCTCCTCTAGGTCTGTAAGAGAGATAGAATAACGATAAACAAAAGAAATTTCTGAGTTCTTATTAAAACGTTATATCAGAAAGGATAAAATTGTTCTACAGTCTATAAAAATGCTTTCCCGTAAACACCAACGTGGTTTCCTACTTCCAATATTAATGTTTCTCTTAGATTGGAACACATGTGTAATAATTAACAATCGGTTAATTAATAACTGCATGGGTACTAAATCAGATTACAACTGTTTTTATCTAACCTGTAAGGAAGAACAGTGCGGGAATCAGGTAAATGATCATATTACTTTTCTTGCTCAAGGACTTTTCGAGTCGGCAAGTTGGCAAAATGGCGTGTAAAATTCCCGAGGAAAATCGCAGGTTATGATAATTTTAAACAAAATCTTTAAAAAAAATTAATTAGCTAGAAATGGCATTCAGCATCAATGAAATATTGCCATTTTTAATTAGGGACTAATTGAATTTCTGATGGATTTCCATTGACCCAGTTCAATTCTGGACCGATATTATAATTAGCTCGCCACCTTTGTACTCCAACCGGCCGCCACTTGCCGAAAGAAGAAAAGAGACCCCGATTTCTATTAAAACTCCACGGTAACAGAATGCATTGAAATATAATTAAATCTTATCAAGCAGGGTAATATTTTATATATTATAGTTCTCGAGCGATCGCATGTTCACGTATGGGACGTAGCTTCGAGGGAGGGGAAGGGAAGGGACGGAAGAGGGGCTGACGAAGAGAGGGAGGGGGCAGGACTGAATTGAACCGCAGGGGTAATATTTGCCCTTTTGCAAGTATACTGACGGTTTTAACAACGAGATAGTATAACATAATATAGTAAAATAACAATATTTTATAAGTGTATTATACAGTATAACATTTGCAGCGCTCTACTGCGCCCCCTCCTCCCCACCTTCATTATAAAATCTCAAACCCACACATCATTCAATCTATTAAAATATATAACGGAATTTGACATCGAAAAAGTCCCTTCCTTTCTAGCTTATGTGCCCGTTTAAGTTATACATTTAGTCAGTGCGTTTCAACCACAAGAGGCTTGTGATAGAACTCCATCTGAACCTGTATATCAAAGATATAGGTGGTATATTCATAAAGGTGGACAGGCCAGAGCACAGGTCTCAAGACCGCTCTTATGGCAGGAACGAACGATCGTGCAACCAAATGTAAGAGAACAAAGACTAAGGGAAGCAAGTAGTATATTCGATATATGCATGCTCAAACATAGCCGTATGCAGACGCATGTTCCCAAGGGAGCTTATCGTACCCAAACACATAGCAAAGAGGGCCGAAAGAAAGGAACTTGGCAGATCCTCAAAAAAGATCTACCATCCCTTTCTTTATAACGGCGCTATTCTTCACACAGCTAATCCTCGGTGCACATGTGCATACAGAGAATCCATGTTAATGAAGTCAACCCGCTCACTAAGCGTGTGTTGACAACTAGGATTCAAAAACGAACACAACATAGGACAAATACATGAAATCCTCAAGGTGCAAATTATAATTAATAAAGAACAAATGAGGACAGAGCGCTTAAATTATCGAAAGATAACTCCAACAAAGGTAGTGGCAGCGCTCAAACATAGCCGTATGCAGACGCATGTGCCCAAGGGAGCTTACCGTACCTAAACACGTAGCAAAGAGAGGGCCGAAAGAAAGGAACTTGGCAGATCCTTATGTTTTTGTAAATCAAAACATAAATATCTGAGACTCAAATATCTTCCCCCACAAACACGGAAGCGTGCACACACCAGAGAGAGAAAAAAACAAGAAAGAAAGAGAAAGAAAGAAAGAAAGAAAGAAAGAAAGAAAGAAAGAAAGAAAGAAAGAAAGAAAGAAAGAAAGAAAGAAAGAAAGAAAAGAAGGAAAGGAAAGAAAGGAAAGGAAAGAAAGGAAAGGAAAAGAAGGAAGGAAGGAAAGGAAGGAAGGAAGAAAGGAAGGAAAGAAGGAAAGGAAGGAAAGGAAGGAAAGGAAAGGAAGGAAAGGAAGGGAAAGGAAGGGAAAGGAAGGAAGAAAAGGAAGGGAAAGGAAGGAAAGGAAGAAAGAAAGAAAGAAAGAAAGAAAGAAAGAAAGAAAGAAAGAAAGAAAGAAAGAAAGAAAGAAAGAAAGAAAATGCTAACTTCTGATACATGCCCTAACCAGAAAGACAATCAATGTAAAACATCACTAGTCTCAGATAAAAACTTACTAAAACCATGTGACGGTAAAAATTAATTTTAAAAAGTGAGAGCAATATTTTCAATAAGTGCAACTTACCTCTTTTCAAACAGTTTGAACAGTAATGTCCTTTCTGTCGCCCACACAACTATTTCACTTCAAAACCTCCATTGCGTGCTGTCACACACATCACTGACGGGAAACTTAAGGCAGATTAAGACCGGAAAAAACCTCAGGAAAACATCTGCTGTTCTGGCTGTGAGGAAAAAAAAAATCCCCTGAGCTACACGAGTTATAGAAATTCAAATGCCAAGCACTAGTTTGTTATCGTCATACCTACATTTGTCCAGAGTTGGCTTGCTGCCAGATTTCTACAGTGTGTTATTGATACTCAAAGTAACCACTCATATGCGACAATGTCAGTCAAATGTACTCACCACATTGTTAATAGAGTTGTGGCATTCTCGATAGAGGTTCCTTTACTAACTGTTATATGAGTGAGTGAGCTACACCACTGGTCTAGCAGACGAGCTTGCCTTGACCTGGTGTGTAACGGTGTAATGCTCACCGTCATGTTATGGTCAGACTCAGTCTCACAGAGAGGAAAAAGAAAAAGAGTGCCGAGCTCACAAACAGACGGACGGACAGGAAACAGGAAAGGGGAGTGATGCAGGGAGGGAGCTTTTCAATACAAGAAGAAGTACTTGAAACGCTCAAAGTGACCGTATGCAGACGCATGCGACCAAGGGCGCTTACCGTACCCAAACACGTAGCAAAAAGAGGGTCGAAAGAAAGGGACCGGGCAGATCCGGGAGCTTTTGTCAAGGAACGCCGGCGAAAAGTGTTCATGAAAAAATGGCCGCAGTCTTTACTAAAACATGCTGGTTTTGAATATCTATGAGAAATGATCACCCGAGAACAGACGAGCCGCTGTTAGTGCAGTTTCCGATTTCTGTAGGTATCCACAATGCTCGATGGTGCGTAATGCTGGCAGTACAGACCGTCGGCTCTGTTGTCAGACCGGCAAGGACACTGGTCTGGTTGACTTCCACTCGCTTATCTGCTCCCTAAATAAGCTATTGTCTGAGACTCGGTATCCTGTAAAATGTTGATGAAAGCGGTTGCCTGACAAAAGCCGCTGCCTGTTCCTCGACATGTTTGAAATACATTCATGTTTTGAATATTTTTTCAGTATCATATGATGCCACATCTGTCTCTAGTACTGATGCACGGCCAAATTACATTCACTTATGTTTCGTCCTCATATGGTACAGTTGTGTGTTTATGTCAGTATTACACGTTCGTCGACCTGCTAGCACTGAAATTATTTTATCTCTGTTTCCTATCTCAAGATGACGTGTAGCAATGGATGTGATGTGTGCTTGCCATCTATAGCGACTGTCCTGGGCGCGAAATGTTTTGTCCTACATGTACTCTGGGGCGAGCCCCAACTTGGTACGAACTTACTTGAGCCGACTTGAAATCAGATTGTAAACATCCTGTCTGACCCGAAATCATAGAGTTTAATTTATACAGGCAAACAGAAGCCCATGCCTAATACTAAAACCTAACCCTTCCCCTAATCCCAATCCCCCCCCCCCAAAAAAAAAAAATGACCAGGGCGATCGAACCTGTAAAATTCAGTCGTGAAAAGCTAGTGTCTTTACCACAGGACTGTCATCCAGTACGGCTTGTTTTCGTTCACTGTTGCTATAAGAAGCTACATGCATCGGGACATCTCGCTGTATTTCATTACGCTTTCTCTGTGATTGGCACACTTCAATTTAAGTCACTTGAGTACATGTAGGACAAAAATATCGCGTCCTGGGCTGACATGCATGAGGTTTCGTAGCTGTTCTTTCGGTCATAAGAGCAGTCGTGTCTCATTGGCCCTGTGTATTTTGCTCACACTTTTAAGTACGAAGAGGCGATAAGAACGCTCATACAAGCGACATCTGGATTTTGGATGCCCTGTCTGGCTAACTCGATTTAATTCTCTGCATCTTGTCCTTCTTTGCAGAGGGGAACGATGGGGGTGGGGTTGAGAGGAGGGGTAGATGGTTTCTCTGGTTTCCCGATAGCGGCATGTAAGAACATATTGTAATGAAGCTGTTAGATGGAAATAATAAAAGCGATGACGCGTGATCTACGTCGTGGGGCACTGTCAAAAGGCTCACTAGGGAACTACATGCTAACATAGAAAGTGTCCGCTCTATCCCAACCGATAATTTCCTGCGTAAAAGTATCTCTTGTGCGTCTCACTGTCTCTCTGCACACAGCTCGTTAACTTCAAGGAAGACAAAAGCCCACTGTGAAAAGCTCCTCTATGTATTAAGTCAAAGTTTTGTTGGGCAGCAGCAGCTACGGCGGCACTCATTAAAGTATGTAGAGAGCTTCAGGAAAAGACCTGCTCCTCTGTTGGAAGAGAGAGAGAGAGAGGAAAGTTTGCGGAGCTGACTCGCTCCATCACAGTTTTAAATTTGGAAAACAGTTAAAACAGTTCTTCACTTTTATTGATTAACCATAGACCGGTTCATATAATTATCCTTGGGGCGGTACATAGTGTAAGCAAGAGAGAATAATCCATACACAATAATCAAATGTCTTTCATACACCTTCAGTTCGAACGTCAAGAGAATTCATTCACTCAACCTCGCCCGTTAAACACTTAAAAGAACATGCAAGGAATTTCGAAGTTTCTAACTTTATAATCAACAATGCATCAAGTAGGTTGAAATGGGGGTGGGGGGTGGGGTGGGGGGAGAATCAAACTCGACGAAGGGTTAAGTAGATCTGTGAGACTCAACACGTTTTACCGTACATCCTAATCACCCTTTATTCTTGAGGATTAGCAAAGAAGGTCAAACTAGACCTTTTAGTCACAGTTCCAGATGGCCGGACAAAGGGTTTTTCACTTGCCTGTTACGACAGCAGTCATTTAAATGTGGTTAGTCTAAGCCAGAACCTTTACTGTACGGCTGCAGAACGACTATCGGCGTTCTTTCAAGTCACGGGTTCACGACTGACGCAGGGGTGGGGTTGGGGGAGACATGCAGTTTCTTCCAGTCCTTCCGTGCATACTGATGAAAATAATAACTGGTGTACAGTACCTTAGATATTTCCCTGGTTCAGGGAAAAAGATGCTGGGGCAGACGACACTGAATCAAACTCAAAAATATTCCGGGCGCGAATAATCTCATCCAATCCAAGTTACCAAGGGTGCACTTTCAGATCTGCCTCATCTCCGGGTGACACAGAGGAGGAGACGAAACCAGTCCGGAGATGATATGCTGAGTGCGGAGCGAATGGAAAGCTTTCAAACTTTTCCACAAGTTTCCAGACCATAAGGTCGCGCCATCTTGACATAGGAGGTAAAGCTTCCCAGTCTGACTTTATTGAAAGGTCATTTACTCTCACAAGAGGATGATCTTCCCTGACTGACCCAGCCCCCATTGATACATAATGATAATGCTTGACGCTTCCCTAAAGCCTGTTGTTTTAATCTAAAAAGGAAGTATTTTATTTTAACCTATATTGACGCTAACACAGATATAGTCACACTAGATTTAAGAGTTCTCTTCTTGCAATATCATTTGTAAACGAACCCTTCGTGGGTACTGAAACAAATGAAACAGGAAAAAAAAACCCTGTCCTCTGCATGAATCTGCCAATCAAAGTAACAAGACGATGTGTCATCATAACCTTAAGTGGACCTACTTCAAATGTTTAGTTTTGACAAACTTTTTAATTGTGTGCTCCCTCGGTAAGAGGAGAAAGCCATTCGTAGAAACAATTTTCACATTTTTTTATTGGCCATCCATTACAATAATCCTCATTTAAGTGTCGGACCGAACAAAATCTGTGCTCAATGCATTATGAAAATGAAACTAGAACATACACTCTTTTTTTACATATGTAGTTGAGTTCGCAGCGAGCGAAGAGATTTTTATCATATCTGCTATCAACACACTCCAGACTGCCGTTGACAAGCTGGAAATTTTCATACAACTTCGTGTTGTTGACAGGGTTGATGATCAGAACTGACTGGTGAGCGTCGACAGCAACTGGAGTGAAAAGGCCGCCAAATGTTTTTACCGAAGTCCATTCCCCTCGTTGTACGCTCCTATTAGGTCTGAATCGAGACCGGTCACATTCTTTGCAAAACAACTTGCCAGAAGCACTCTTCACTCCCTGGATGTCTGAGCCAGTGGTTTGTGAGTGACGTAACCTCGTCATGTAGCCATTTACTTGTGAGGGAAACGCAGTGGACAGTGAGTGTTTTCATGACATACTTCAACTGGCTCAAGCCATCTGGAGCGCTCTTGGTCGGCATTACGAGCGTTCAGAGAAGTGAAGATAAAATCAATCTCTCGTGCATACAATTCTCACACTAGCAATCACCCAGCGACATTGGACCGCCTCGGTGGTCCAGTGGTTAAGGCGTCCTTTTCCGAGGCGGGAGGTCGGTGGTTCGCATCCCGCCCGGATCATACCTAAGACTTAAAAAATTGGCAATCTATAGCTGACCTGCCAGACGCCTGACACTATAAGGAACAGTATTAGGACTGGTTGGCCTGGTGTCAGTATAATGTGACTGGGTGGGACTGAGGCCCGTGTTGCACCCCACTTTTCATGTTCTTCCTGACCTCGAAACACTTAATTCCAAATAAAGCACCCCTGAGCTGTGGGAACTACTTTTTAAAGGTGGTAGTAGCAGCTGTTGAGTTGTCTTCCTGTTTGAGTCTCGAGATCTGTTGTTGCAGCCTGACCATCCAGGAGGCGCGGGGGATGGATGGGGGGAACGAGAGCGGAAAACGAAACATTTTGAAATCGGATTTGAAGCAAAGAGCTCCTAACGTTGAGGCGCTGTCACATGTGATCAGGAAATATCTGGTCAATGCACAGTCGGCCTCTTCTGGCGGGCGGTGTCGACTGGGTCAGACTTAAAATGATAGAAGGGCGTTTGTCTTCCTCAGCTGCCTGGACAGTAAAGTAGGCACGGTTACGTTATGTGACGATGACAAAGACGAAGAAGAAGAAGAAAAAAAAAAAAGAAGAAGAAGACATGGGCGAGAAAAACCCCGAGAAAGATAAAGTGTTTATACTCCCTAGTTCTACCTCTCGCGTTGGCTCAAGGGCTTCTGGACTGTAATGTGTCTTTTTATTTTTTTTCTCCAGGTCATCGATAACACCCTTGACGCAATGAACAGCTTCGTCTGGTGGTACTTGTGTTTGACCGTCATCGCCATATTGACCCATAACGTCTTCGCTCTAGAAGAGACATGTATATTCATTTTGATATTTACCTATGGTGAATAGTTGTTTAGTTTCAAGTAAATATGTGCATGAGTGGTATACATACGTCGTAAGTATAGATGGCGAGCGCACACGTTTACTGTTTCACATCCTGATAACCAAGAGGTTACTGCCGTGTTTCTGTCAAGGCGCTGACCTAGAATTCACCGGCCTCAGACAAGGACAGACTGTCCGAGTTAAACACAGCAGCTTTCTCAGCTTAACTTTTCATCTCAAGACGTCTAATTGCATATACCGTCCAGACTGGTTCCGGGTCAAAGTGTCTTTTAATCAGGGTGGATTTGACGTGGGTGTCTGTATCGTCCTGCACAACGGGACTTGCGAGGTGACAGACCAGTCCGAATACTGCTGGTGCATACCGGATGTTGAAGGTTCGGCTCACCTGTACAAACAGTTCGACCAGTCCGGCCATGTCGTGTACACCTGGACTTGGAGCGACTCAAGCACACGACAGGTGCAGAAGAAAGCGCAGATCATGTTTGATGTACTGCGTAAGTAAATATTTATTTTACAAGTATGTATCTACATTCACATCTACATCGAAGCACAGATCTACGTCTATAAACGTATTTATAGCTATGTGGATGTGACGTTTATGAAGATTTTTGGTGATTAGGTCTGTTGTGGACGTGGTGCTAATGGTAGAAGTAAGTAAACACATGTGTTCGCCCATATGTAGTCTTAATCTGTCAGTAAAGCTGCATGCGTGCATAGTGTGTGTGTGTGTGTGTACGCGCGCGCGGGTCAGCGGGTGTGTATGCGCGTTTGTGTGAAATGTGTGGGCGCGCGCGTGTTTAGCGGGTTTGTTAGTATTGCTTTTGGTCCTTACTTTGTTAAAAGTTAAAATGCTCTGATCCGTATTTTATAAATATGCACGCTTGTGTTCATTATCAAAATAGAAGACTTGTGAAAGAAAGACACAATTATTGAAAACGCAGCCGAATACGGGGCTTCTTCTATTTTTTGACAAGTAATTGCCAACATTACTTGTATTAAATAGAAATACTTAATTTTATCATTCTTATATCTCTATTTTTTTCAGCGGAAATAACGACTATATATACAACTTCTGGTAAGTTTGCCTAGTTGCCAAAACAGAATGAGAGAAAGAAAGAAACGAAGTGTTCACCTAGCTGATACAAAAGTGGATGTAAGTTTGAGTGGGTGAGTAGATCGGTCGGTCGAGTGACTGATAAGAACGACTGTGAGCTCCTGTGTGTGCGTACGGCACGCTTGTGGTAGTGGAATTGTTACGTGCTTTGTCTTCAAGCCTTTTTTTCAATGGTAATCTTTCTCTCTGTCTTTATAGCGGAGAACATTTCGTCGCTTTCCACCACCGGTAAGTGTTTGCAGGACAGGTAAAAACATCTACCTGGGTTAAATTCTTATCTGACAGGTACACTGGGCAGTTGACACGGTTGGTTGGTTGAGAGGGATAATCGAATGACAATCGATTTATTTACTGATCGATTGACCGAGTTAATTCGTGATGCGACAATGTTTTCGAACACGTGTGCGTGCGTTGTAATATATGCTTGCCTGCGTACTTATGAGTGTATGCGAATGCGAGCGTGTGCGTGAGTGCGCTTCTTCGTGTGCATGTTATGAAGGCAGGCCATCTAGTTAATCAGAAATTTCACAACACTTTAACTTTAACGTCAGTACATTTGTCACATCTGTACGTTCTGTGACACACCCCATTTCACTCCTTATCCCGCTTTTTTTCCCGTTGTGTATCCACCAGCAACACTCAGATCGGATACATTTGGTGAGTTCATGCTGACTAATGAATAATCAAGCTGTAGATGGCTTCCGCGGGCTTCCAGGAGGGGACATATCAACATTACTCACTCCTTACTCATGAAAATCTGCGATAGGAAACTGCAAGAGTGCTTTTTGCTATTTGTCTTCGACGGTTTGCTCAAACATCTGTTTGACGTTTCATTAAGGTGAGATGGTCAGTTTATTTTAGTCTTTTCTTTGCGTACATTTTTTCCAATCACTGTTAACGACTAATACGAACATTTACAGAACTGTATGCCTTAACTGCATGTCGGGTTTTAACAGATAACAAACTATTTCACTTCGGGATGATTGACTTGCTCAGTGGATACATTTAAAAAAAAGATTATTTTTGAAAATGCAGCTTTGTGGCTTGTATTTGTGTTTAAGTTCCAGCGTTGCGCGCGCGTTTGTGCATATACATGTGTGTGTAAAGCCAACGGATTTCCTTTTACAAAAACGTATATGCAAGGACAGTACAGCTCCAATGTCAAGGACAAGGACACAAGTTTATGGGTGTTCGCCAGTATGTGTTTTCATGTGAATCCTGAAGTTATAGTTGTTTATGAATGACTTGCCACATATTAATAACAGGCATGATCTTCCACCTGTATGTGTCCCTTTGTGTCTATCGAAGGCCGGTCACACATTGCTTTCAATACACCTGGAAAATATGCAAAGATGTTTGAAGTAGCCAGTACAAGATCTATTATCTTGTGTACTCGGGTAGCCATTGCTGGTCACAATCCATCTTAGGTCTTTGGTGACGTCGTTCGGTATATATGCCACTTGGGTTGCTTTGCATACCTTATATTGTAAACATAGCTATGAATAATTATACAGCAATAAATGTGCAAACGGTAGATATATTAACATGAACTTTGTAACAAATCGTAGTGTAAAACACTAAACTACAGGTTTTTCTTTTTCCAGGACAGTCACTGGAAGTATCGAAGTACAAGAACGACAAAAAACAAAAGTTCCCCCCCCACCCCCACCCAAAGAAACCAAAACACTTTCTTTCAATTGGTTCAATGGATAATAAACTTATCTTTCCAATATCTATGATTATACAATCGCCAGACGTTCAACAATTGGTATCTAGTGTGAACTAAACAATCCATAGATTTCTTGTGAAATTTTTAAATATGCTCATTTTTGTTAATAAAATCTACTATTGCTTATCGAACATTGTGAGGTGTTCTTTGTAAAACGTATTGCCGGGATATCACGTTATATAAACTTCCGTATAAGTTCCATATTTCTCATATGGAAACAGTGATGTGATGCTTGACATCATTTTCGGTGTACAAACTTTGAAAGTCTAGTGTTCTCTACGTACACATTGATACAGTGCATACTCAAAGTAGCTAAATGATTTTCACTCACTACAGCGAACAAGCAAGCGAGCATCTATGCATACGTACGCATACATGTACAAACACAAACATGAAAACAAAGTTTGGATTTTCTGTCACTTGTGTAACACAATACAATAGTCGCACTAAAACAGTGCAATAACAATGCCAATGTACAATGCCAATGTACAATAGTTACAATAATACAGTACAAAAACCACACTAGCACTGTATAAAAACCATGCTAAAACAGTACAACAATAATAAAGCACAATAAACACACTAATACAACACTACAGCCTCAAGAGCGCAGCCCAGTAGCCACTCTAATAAAGGACAATAAAAATAATATAGTACAATATACAAGCAGTACAATACAAAACTTCACTTAATCCAGTACCCAGTCTTATTAGAGTACATCAGCCACACTAACACTATACAATAATCTTAATACAGTCTGTTCCGCCTAGATCACAGGTTAAGCCAGCCGCCAGCTACAGGGTGACCTTCCTGTACATTATCGGCCGGGGCACAAATACAGCGAGTACGGGTACACCTTGTGCGGCTCCACAGTTTACAAAGCTTTAGCTTTCTACAAGCCACACACAAGGCTGATAATCAATTTGTTCTCTTTGTTTTAGCTTCCTCTGAGCATGTCACTTTGTTTTGTGCAAACCAGTGCAGCGATGCTAATGGTTGTCAGGCTCACAGACGGCAACACACAGTCAGTTCCCTTCTCATCTTTCCATCAAGACAATGAAGCACTAGGACAAACTTTTGTTAGAAATACACCATGAAATTTGGCAGCTGTCCTTCCCCCAGATTACTGCACAAACCAGGCAATCAAAGGGAGACAACCTAAAGTCTTCTGGAGAACAGCACAAAGCAGAAACAGGACTGTAGGATAACTACTGATTAAACATGATTTTTCTATCAGACGTCTGCCATTGGACCTACTGACAGTTTTACTAAAACTTCTGTTACATGTATTTTATATTTAGGGTTAAACATAGTCTCTTTGTGAAATTCTGCTTTGAGAAAGAACTGACATGACATCAACTTAATCACATGATCCTGAGGCATTTGTTTTCAAAGAGATGGGAGGTAACTGATTTAGCTGACATTAACTTTCCCTTGTTGAAAGCAAGAAGAGTTACTTGCAGAAGGCAGATGTGAAATCAGAAGCTAATTTTGTTGTTATAAAATTGTATTTAAAATTGATGGTGTACAACATATGCAGAAAGTATAAGTTTATAGGCAGTATGTAAGCAGAGGCACAGACATGAGCAGTCTTTACAGGACTGAGACAGTATGCTAGTGTTAGATTTGATGTCTGATGTAATGAACTTTGTAAGTTAGCATGATTTTGTGCATTTGAGAAAATAATGTAAATTAAACCAAAAATATTAATTTTTAAATCAACATAAACCTAGAATTTTATTCTTTCTAAATTATTGAGTTTGTTACTGTCATGTCTCAATAATTAAACATGAATAGTACATGTATGATACCATTAGTGCTTCTGTGAAATAGTGTGTATAGGTATGACCTCTCCCAAAAAATGTTATGCATATAAAAAATTGCATCCAAAAGGATGGCTGTCCCTTCTTGTCCACCACAGACACTTGGGCTGATGCAGCTATCTGGAACTGTAACTTGATTTCCTTGATTTGTGAATGTGCTTTGAGACTACAGACACTAGTCACATTGATTCAAAAAGTCTCTTTCTGTCAAATATTTTAATCAAATCAGGCATTTCCACTTTCTTATGAGTGTCATCGATTTCTTACCAAATTTCCCACCAATTCATATTACATTTAAAATAAAATTGTAATTTTTTAGCATTTAAGCAACAATGTACTTGAAACTGATCTAACATAATTACTTAGCTCACAAGCAGCAATGAAGTCAACATGCATAATCATATAATCAATGCACCCGGAAATAGAATCACTCAGAAAATTTCATCATTAAAATTTTCAAAGTTTGTCAAACACCCACCCCCCATCCCCCCCAAAAAAGGAAGAGGTTCAAAACCCCTAAAAGAGAGGCTAGATTTCCTAACAACAAAAAGTGAGTCTTGTTGACAATAAAACTAAAATTAGGCTGCACAAAGACACGAAATAAAAATTGATGAAACGACTGTCCTAAAGAATGGAAGTCTGGTGCAAGATTGAAGTCGCTATGTATAAGGAAGAACCACCCCACCAAACAGCGCACCTTCCCATTCTACTTAAAAACTATCACTAAGAGTAATATAGTTTATATTTTTAGAAAGATCTATTCTTGAAAAATTAAAATGCAAACAATACTTTTATTTTTAAATATGAAATGGTACTTACTATTTGGTGCAAAATGTAGTCACTTTTCGCACACACAAAAACCCCAAACCAAACCAAAACAAATTCCAGGTTTCACTGCTTGTACACTTCACTACGGTAAATAAATCCAGTAATCAGGAGTATTTCACTTTGAATGCCTTGGTGAATGGTTCCACTATGAAATAAAACACCACTGCACCCTTGAAGTTTACAAACTGTTCACATACTGAGGTGTTTCTGGTGTCTGAAATTGTAGCAAACTTTTACAGAAATGCCCAGGTGGTTGTTGTGATTGTTGAACACACTATGTACACTATGTACATTGTACACTGTTCAGTTAGGCACTTTCAACATTCTGAAATCAGATATTTGATTATTCAATTCAAAACGTTGCGCTGAGTGTGGTAGATGGCAAAGCACTCTATACACAGTGCCTTCCTGCAAGGAACACACTGGGTGCTGACACATTTGTTCCTTCTGTTCTTGAGCTCATCTCTTGTTGCACCTCTTGCTCTGGCTCTGGCATAGTGCAAGGCACACTGTCTGTATCTCTTGTTGCCATTTGGAAGATCAGGAATCCTGGTAAGCATATGTCTACCAGTGAGCCTGTTGTGTTCGTTGTTGCCTTGTTGCCTTTGCTGTTTATTGTCATCCTCAGCAGCCTCCTGCAGTCCACATTGAGCCATCTGTTGACACACAGCCATCACAAACTGCTGCAGTTTCCATGGCTTTTCTCCTCTCACTTTTCTGTGTTTGTTGAACACAATGCTGGCTTGAACCATGACCACAGACAGCAAGTGGAAGGCAAGCTTCCTCCACCATTTCACAGTCTTCCTGTGAAATGGCATGTATGAGAGAAGCTGATCAGAATGATCAACCCCTCGCATGTGTTGGATGTAGTCCACTACAGCCTTGGGTTTCATCTTCTGCACCCTCACAGCACCTTTGCTGTTGCTGGTCACAGGAACGGCTTCATCGGTGTGCTTGGTGGTTAGTAGGTACACGTCACGCTTGTCCTTGTATCTGATGGCCACCAGATTTCCCTTTCTCCTGTAGTCAGTCTGACCTGTTGTCATCTTTTGTTCAACAAGGTCCTTGGGCATACCAATTCTGTTGCTGCGAACTGTGCCTACAACCATTGTGTCTTGTGCTGACATCTTCCTGCACAGATCTGGACAGGTGTAGTAATTATCTGTATACACTGTGTAGCCTTTCCCAAGCAGTGGTTCCATCAGTCGCATGCACACCTCAACTGGTTTGTTGCTAACACCAGGTTCCTGGCACATTATCTCCAAGTTGTAGATGTATCCTGTTTTGGACTCGCACAGCTCATAGAGTTTTATACCCCACTTCACCGGTTTGTCTTTCATGTAAACACGAAAGTGCAGTCGTCCTTTCCAGGGACACATGGCTTCATCTATGCTCACATCTGAAGTGGGTGTATAGACTTCTTTGAAGCGCTACCATGAAAAAGTAAAAAAACAAAAAAGAAAAAAATTATTATAGGCAACTATGACCTATTTTATATCACAATTTCCAATGCCTGAAATAACAGAACAGACCATGTTTTTCACCATTGACTGGAAATAAAAGTGCAGTCAATATAACAGACTATAACACTCACGTGCAAACAAAACATCAGGGTGATTTCACACATGAAACTTGAAAATATGTTAATTCTGTGTAATAGCTGGGGGAAAAGGGAAATGGATTCAAAATGACAAGTGAATAAATGAGAATCTGACCTTGTTCAGGTGATCAAACAATGGGCGAATCATATGAAGGGGGTCATGCCCTGGCTGACCTCGAGGCACAGAAACCGAGTTGTCATTCAAGTGGAAGAAGGAAAGAATGGACAAAAATCTATCCCTTGTCAGTAGCCGCGATGCGAAGGAACTGTCCACCACTTTGTCCTTGGACCAGTAGTCTTTCATACGTGGCTTTTTGACAAAACCCATATGAATTATGAGTGCAAGGAATCTCTTTATCTCAGATTCAGTAACAGTTTTCCATCTTGCGTACATGGACGTAGGAGAAATATTCTCTGCACTTCTTTGTGTTTGCCCAATTTTCTCCCTGGCATAGGCATTTGTCTGCGACTTCATCAGTTGTATTATTTGTGGTGTGATGAAAAGCTGGTAATAGTCCAGAGGTGTACAGCAACCATTTATTTCTTCATTCAGTCCGGGTGAACCAGTGAATGGAAAAATTTCTGGCATTTGATCGAAATTTCTCACCCAACCTTCGCCGTTAATCTCACCGTCAAAATCGCTGTTATAATTAATATCAGAATCATCTGCACCTGCATCAGTTTCTGAAGGTCCATCAGTGAGATCGCCACTGATGATTGTAGCTGCGTCGTTATTCCGAGATGGAAATTCTGATGCACCCTCCTCTGCTTCTGTATTCCTTTCCTCTCCCCCCTCTTCAAAATCTGCATCAGTCACAGAAAAGTCACTGTCACTATCTTGACTGTCTTCGTTGCTGCTGCAATTGCTGCTGTCACTTAGATCATCTAATACACGAATCGTCCTTTTCGCGCGAGTAGCCATTTTGACTGACCGAAATAGACCTGGCCAGCCGCAACCCTTCAACGTTTGGCAAGCCGAAACTGTCGAAACTAATCTAAACAGTGCAGGGGAGACAACCGATGAACGAGCTTTACAATGATACAAAGTTTACTTCCCTTACACCGTTAAGTGGGTCCTGAAATTTTTTTTTCACTACGTACGAAGCAGAGCAGCCTCAAGGGCTGCCCCACGATAGAACGCAGTTGCCCCAAAGAGTTTTAAGGAAATGGCTCTGAGCGGAACAAAAGTGGACATCACAATGTTACCAGCTGTTGTGTCCCATAAATACGATAAT